>LPNX010855579.1:105139-149352 GCA_001517045.1 Pseudotsuga menziesii
ATAAATAAAACCCTACATATAGTAAATTTGAATGTTAGAGAATTAACCCTCGAGCTTAAATTTTCCAAAGGACCAAAGTCATAACTATACTATATACAAGTATTTCGATGAATGGACATGCTACTCTATAAGAAATATTTTGATATCCTTACAGTCAACCTAATATATCATTTAGTGTTAGTAGTGATCTTCAAGTTTGCATAGAATTTGAAAGGGACACACTTTAAAGACACAAAGAGAAATTTCCACTAGATGTTAAATTTGTATATAATCTTGTTATAATATATTGCAACAAATATATAAAATATCTGGTCAATTAAACATATTTTAATAAATATTTTGTAACAAGGATATAATTTATAGTAGGTAAATTATACATACTCTAATTGTAGGTCAATATAAAAAGACGTCAACTTCTAGTTAATCTACACTATAAAAAAACGTCAACCTTTAATTAATTATTTCATCTTGAACTTTGAACTTCATAATATGTGATTTTATAAGTAACAAAATTTCATTTCCATATTTAAAAAAAAATTAAATTAGTATCAAAGTGTATTTAATATTAATTTAGAGGTCATGCGAAGTAAGCTCATATATTCTCTTATGTAATCCATCATAATTTAGTATAAAGGTGTATTTAATGTTAGAATGAAGGTAATATGACTTCATAACCTTATTCGTAATCTCAAATATTATTTTATGTAATCCATCATAATTTAGTATCAACAACTTGTATTTGATTTTAGAATAGAGGCAATGTGAATTCACATAGCGACAGTGATAGTATTCTAATGTTCTACTTGATGTTGGAATGTTTTTCTTTAATGTTCGAATGTTTGAGCCTATTTCAAACCTTTTTCATAGCTAATGTTGACATATTTGTTGTTATTAGGTAGAATAAAAACAAACGTACAAATTGTAATATATGTTTGTGAGACGAGGAAAAGGAATAATGAAGGGAGAATACACTGAACTCGTTTCCTTAATAATGTCACTGTCATTTTCAATCAACGTCTAAAAGAAAATCACTACCTTCAGAACTTTGTCACGGCTACACGATCCCTTCCATTGCTATCTCTGTCACCCTTATCTTGATGAGAGGACGAGATAAAGCGTTTTATCCCACCGTTTTATCGAAATTTTCTTTATGACATAACATGCAATGCCTTGCGTCTATTTTTAACCATGATATCAAATTTTTATGGCAGACCGCTCACAATGTGGAGAGAGTAAACCACAATTTAATGTATCTAAAATCCAGAGAGTGACCTGGTAAATAAATTAATTTAACATGCACAATATGTAATCCATACACGTTAATTAATTAAACAGATGCTTTAATTTTAATTAAAACATAAAATCCCTCGCCGTTTCTGCTTCTCTATTCAGTATTTTAATAGAATTAACCATTATAACCAGCCCTCATTTCCATTAACTGACAGGCAGACGAATTACGTGTCGATCGTTTCCATTAACTGACAGGCAGACAAATTACGTGTCGAAACATGCAATTGACCAAAGCCACGTTGAATCCATGCAGCACAACGTCCTCTGTGAACTGGGAGATGGACCACGTCGGCATAGAACTAGGAGATGGACCACGTCGGCATAGAACTGGGAGATGGACCACGTCGAGCTCTGCTGGTAGAGTACTCTCGTTTACGGTCATATATCCTCCTCTCTTTGGATAAGATGCCTTAATCAATACAGGCTTGCTCAGCATAATGATTGAAGTTGTGCAGAATTAACCAACGTTCAAGATACAGGTTAAATTTTTCATTTGGTCGTAGGTTTGGAATTATTTCAAGTTTCCCTTGTGATATCTCATTCCTTCATCTCCTAGCTGCAAGTGCGGGCTTAGGCAGCATCAAGAATCCATTGAAATATTGAAAATGGCACTCACTATGTGCATCCATGGGAAGGTTTTTGAGCTGGATTTTGGAGCCTTTCAACATGAGAATGCATTGAAATTTTACAATGAAGGACTCAAAATTCAGTAGGCCAAACCCAGAAAGAAGCTTTGAGGGCTTGAAGAGATTGAGGTTTTCATAAAAATTAAGAGTTCATAGAGTGGCAGCAAGGACAACAGCCTTCCTTTATGTTTCTCAGTTGCCTATGATGCAAAATCCTGGCGTGCACCTACCCATTCATTTCAAAGATGGTTTCTTATAGGCAAAAGTCTGCCAGGAATTTAGTGGGAGTGAAGCATGTTTCAACACAAAAATAGTCGACAATTTTGGAGCAATTTAACACATGGAGGGGAAGAAATCCAAATGAAGTGGCTGCATTCATGGGGTTTGCATCCCGAGTTCCAGCCCGGTGCTACCTGTGGAGTGCTGGCTAGCTATCGCTTATCTGCTTCTAGCAATTGCGAACTGCATATATAAATGGCGTTACAGGTAAGACATCGACTTTCACTCATTCTGTAGCGTCTTGACCACTTTGGAGGTTATTCTACTGCTTTAACCATTTTTTTTGCAAATGCGAACAATTGTCCCTTATATATAGCATGAACTTACTTGCTCTTTACCTGCATGTGTAAACGACGGGTTCCTTTTTGCTCTGTCATGTTTTAAACAGTTCACGCGGTGCAATTTGTCATGTTTTATACAATTCACCCACTGCAATTCGAATCGGGACATATTTTAATGCCTTGCCAATTCAATGACAATGCCAATTCTAGGGATGAATTCTCAATGAAGCCTAATGGTAATCTCTATGATCCAGAGCTTCTTTCTTCCACATTGAAGAGCCTCTCTGAGGATGATTGGAATGCTGTTAGAAACAAGGATTCTGATGAAGATAAGCCTGGACATTGTGGGGTTAGTCTAATGACAGAAAATGCAAAAGACAAGGGGTCCTCATATGGAGCTCTTCAAGGAAAGAAAAATCCTCTTGACAGCTTTGAGGAAAAATGCCCACCTGGAGGTGAGAAGGCAGTGGTGCTCTACACTACAACACTGCGAGGAATCAAAAAGACCTACGAGGATTGCAACAATGTGAGATCTGTGCTTGAGAGCTTTGGCATCAGCATTGATGAGAGAGATGTTTCTATGCATCTAGATTTCAGGAATGAGCTGAAGGAGTTGATGGGAAAGCCTGTTTCTGTACCGAGATTGTTCATCAGGGGCAGGTATATTGGTGGTGCAGATGAAGTCTTGCAGCTTCATGAAGATGGTAAGTTGGATGGGCTTCTTGCAGTACTTTCAACATATGGGGCAGGCAAGGTTTGTGATGGGTGCGGCGGAATGAGTTTTGTGCCCTGTTTAGAGTGCAGTGGAAGCTGTAAGCTTGTCAATGATCAAAATGTTGTTGTGAGGTGCCCCCATTGCAATGAGAATGGATTGATACAATGCCCCATATGCTCTGCTGATGCAACATATTGATAATTTTTAAAATACCAGACTGGAAAATTCATTGGTTGATTGGGTTCAGATCATATGGGATGCTGACAGCCTTTGAGTGGGTTGAACCTCTGCGCAGCAGGCCTAATTAAGTCGCACATCATAGTTCTGCTCTAAATTTCTTTTAGTGGCTTGATACTTTGCTTTTATTTTGCTATTCTATTTATCATTGGAGTTCTGCAATTCGACAACAATTTCTGTATGGAGAAATTCCGAAGCCTGGATCTCGGGTTAGCTGCAACAGCGGTTGCTTATCAATTCCTTTTCAGAGTCCGATGCATATTTCGAAATTACGTTGAGCCCCCGGAGACAATAAGGTGGGTAGGTGAAAAGTTACAATGTAGTTACATATGATGTCATTGTTAACAGGTGTCGACCCAAATCCAGATAGAAAACTTTGAGGATGACATCATCCTTGCTTAACCAATAGCAACACAAATAAATACGATTTTAATAAATTTAAAAATTGCTATTTTTCATGTTACAAAGTTAAACTTTAGAATAGAGATTTTAATCCTTTAAATATGCACCGATATGCACCAGCTAATACCCAAAGTCAACGAGGTTTGAAATCGAACGATTACAATATACCAGGCGGAGGCAGGTATAATAACTAACTTATGAATTCAGTTAGGGTTGGACTTCATGGAGGGGATGGTGCATTAGGAGAGGCATCCATCATGGGATGGATAACGTCTTCTCTTTGGAAAGGCAAGTACACATTCAATGTATTGAAAAAAAGAAGATGTTGATCTAGTAATGCTGGTATCTTTTTGCCTTTATGTTTACTTTACTTTATGGATGCAGTTTTTCTTCTTTCTTAGACAGGACCACTCTCATGGTAAGAGCTTCAACTTACCCAACTTGTTTCATAGTAAAATTTTCATATAACCTTTTACTATGGTTTGAATCTAAGTGACCTTACCCAAGTTCTGAAATATCTTTCTTAATGTATTTGTTGCATTTATTGTGAATCGTTGTATGAGAACCTTATGGGAACCCAACCGGTCATTCTAGTCTATTCCTTTTTCAGTAATTTGATAATATCTTTTAGTAGGATTTGGCCAGTGAGGGCATAGCCCTAGGATAAAGTATATTGCTCTTAGTTATATTTACACCTCCTTGTGATCTAAAATGAATGGCCTACCTTTGTATAGAGACCCAACCCATTCCACTATTGTATGTATTAGTTTCCATTACTATAAAAATTATAGACATCCTCTGAAATTAAAAGATGACCGGGCCATCATTTATTTATCATATATATTGATTTAATCCATCCTCAAACCATGTACAAAGGAAGCACCTCTAAACAAAGAATTCTAAATGAAAAATAGTTATTTAAATCAAAGTTAATTTATTCAAATCTTTATAATGATATTGAAGGTTAAATTAATATCGATTAATTAAACACATATTTCATTAAATTTGGAAATATTCTATTACAAGGATTTCATCCACATTGAGTTTTTTTGTAAATCTCTAAATACATATTCTATTAAATCTAGAAAAATAAACTCAAAGAACTATTCCATTAAATTTGGAAGAATTAATCCAATGAGCTATTTTCTCAATTAATATTTTTTTTATTTATTTCAAGTAAAACTTTAGTATTCAACCATTCAAAAGAAAATATTACATCTCAATTAGAACCGAAGGAAATATTAGATCTCAATTAGAACTAGATGGGTTAGATCTAGAATTTAGAACTTCTGCTAGATTGACTCCTTTCAAAATGAGGAAAGTCATAGCCTTTGAATCCTTAAATAATTTCTATTAATATTATTTATAGTTTGTATTAAATGTTAAGTTGATTAAATTATTTTATGACATAATACCAACATTGTATTTGTTACTACAACAATTATAAACGTTGTCATAGTAATTATTTTTGTCTTTGTTGAGTATGTTGTTTATTTTTGGAAGTTGGCACCACTTATAATCAAAACAAAAAAATTATTTTATGACTTTAAATTCTAAATTTTACCCTTGTAATGATTAAAATAAATTATGAATTAAAAGAGCAACATAATTTATTATTGTTGTTGTTTGTAGTGGTAGTGTATTAAAAACTAAGTTGATGAATGTTTACTTTATGAATAATAGATTGACGTGAGAAATTTCTTACCTATAAATTTATTTAATGATACTGATGTTAGTAAATCCTCCCTTATTTTTTAATATTAATTATTTTAACAATCAAAATCAATTATGAACTAGAATAACATTAGTGCAGTAAAATTTGTTTTTTTTCATATACAAGAGGAAGGGGGAAAACCAACTCAACTAATTATTGGAAGTGTTCATTATTTATTTATGAAGTATTTGAATAATGTGTTTAATTGAAAAGTGCATATTTATATTGAAAATATAGATATCTTACAATATTTATATTATCATTAATATTTTATATCATCTATTAATTTATGTTAGGGCACGGAGGAATCGAACCACCATCGTCCTGCTTGTAATGCAGGTGCTCTTCCATTGAGCTAGCACCCTTTACAACATTAGGGGAGAGGTATTGTGTTAACACCTAGATTACACATTTCTAATCCTCTGTGACAAATTAAAATGAAGAAAGTATTAGGCTTTGATTCTTTCAAAATGATGAAATTCTTAGACTTTGATTCCTTACATAATTTCTATTAATATTATCTATAGTTTGAATTAAATGGTAAGTTGATTAACTTTATGTAATGACATTAATATTGTATATGTTACTATGATTAATCAATTGAATTATAATTTGATATGGTAACTAGTACATTGTTGGTGTTGAGTTCCTATACTAGTAGAATGTTGGCACAATTTTAGAATGACCCATTTAAAAACTATTTAATGACATAATACAAATGGGTTTGTTAGTGTAACAATTTTAATTTTCAACATAATAAGTAATATTGTATGTGTTGAGTATCATGTTGTAATATATTAGAAGGTTAGCAACATTTTACAAGTGACAAGAAAAACTATTATATATTAAGTGTTACTATGCTAAGTTGATTATTTTAATGATCAAAATCAATTATACGTTAGAATAGAAATATAATTTATTTATATTACTATTATTTATATTTTCTAATATAAGTTAAGATCAATGATTATATCACTAAAAATAGATTGTAGAAGATTTTTTCACATATTATTATTAAAGTTATTTAATGACATTAATAATTAATGTGTGTTGCTATTATTATCTTGGACTTTCATTTAATTGAAATTATGTTAACTAATGTGTCGAGGTTGAGTTACCATACTAAGTCTAATTTTTTTTTGAGTATGATGTTTTATTTTTGGAAGTTGGTAGCACTTGATAGTGGACAAGAGAAAATATTTTATGACATAGAGTAAAATGGGTTTTATCTTAGTAATGACTAAAATAAATTATGAATTAGAATAGAGACATAATTTATTATTATTATTGTTGGTGGCCGTGGTGTATTAAAAACTAAGTGGATGAATGTTGATTTTATGAATAACATATTTATGTGTGAAATTTTACCTATAAATGTATTTAATGATATACTTTGATTATCATTCATATTTATATTTATGTATTAAAACAAAAGTCATCAATATTTGACTAGTGAATTAGTAATAATTTGTGTAAGAAATTTCTTACATGATATAAAGTTATTTAACAACATATTAATATTGTGTTCTGATTATTATTAACTTATGCAGTATTGACATTAAATGTTAATACTTGGATACTGATTTTCTGGATTAAGCTATGTGAAATCTTTTCAAACCATAATGAATTTTACATTGTTCCCCCAACCATCATTGCATGGAGTTCCCACTTGAAATGTTGGTTGAAAAAATCACTGACAACTTAATCCAAAAAAACATTCACAATGATGACAAACTGTGAAAGCCTGCACTCTGAAAATGTTACTACTTTGTCTTTGTTGGGTATAAGATATTGCATTAGTACAAAGTTCACACCACTTTAAACTCTATATAAGAAAATATAATATTAATTAGAATGCAACAGAGTAGAACAATTAAATTTATATCAATTATAATAACAAATAATAGGGAAAAGTCACTTCAAACATTATTGCAAGTGCCTGGCATTTATTCACAGAAGAAGTCTAGAAGATGTTTTAAGATTGATTATTGAATCACATTTGATCTAGTGACATGTTGAGTTTATGTAAAAAACAAATTGAAAAGTTAAAAATTGAATGGTGTTATCTAATTCACATAAAGTACTATCACATGAATTAACATAGAAATTAAACCAAAATTTTCATATTAGTAAATAATATAAAATTCCTCAAAAAAAGGCTTGAAGAGAATATTTGATATACAACAAACATTGAAAAGTGTTTCTTCTAGTATATTAATAAATCCTTCAAAGAGAAAATTACATTCATGAATCATCTCCACCTAATCTCCTTATATTCAGTCAAACAAATCAATTACAACTTGTACACAACATTTATTTATCGTAGTCTTCCTGCAATCTTATTTATTTTGCATCCATGCCAAAACTATGGTATTAACTAGAATATATCCAAGTCATGTGTCATCAAGGTTTGGTACCCAATATTGTTCTAAAATTTTCCCTTGTATTTCACTGAACTAGGCTTCCATCAATCAACATTTACATGTAGATTCTCACTTTCATCAATATAGAAGATATATGAGGTGGTTTTTTCCATCCAAATCATCTCTCCTTCATCCTCAGTTTATGATCTAACTAGCAACATCTTTCCTTTCTCAACATAAATCATAGGAATGAATCTTGGCTTTAGCTTGTTGCACTTGGGTCCAACATATACCAGTTCATCCGTCACATTATCAAAATATCCATCCATAATACTTATATTACATGGAGTGCATTACGATCAACATTAAATCTCACATGGATTAAATTGTCTTTATGATGCAATGTATTTAACGATAGTGTCTAACATGAATTAAAGCTAACATGATGTTACTACTTAATGATTGATTTTCTAGATTAAGTTATGTGAAATATTTTCAGTCTACAATGAGTTTTTCATGGTTCCTGTAACAAGCATGGGTGGAGTGTCCACTCAAAATGTTGGTCTGAAAAACCTTCACATAGTTTAATCTAGAAAATCAATCACAATGATGACAAATTGATAAAACCTCCACACTCAAAATGTTATTACTATATTTATTGAGTATAAGTTAATATACTAGTACAAAGCTGGCACCAGTTTAAAGTCTACACAAGAAAATATAATTATGAATTTGAATGCAACATAGTAGTGCAATTAAATTTATATGAACTATAACAATGAATAATAGGGAAAATTAACTTCAAACCTTATTGCAAGTGCCTTACATTTATTCACAAAGCAAGTCTATAAGATGTTTTAAGTTGCATTCACATAAAGTATCATCACATGAATTAACATTGAATTTGAACCAAAATTTTCATATTTGTAGCAAATAATATAAAATTCCTCAAAAGGTAGATTGAAGAGAATATTTGATATACTACAGACATTGACAACTTTTTATTCATGTATATTAATTAGTCATTCAAAAATCAAAATTACATTCATGAAACATCTCCACATAATCTCCTTATATTTTCTCAAGCAGATCAAGTATAGCTTGAGGATGAAGATTTCCATAGTCAGTCATAATGACAAAGAGAGTTTATGGAATTAAATTGTGTGTTGAAATGTCCCTACGTTTCGAGTGGACACTCCACCAATCATCACGGGAACAAAATGAAAATCTGAAATCGGTATTGAAGAGAGTGCGTAAAAGATAATAATAAATAAGGTAAGGGTTTTGTACATGCATTAATAAATATAATTATGCACAATTGATATAGTCAGATGTTGTGTTGATCTAAAAGACAAATTGAAAAGTTAAAATTTGAATGGTGTTATCTAATTCACATAAAGTATCATCACATGAATTAACAATGAACTTGAAGTGAAAATTTCATATATGTAGTAAATAATATAAAATTCCTCAAAAAGTAGCTTGAAGAGTATTTATTATACTAAAAACATTGAAAAAGTTTCTTCATGTATACTAAAAGTCATTCAAAAAGCAAAATTGCATTCATGAATCATCTCCATCTAATCTCCTTATATCTGCTCAAGTAGGTCAAGAACAGCTTGTACACCAAATTTATTTATCTTGGTCTTCCTACAATCTTCTTTGTTTGGCATCCATTCCCAAACTATGGTATTAATTGGAATAGATCCAAGTTCTGTGTCATCAGTATTTGGTACCCAATATTGTTCTAAAAAAATTCCCTTGTATTTCCCTGAGCTAGGCTGCCACCAATCAATCTTTACATGAAGGGTCTCACTGTCATCATCCTGGAAGATATATGAGGTAGCTTTTTCCATCCAAATCACCTCTCATTCATCCTCATTTCCTAATCTAACAAGCAACATCTTTCATTTATCAACATCAATTCTAGGATCGAATGTTGGCTTTGGATTGTTGCACTTGAGTCCAACATATATTGGTTCATCTGTCACATTATCAAAATCCCCATCCATAATACTTGATATTGTATGGAGTGTATTACCATCAACGTTAACATTTTTCCTCGTCTTGGGACAAAAATAATTAGAAGAAGAATCACTTTCATCCAAGGGTGTATGGTCATTGTAGTTTCCATCTAATGCATCAAGAACACTTTTCCAATACTCTAGTTTTTTATTCCATTCCTTTGTAACAATTGGTGAATTCTCATTGCCAATAGTCTATTTCCACATTTTTATGTATGATGTTAGTCATTCCTTTAGTTCTTTTAAATAAACATCATTGTCTTTGGGACGTAAGAAAGAAGGCTTCCCTGTAGGAAATATAGGTCGACCTTCATCATCTATATTCCACAAATCAGCTGGTTTTGACCACTCAATGTCTTTGATGGATTCTTTATACCTCATAATTGGAACATCATTGAGTACAAGAAATTGGAAGTACTGGACATTAAGATGTCCAACTAGGGCATTTTCCCCCTCCTTGATGTACCCATTAAGAAAACTTTTGAAGTCATACACTTTGTCAATAAGTTTAGGTTGAAACACCCATTTTTCTTCTATTGTGTGATATGTATCCACCATCTAGAGTCAGCTTTCGTTCTTAAAAAATTGCACAAATGAAGAAAAATGGGTGTTTCCACCTAAACTAGGTGAAGAATATATATCTAGGTAAAGAATATATATCTTTACTTTTCAAGTTGGAAGACATTCTTCCATAGGTTCCATCTATGTCTTCATGGGTGTGCCCCACAAGCAAGAACCCAACCTCAATTGTGATGAAGACATCAAGTGCAGTTAATAGTGATAGAAACATGAAAACATAACAATTCTTATTATCACTAGCTGCAGTGTCCAACTGTAACAACAAATGTGGAGGAAGAGGTTTAAAATCAAGATTTTGATTTTTTGAGCTTCCATTTAAAGATAGGAAAGCATCCTTGTACACTCTACATTTTGAGTAAATAGAGTTTTGAAATAATGCATTTGAAAGTGTGTTTCTTGAACTTCCACTCTTATAAAGCAAATCACCATACATATCAAGGTGTGGGTCTTCAAGGTCCCTCAAGCACTTTGCAAGAGATGTAATGGTAACATGTGATCCCATGTGTACATATGGTAGGGAGAAATGACCAAAAACTCATGTTCTATGTCCATGTGTTAGCAGACCTGTGAACGACAAACCCAAGTTTGTTCATGCAACAGATTTTGATTTTACGCATAATTCCTTTTCACCTAACATTTCACCCTCAACCATGTCATACTCACGGACATTAACTATGATCCCTTTGGCAATGCACATGCTTGTTTCCATGCATTCATGTGTAAGAGAAACCTTTTTACATGTGAATGTAAGCCTATATTGGGGAGTATTTACTAGATGATAATGACAATGAGTTTCCAAATTTGCTTCTGGCCAAATCTCATAAGATCCCAATGCACCCCCTAGTGTATTCTCAAATCATGTTGGATGTGGCAAGAGAGCATCATGTTTTAACACCTTCTCAATGTTAACCACTATGGATAATTTATTTACCATCCTTCCATGCACCTTATGACCAATCTTTGTATTGAATATGGAACTTTCACCCACCTTCAGTCCACATTGCGAAAGATCTACCTTGTCTCCAATAGAAAATGCAGAAGAGGCATTTTCACCTATACAACAAATTAAACAAACTTAGTATTTGCTCCAAAAAAACAAGCAATGTACTATAAAAAACACTTAACATGTGCTTCAAGATTTTGATTTACCTTTGTTATGCCTCAAATCTATCATCTTCCATGGATGTAAGTCCCCTTCATCAACATCTTCCACAATCAAATGTGGTTTGATGACATCAATTATCAAAACCATAACATATCCTACATTAAGCATATATCCATCATAATGAGTTGTAGTCTCTGTAGATTCAACCCTTCCTAGTCCAATAACTTGGCCATTAATTAGGAGGTCAACATAGTCCCCTCTTGTCAAAATTATATTTTCCATTATACCTACTCCCAATTTATGTAACACATTCGAATTGTAGTTTGTAATTAAGGTTAAACCATACGAAGTGTATGTTCAAAAAAGTAATATAGTTGCAATAATTCAAATCTAGCTGAAGTTAGCTTTAGTCCTTAAATCATTGCATGATGAGTGAAATTTAATGTGTTAGCTCTCATAATGTAGTTTCCATCTAACACAACCACGTTGTCATCAATCACAATGCACCATGATGGAAATCTAGTTGGAGTTAGCTTTCATAAGATAGTTTTCCATCTAACACAACCGCATTGTCATCAAATACATTACACCATGATGAAAATCTAGTTGAAGTTAGCATTCCTCCTAACAAAATGGCACGATGAGTGAAATCTCATGTGTGTTATGTCACGTACCCATGCCTCCGACCGGCGTAGAGGACGCGACTACTAGCTTTATCAGACCGGGCTAACCACCCATGAACATGTACAGGCTTAAAAATTGATGGAAACAGAATGTTTAAACATATGCATTGAACTTAATTATGCACATATGAGAAATTATCATACACAGATGCAATTATCTATTAGACACAGTGGAAACATCATACATTCCAACAAGAATTCTTTCAACATGTTCATTTCATTTTCATTAACAGAATTTACAGTTGCAGAAGTAAAATGGATAGAGCACTTATCTTATGAAGAAATTCTTTCGCAACCAGCTACGTCGCTGCAACGTTCCACCCAACCATAGGCCAACGTGCTCCTTAATCTCTCAGCAGCGCTGCCACTGCCAAGCTGGGCATGATTCTCCAAGGAATAAGGGAACTAGCATGCTTACACATAGCCAGGATACACAAAACACATAACCAAGCTAACAAAGTTGGGTTTATCAGGCCATTAAGGAGCTGATGAAGGCAATTTGCTAAGCTGGTGAGCTCATTACAGAGCCAAGAATGCCTACACTAGAACTAGCCTGACCTCTAAGACACCCATCCACACCCAACACAAGGAATATTTCCCTTCTCTGCTACATAGTCCCTCAGGCCCTGCATTCCCTTCCAGTGCTATTCAAGGGTGATGGAGAAGAAGGCCAGCCCTCTAGCTTTGTCTGTGTGGTTTCCAGCCACCAAGTTTATCAAGCAAATCTAATCCAACATCTCTGCTCCTCTCACAGTCCGAAGACCAACCATTGCACTCCGGAAATTAATTTAGCTATTACAGCTTAAACCAGGGAAAAATGACTTCAACCCATCTACAACAGTCCCCAAACGTAACAGCAAAAACGACTCACAACATGGGGGAAAACACACAGTCCTGAAGCTTATCAGTGAGCACAACTCACAGCAGGGAAAAACGCCCCAAATAGTCTATGCGTGAGACCAATAGTCGGTGAGATAGCAAAAAACGTGAATGGCCCTTCACATCCATGGTAAAAACACATGAAGCTACAAAAACGTGAATGGAAAATGCACCAACAGCTCCCAAAATGTGAGGAAAACAGTCCAATCTCCAGCACTACAAAAATGACCTCCCATCCATGGGAAATAATGAAGCCAACCACCAAAAACGTGGAATGAAAAACATAGGAAAAACTCCAGCTGCTCCCAAAATCCCCAACGTGGAGGAGAATGGTGAGGAAAATGGAAAACATGGATGCATGGTAGAATGGCATACGTTTTTGGGCATTTTCCTTGCCAAGGAAGTCAGAACACGTTTTTCAAAAAATGGTTCTCTGCCCAATTCGAATTTTTTTTTCCCATACTCTTCCCATTCCATGCAATAACTAACTCAACCACATTCTGGCAGAAATAAATGATTGGGGAAAAAGACAAGAAAGGTAGTTGACAGCTTGATGGGTCTTCTCATAGACATTTTGGCTTTTCCCCATATCCTTATCCTTGTGAAAATCATGCCCCTTTCGATTTAGTTGCTGCGACCGTAGCTGGTTGTGCTTATTTCAATTAATTGTAGATGCATATTTTACATGATGACCATCATAATATATGCCGCATGCCCCGATATACCATCGGTGACAATTTGAATCCAAAACATAGCATTACTGATCAATGGTGGGGCCTTGGCCTTTAGCTCCACACCATGATCATTACAATATATACATCATATACATATAATGTAACGGGGTCAAGACCGGGACATTACATTCCCCTCCCCCTTCAATAGCACTGTCCTCAGTGCTTACAAAATTGAACAAAATGCTACACTGGAATCGCCTCAGTGTTCCACAGAATTGAACAAAAATGGATGTGCCAATCGCATGGCATCCTCCAACTCCCATGTAGCCTCTTCAGTCCTGAAGTGCTCCCATTGCACCTTTACCTGACCTATGGCTCGGTTCTGGAGCATTGTGACCTTCCTGTCGAGGATGCGCATTGGCTCGATTCGGAACTCTCCCTCGGGTTCCACCTGAATCACATCCCAATTTATCACATGGTTAGGATCATGTACATATCTCTTAAGCAAAGAAACATGAAAAACATTATGAGCTCTAGTGCTAGCAGGCAATGCAAGTCTATATGCAACTGGCCCTATTCTTTCAAGCACTTCAAACGGCCCACAGTATCTTGGTGACAACTTGGCACAACTGTCAAGCTTCAAGGAACTCTTCCTTGCCCTCACTCTGAGGTAAACATGATCCCTAACACTAAACTCTCTGTTCACCCTATGCTTATCTGCATAGCTTTTCTGCCTGTCCTGTGCTGCTTTCAGCTTCTGCCTGATCTTTACAACCTCTTGCTCCATTTCCTTGAGCAATTATGGTCCAAGCAAAATCCTGTTCACTGGATTATCCCAAGTCACTGGTGTCCTACACCTTCTTCCATACAAAGCTTCATACGGACTCATCCCCAAGGATGCTTGATGTCCATTGTTATAAGCAAACTCTACCAAGTTTAAGTAGTCTTCCCACTTGGTGGGTTTGTCCATCACATACATGCGAAGCATATCTTCAAGTACTTGATTAACTCTCTCGGTCTACCCATCCATCTGAGGATGGTATGCAGTGCTGAAGTTTAGCTTTGTACCCAAATCTACAAACAACCCCTTCCAAAAGTTGGAAGTAAACTTGACATCTCGGTCAGAGACTATTGCCTTAGGCAATCCATGCAATTTGAATATCTCCTTCATGAAGATCTTTGCAATTTCACCAGCCTCATACATAGACTTAACTGGTATAAAATGTGTTTCCTTTGTCAACTTGTCTACCACAACCATGATGGAATCATGTTGTCTCCAAGTCATTGGCAATCCTGTAATAAAATCCATGGAAATAACTTCCCATTTCCATTCCGGAACTGGCAAAGGCTGCAACAAACCTCCTAGATGTTGATGCTCAACCTTTACCTGTTGACATTTCATACACCTTGAAATGTACTCGGCCATATCCTTTTTCATTCCTGGCCAAAGTACTGCTTTCTAGCTGTAGCAATTGTCTTCTGATATCCTAGGAGTCCCGAATACGGA
The DNA here is from genome assembly GCA_001517045.1 of Pseudotsuga menziesii. NCBI lineage: Eukaryota > Viridiplantae > Streptophyta > Pinopsida > Pinales > Pinaceae > Pseudotsuga > Pseudotsuga menziesii. Next base: position 120,498 of record LPNX010855579.1, read on the forward strand.
GCTTGATGGATTTCATCCATAACAATTCTCCTCAAATTTGCTACATCTGGAATATAAATTCTGCCTTTATAAGTGAGAAGTCCATCTTCTTCCAATTTATATCCCTCATATCTCTTCTCAAGACTTTGCTGTTGTAATTTGTCTTTCACCCGTTCATATAATTCATCTCTGGCGACATGACTAACAATCTGCTGCCTCAAGTCTGACTGGCAAATACTAAGAGATGCCACATGCATTTCTTGCATTTTCCTACTAAGTGCATCAGCTACCTTATTCTCTTTTCCCTTTATGTGCTTCATCTCGAAATCAAACTCACATAAAAATTCTAGCCATCTTGCTTGCCTAGCGTTCAAAGTAGGCTGATCAAACAAATATTTCAGACCACAGTGGTCTGTTCTGAGCTCAAATCTCCTACCCATCAAGTAATGTCTCCACATATTGAGAGCATGTACTATGGCTGCAAGCTCGAGATCATTAGTGGCATAGTTCTTCTCATGCTCCTTCAGCTTTCTTGACTCATAACATATCACGTGGTTATCCTGCATAAGGACTCCTCCAAGCCCTTGTCCACATGCATCGGTACATACCACAAAATCTTTCTCTGGATCTGTAACTTTCAATACTGGCGCACTAGTGAGAATATTCTTCAACTGCTGGAATCTTTCTTCACACATCGATGTCCATTCAAACTTCATCCCCTTCTTTTGCAAAGAAGTGATAGCATGTGCAACTTTGGAGAATCCCTCAATGAATCTCCTATAGTATCCTGCAAGTCCCATGAAAGACCTTACATCTATCACATTTCTAATAGTAGGCCAATTCATAATGGCTTCTATCTTTTCAGGGTCCACAGATATACCCTCCTCTGAGATAATGTGACCCAAATACTGAATTCTATCTCTATAGAAGTCACACTTACTCAGTTTTGCATACAACTGATGCTCCCTGAGCAATTACAGTTTCAATCTCAAATGCTCTTCATGCTCTTTCTCATTCTTAGAATAAACAAGAATGTCATCAAGGAAAACAAGAACAAACTTGTCCAAATACTTGCTAAAGACACTATTCATAAGGCACATAAATGTAGCTGGCGCATTTGTGAGACCAAATAGTACCACTACAAACTCATAGTGCCCATACCTTGTCCTAAAGGCGGTCTTATGAATGTCTTCATCCTTGATCCTTACCTGATGGTAACCAGACCTCAAGTCAATCTTGGAAAATACCTTTGCTCCTCTCATTTGATCAAAGAGGTCATCAATCCTAGGCAAATGATACTTATTCTTCACAGTAACCTTGTTCAACTGTCTGTAATCAATACATAACCTGAGTGTACCATCTTTCTTCTTCACAAACAGAACTTGTGCTCCCCAAGGAGATGCACTCGGTCAGATATACTTATTTTCTAACAACTCTTGCAGTTGCATCTTCAATTCTAGCATCTCTGGTGTACTCATCTTGTAGGGTGCCTTGGACACTGGTGCTACTCCTGGCACAAGTTCAATTGTGAAATCAATGTCCCGCTTTGGAGGAAGCCCTGGAATCTCATTAGGAAACACATCCATGAACTCCTGTAACACCCGATAGTCCTCCAACCTCAGAGTTTCATCTCTCGTTTCCTCCAAAATCTGAGCTGCATACAACTGGAAACCCTTCCTACAGAACTTCTTCAACTACATTGCTAAAACCTGCCGTACTGAAATCACCTTTGGAATGCCTTTCACAAATACTAGGTTCCCTTCTTCATTCAGGCATTCAAAAGTCTTATTGTAGCAATCAAGGTTCACCCTATGAGCTTCTAACCAATCCATTCCAATGAGAACATCATAGGAACCAAGCGGTAGAACATTCAGATCTACACAAGTGGCCAATCCATTCATGACCAATGGACATTTCTCTACCACTTCACTGACCTTCCTCTTAGTTCCAGTGGCTAGCTCAACTAACCAAGACTTCCTATGCTTTACCTTCTTAAAAGCACAAATATCCACTACTCTAGGAGTAATGTAACTGTGAGTAGAACCTGGGTCAATCAAAATAGAAACATATTGCTCAGCAATCTTACCTGCTACTTCAACCACAACTGACTGGTGATCTACCTGACGGTCCTCCAGTGCTGCATAAATCCTAGGAACGCCCTTGCTACTTGACCCACTGTTTTTGCTTCTTGAACATTATAAGCTGGCCTTGCACTCTCATTCTCGAGCGGACAATTCTTGCGCATGTGGGGTCCTCCACATTTCCAACATTGAAGTGGCCCTCTAATCTGTTGTGGATCTTTAGGCTTTTCTCCTGTCACTCCAACTGGCTTACTCGCAACTTGGGATGGCTGCTTCTGCTAATTCCTGAAGTTAGAAGGTTTGAAACCTTTCTTTCTTTGGTCAAACTTCTCGTTCTTCAAGTCCTTCCATGCCTTATGGTAATCAGGTTTACCCTTGCTTTGCTCATAGCAATACTTAGCTTTCCTTATTGCTTCTTCAAGAGTTCTAGGTTCATAAAACTCAATTCGATCTTTGTAATACTGAGGTAATCCACTCAGAAAACACTGGACTTTCACTTTTTCATCTCTGATGTATTGGACATACCTCAATAGCTCCAAAAACTTGTTTGCATACTCTTCCATGGTCTGCTGTCCTAGTCTCAGCTCATGGAACTCCTTAATCTTGTCATCATAATACCTGTCAGAGAGGTATTTCTGCTTGAAATACTTCTTGAACTGCTTCCACTTAAGTCTCCTTTCGCTGATCCTTTTAACTTGCTTGAAGTGTTCCCACCAAATGGATGCTCTTCCATTCATATTGAATATGGCAACTCTTTCCTTCATGTTTCCTGAATAGTCATGCACTTGAAAGTACTTTTTAATCCCAAGAAGCCAAGCTTCAGCCTCTTGTCCAGTCTTTACCTCACCATCAAACGTAGGAGGTTTTTCCTTTTTAAATTCATCTGGAGAGCGATCCCTATGGTGTCTCTTTATTTTTATTTTATGAGAAGAAAAGCTTGAATCCCCACTGGATCTTCAGAATCAGATGATCCACTAGAAGTCCTTCTCCTTCTCCTAGTACTGCTCTTACTGCCTTCGGGTCTTGCTGTGCCTCGTCCAGAGTCTATCTTCTTATGCAAGTCCATCAAACTCTGCAACATTGCAGCGTTCAACTGATGCTGCTCTTCCTGGGATTTGATCAAGCTTCTCATGGTAGCTGCAACATCTGACGGGATCTATTGGAATCTCCTTCCATTTGACTCAATGTCATCATTGCTATTACGGACATTTTCTCCCATGCCATCTCGAGCATGCTCATCAGAATCCTGAGCATCATACTCGTCATGGGTTCTCATATTGAACCACCTCTAGTTTATCAACTGCACTACCTGGAATACTTCCCTAGAAGGTGACTATGACTCTGTAGACGTGTTAATGACAACACAGTTGTTAGATGCATAACATTGATATAAATCATAATCATTTACCTTTTTCGGAAATAATCATAAAATTACAAATGCCCAACCACACAAAATTTTTTTCATCCAAGAACGTCTATCTGAACGGGACGACGGGGGTCAAGGGGGCTTGCCCCCTTGTGGCAGCGCCCTCGTTTTTTTTTTTTTTTTTGTAAATCATTGTTTTCGCACAATCTGGCGCATTAGATCGCTGCCAATTTCTCATTTTCAACCCCTGAAAATCCTCAAAATTTCACTGAGAAACAGTCAAAATCTGCTGGAAAAAAAATCCCACCGAAAACGCAAATTTTCCCTGTACAGAATTGACTGTCGGTTGTCTTTCTGATCAGCTATCGGAAGCCTTTGTGCTTCAGGTGGTTTATTCATTTAGGCAGGCGTAACGATGACTCTCGGAAGCTCCAATCCTTATGCAGAATCGGCTCCTCTTCCAATCTTTCTCCCACCGAATCGGCTCCCGAAACAATCCCTCTTTCGCCTTGGCACTTACGTCGGACGTCGGCAGACTTTCACATCGGAAGCCAAATGGATTTGGCTTCTGCAATGGTGGACAGAAAACTTCACCAATTCGTCCGCAACAGTGAACGCCCACTTCACCATCTCTTCCGATTTAGCACTTAGAACCACTTGACAGTCGGACGTCGACGGACTCTTGTAACGTCGGACGTTGGACCACTTTCCCTTCCGATTTCTCCAACACTTAGACAAATTTTCAAATTTTCAAATTTTCAAATGTTCTTCTTCCCACCGAATGTAGCTCCAGTCAGCGGTCGGACAACTTTCACGTCGGATACGGGTTCTCTTCGTCGTCCGCAATAGCAGAGGGGAATATCGTTGTCTCTCCCACAACAGCGGAGGTTAACTCCATGAACCCTTTTGACGCGTCGACGATCGGAGGGATCTCCCATCGAAAGACTTGATGGTTTGGTCTTCCGCAATGGCAGACGGGAACTTCGTGGAACCTTCTGCAACGATGAAAGTCAATTCCTCCAATCGCCCGACCGCTCAATACTTAGACCGTTTTTCTGAGTCCGTCTGCTCACTGCTATTCTGCTGGACATAGAGGGTAATTTTGTCCTCTATTAGCAGCTCTTTCTTGGCACATAGAAGCCCATTGCTGCAACCCAAAGCTCTGATACCATGTTGTCACGTCCCCATGCCTCTGACCGGTGTAGAGGACGCGACTACTAGCTTTATCAGACCGGGCTAACCGCCCATGAACATGTACAGGCTTAAAAATTGCTGGAAACAGAATGCTTCAATGTATGCATTGAACTTAATTATGCACATATGAGAAATTATCATACACAGATGCAATTATCTATTAGACACAGTGGAAACATCATACATTCCAACAAGCATTCTTTCAACATGTTCATTTCATATTCATTAATAGAATTTACAGTTGCAGAAGTAAAATGGACAGAGCACTTATCTTATGAAGAAATTCTTCCGCAACTAGCTACGTTGCTGCAACGTTCCACCCAACCATAGGCCAGCGTGCTCCTTAATCTCTCAGCAGCACTGCCACCCCCAAGCTGGGCATGATTCTCCAAGGAATAAGGGAACTAGCATGCTTACACATAGCCAGGATACACAAAACACATAGCCAAGCCAACAAAGTTGGGTTTATCAGGCCATTAAGGAGCTGATGAAGGCAATTTGCTAAGTTGGTGAGCTCATTACAAAGCCAAGAACACCTACACTAAAACTAGCCTAACCTCTAAGACACCCATCCACACCCAACACAAGGAATTAGTCCCTTCTCTGCTACACAGTCCCTCAGGCCCTGCATTCCCTTCCAGTGCTATTCAAGGGTGATGGAGAAGAAGGCCAGCCCTCTAGCTCTGTCTGTGTGGTTTCCAGCCACCAGATTTATCAAGCAAATCTAAGCCAACATCTCTACTCCTCTCATAGTCCGAAGACCAACCATTGCACTCTGGCAATTAATTTTGCTATTACAGCTTAAACCAGGGAAAAACGACTTCAACCCATCTATAACAGTCCCCAAACGTAATAGCAAAAATGACTCACAACATGGGGGAAAACACACAGTCCTGAAGCTTATCAGTGAGCACAACTCACAGCAGGGAAAAACGCCCCAAATATTCTGTGCGTGAGACCAATAGTTGGTGAGACAACAAAAAACGTGAATGGCCCTTCACAGCCATGGTAAAAACACATGAAGCTACAAAAACGTGAATGGAAAATGCACCAGCAGCTCCCAAAACGTGAGGAAAATAGTCCAATCTCCAGCACTACAAAAACGACCTCCCATCCATGGGAAAAAATGAAGCCAACCACCAAAAACATGGAATGAAAAACACAAGAAAAACTCCAGCTGCTCCCAAAAGCCCCAACGTGAAGGAGAATGGTGAGGAAAATGGAAAACGTGGATGCATGGCAGAATGGCATACGTTTTTGGGCATTTTCCTTGCCAAGGAAGTCAGAACACGTTTTTCAAAAAATGGTTTTCTGCCCAATTTGAATTTTTTTTGCCCATACTCTTCCCATTCCATGCAATAACTAACTCAACCACATTCTGGCAAAAATAAATGATTGGGGAAAAAGATAAGAAAGGTAGTTGACAGCTTGATGGGTCTTCTCATAGACACTTTGGCTTTTCCCCATATCCTTATCCTTGTGAAAATCATGCCCCTTTCGATTTAGTTGCTGCGACCATAGCTGGTTGTGTTTATTACAATTAATTGTAGATGCATATTTTACATGATGACCATCATAATATATGCCGCATGCCCCGATATACCATCGGTGACAATTTGAATCCAAAACATAGCATTACCGATCAATGGTGGGGCCTTGGCCTTTAGCTCCACACCATGATCATTACAATATATACATCATATACATCTAATGTAACGGGGTCAAAACTGGGACATTACATGTTAGGTCATTACACCATAATGAAAATCTAGCTAAAATTAGTTTTCTATCTAACACAACCACATTGTCACATTGCACTGTGATGGAAATCTATCTGAAGTTAGTTTTCGACCTTAAACCATTGCACGATGAGTGAAATATAATGTGTGTTAGCTTTCATAATGTAGTTTTCCATTTAGCACAACCACATTGTCATCAATCAAAATGCACTATGTTGGAAATCTAGCTAGAGTTAGCTTTCATTCTTAAAATGTTGCACAATGAGTAATAGCTAATGTGTGTTAGCTTTTGTAAGGTAGTTTTCCATCTAACACAGCCACATTGTCATCAAATACAATACACCATGATGCAAATCTAGCTGGAGTTAGATTTTCTTCTAAAAACATGGGGTGATGAGTGAAAGCTAATATGTGTTAGCTTTCATAATGTAGATTTCCATCTAACAAAACCACATTGTCATCGATCACATTGCACCATGATGGAAATCTAGCTGGAATTAGCTTTCATCCTTAAATCATTGCACGGTGAGTGAAATCAAATGTGTGCTAGCTTTCATAATGTAGTTTTCCATTTAGCACAACCACATTGTCCTCAATCACAATGCACCAGATGGAAATCTAACTAGAGTTAGCTTTCGTTCTTAAAAAATTGCACGGTGATTAAAGCTAATGTATGTTAGCTTTCATAAGGTAGTTTTCCATTTAACACAGTCACATTGTTATCAAATACATTACACCATGATGGAAATCTAGCTGGAGTTAGTTTTCCTTATAACAACATGGCACTATAAGGGAAAGCTTATGTGTGTTACCTCATTACACCATGATGAAAATCTAGCTGGAGTTGGATTTCATTTTAGCAACATGGCACGATGAGTGAAAGCTGATGTGTGTTAGCTTTCATAAGGTAATTTTCCATGTAACACAACCACATTGTCATCAATCACATTGCACTATGTTGAAAATCTAGCTGGAGTTAGATTTCATCCTTAAATTGTTGCACGGTGAGTGAAATCTAATGTGTATAAGCTTGCATAGTGTATTTTTCCATCTAGCACAACCACATTATCATCAATCACAATGCACCATGATGGAAATCTAGCTGGAATTAGCTTTCGTTCTTAAAACATTGTACGATGAGTAAAGCTAATGTTTGTTAGCCTTCATAAGATAGTTTTCCATCTAACACAGCCACAGTTTCATCAAATACATTACACCGTGATGGAATTCTAGCTAGAGTTAGTTTTCCTTATAACAGCATGGCACTATAAGGGAAAGCTTATGTGTGTTAGCTCATTACACCATGATGGAAATCTAACTGGAATTAGCTTTCCTTTTAACAGCATGGCACGATGAGTGAAAGCTAATGTGTATTAACTTTCATAAGGTAGTCTTCCCTGTAACATAACCACATTGTCATCAATCACATTGCGTTGTGTTGGAAATCTAGATGAAGCTAGCTTTTACCCTTAAATCGTTGCACGGTGAGTGAAATCTAATGTGTGTAAGCTTTCATAGTGTAGTTTTACATCTGGCACAACCACATTGTCATCAATCACAATGCACCATGATAGAAATCTAGTTGGAGTTAGTTTTCATTCTTAAAACATTGCACGGTGAGTAAAACCTAATGTCTGTTAGCTTTTATAAAGTAGTTATCCATCTAACACAGCTACATTGTCATCAAATACATGACACCATGATGAAAATCTAGCTAAAGTTAGCTTTCCTTCTAACATGGCAATATGAGTGAAAGCTTATGTGTGTTAGCTCATTACACCATTATGAAAATCTAGCTGGAGTTAGTTTTTTTTTAACAACATGGCAGGATGAGTGAAAGATAATGTGTGTTCCACATTGTCACATTGCACCGTGATGGAAATCTAGTTGGAGTCAGCTTTCAATCTTAAATCGTTGCACGATGCGTGAAATCTAATGTGTGTTAGCTTTCATAATGTAGTTTTTCATTTAGCACAACCAAGTTGTCATCAATCAAAATGCACCATGTTGAAAATCTAGCTAGAGTTAGCTTTCTTTCTTAAAACGTGGCATGATGAGTAATAGCTAATCTGTGTTAGCTTTTGTAAGGTAGTTTTCCATCTAACACAGCCACATTGTCATCAAATATATTACACCATGATGCAAATCTAGCTGGAGTTAGATTTTCTTCTAACAACATGGCACGATGAGTGAAAGTTAACGTGTGTTAGCTTTCATAAGGTAGTTTCCATATAACACAACCACATTGTCATTGATCACATTGCACCGTGATGGAAATCTAGCTGGAGTTATCTTCCATCCTTAAATCATTGCACAGTGAGTGAAATTTATTGTGTGTTAGCTTTCATGACAATGTAGTTTTCCATCTAGCACAACCACATTATCATCAATCACAATGCACCATGATGGAAATTTAGCTAGAGTTAGCTTTCATTCTTAAAACATTGCACGGTTAGTAAAGCTAATGTCTGTTAGCTTTAATAAGGTAGTTTTTCATCTAACACAACCAAATTGTTATTAAAATACATTACACCATGATGTAAATATTGCTAGAGTTAGCTTTCCTTCTAACAACATGGCACTATAAGGGAAAGCTTATGTGTGTTAGCTTATTACACCATGATAGAAATCTAGTTGGAGTTAGTTTTTCTTTTAACAACATGGCACGATGAATGAAATCGAATGTATATTAGATTCCATAAGGTAAGTTTCCATGTAATACAACCACATTGTCATCTAGCACATTGCACCGTGTTGGAAATCTAGATGGAGTTAGCTTTCATCCATAAACCATTGCATAATGAGTGAAATCTAATGTGTGTAAGCTTTCATAGTGTATTTTTCCATGTAGCACAACCACATTGTCATCAATCACAATGCACCATGATGGAAATCTAGCTAGAGTTAGCTTTCATTCTTAAAAAATTGCAGAGTGAGTAAATATATTGTATGTTAGCCTTCATAAGGTAGTTTTCCATCTAACAGAGCAGCATTGCCATCAAATACATTACACCATGATGGAAATCTAGTCGGAGTTAGCTTTCATTTAAACAACATAGCACTATAAGGGAAAGCTTATGTGTGTTAGCTCATTGCACCATGATGAAAATCTAGCTGGAGTTAGCTTTCCTTTTAACAACATGGCACGATGAGTGAAAGCTAATGTGTGTTAGCTTTGATAAGGTAGTTTTCCATGTAACACAAACACATTGTCATCAATCACATTGCATTGTGTTGGAAATCTAACACTGCCACATTGTCATCAATTACATTACACCATGATGAAAATCTAGCTAGAGTTAGCTTTTCTTCTAACATGGTACTATGAGTGAAAGCTCATGGGTGTTAGCTCACTACACCATTTTGAAAATCTAATTGGAGTTACCTTTCTTTTTAACATGGCAGTATATGTGAAAGCTAATGTGTGTTAGCTTTGATAAGGTATTTTTCTATCTAACACAATCAAATTGTCACATTGCACCGTCATAGAAATCTAGTTGGAGTTAGCTTTCAACCTTAAATCATTGCACGGTGAATGAAATCTAATGTGTCTTAACTTTCATAATGTAGTTTTCCATTTAGCACAACCATGTTGTCATCAATCAAAATGCACCATGTTGGAAATCTAGCTAGAGTTAGCTTTCATTCTTAAAATGTTGCACGATGAGTAATAACTAATATGTGTTAGCTTTCGTAAGATAGTTTTTCATCTAACACAACCACATTGTCATCAAATACATTACACCATGATGCAAATCTAGCTAGAGTTATCTTTCATTTTAACAACATGGCACGATAAGTGAAAACTAATGTGTGTTAGCTTTCATAAGGTAGTTTTCCATCTGACACTACCACATTGTCATCCATCACATTGCACCATGATAGAAATCTAGCTGGAGTTAGCTTTCATCCTTAAATCATTGCACAGTGAGTGAAATCTAATGTGTGTTAGCTTTCGTAATGTAGTTTTCCATCTAGCACAACAATATTGTCATCAATCACAATGCACCATGATGGAAATCTAGCTAGAGTTAGTTTTCGTTCTTAAAACATTGCACGGTCAATAAAAATAATGTCTATTAGCTTTCATAAGGTAATTTTTCATCTAACGCAACCACAATGTTATCAAATACATTACACTATGATGGAAATCTAGTTGGAGTTAGCTTTCCTTCTAACAAAAATGCACTATAAGGGAAAGCTTATGTGTGATAGCTCATTACACCATGATGGAAATCTAGCTGGAGTTAGCTTTCATTTTAACAACATGGCACGATGAGTGAAATCTAATGTGTGTTAGCTTTCATAAGGTAGTTTTCCATGTAACATAACCAGATTTCCATCAAGCATGTTGCACCGTGTTGGAAATATAGCTAGAGTTAATTTTCATCCTTAAATCATTGCACGAAGAGTGAAATCTAATGTGTGTAAGATTTCATAGTATATTTTTCCATCTAGCACAACCACATTGTCATCAATCACAATGCACCATGATGGAAATCTAGCTGGAGTTAGCTTTCGTTCTTAAAACATTGCACGATGAGTAAAGCTACTGTCTGTTAGCCTTTATAAGGTAGTTTTCTGTCTAACATAGCAACATTGTCATCAAATACATTACACCAGGATGGAAATCTAGCTGGAGTTAGCTTTCCTTCTAACAACATGCCACTAAAAGGGAAAACTTATGTGCGTTAGCTCATTACATCAAGATGGAAATCTAGCTGGAGTTAGTTTTCATTTTAATAACATGGCACAATGAGTCAACGCCAATGTGTGTTATCTTTCATAAGGTAGTTTTCCATATAATACAACCACATTGTCATCAATCACATTGTGTCGTGTTGGAAATCTAGCTGTAGTTAGCTTTCATCCTTAAATTGTTGCATGGTGAGTGAAATCTAATGTGTGTAAGCTTTCATAGTGTAGTTTTCCATCTAGCACAGCTACATTGTTATCAATCACAATGCACCATGATGGAAATATAGCTGGAGTTACCTTTCATTCTTAAAACATTGCATGGTGAGTAAAAGCTAATGTTTGTTAGCTTTCATAAGATAGTTTTTCATTTAACACTGCCACATTGTCATCAAATACATTACACCATGATGGAGATCTAGCTGGAGTTAGCTTTCCTTTTAACATTGCACTATGAATGAAAGCTTATGTGTGTTAGCGCATTACACCATTATGAAAATCTAGCTGGAGTTAGCTTTTTTTTTAACAACATGGCACGATGAGTGAACTTATCATTACCAAGTGGATTTGTCATTATGTCAATAGTTTCCTCTGTTGTAGGACAATAATAAAGGAAAATGTCTTGATTATCAACCAACTATCTGATGTAATTGTGATGAACTTCAATATGCTTAGTTATGGCATGATAGACTAAATTTTTCACCATTTTGAGAGCACTCTAATTGTTGCAGAAAAGTGAGGTTAGCACTGCTTGGTCAAGTTGAATATCAACCAATATTCTTCGTAACCACATTTCCTCACAACCTCTATTGAAGTCTACCTTGTATTTTATGTCAATGGAGGATAAGGCAACTGTAGGTTGTAGCTTACTTTGCCATGAAATTGCCTTCCTAAACCAAGAGTGAACACATAACCTATTTTTGACTTTCTTGTATCAACTCATCCAACCCAATTCAAATCAATATGCTCTGCTATCATGGAGTCAATAGATCCCTAATATAGAATTCCAAAGTCAAGGGCCCTTTGAATATTGACAGACTCATTTTGCAACTTGCCAATGTAACTCTTTAGGATTAGACATGAATTGAGAAAGAGACAAAGCACTGCAAAACATAGATCCAATTGGGTGGTAGTAAGATAAATCAAACTATCAACCAATTGCCAATAAAATGACTCGTTGACTAGTGGTGAGTCTGTGTAAGCTGAGAGTTTTATGCCAACTTCCATAGGTGTAGATGTAGGATTAAATTCAGTCATTCGGAATTTTTTGAAGAGTGCTTTGGCGTACTTGACTTGTGATAAAAATATAGTGTGCTTATATCGCAAAAAAGCTACACCTAAACAATAATGAAGGAGGCTTTAATAAGTAATTTCAAAAATAGATCAAATATCAAATTTCACCTGTTGAATCTTGTTGGCACTTGTTTTGGCGATGGGAAGACCGTCAACATAGACAAAATAACTTCACTATATCATCGTCATTGTTTATGACGTAGCAAGTGGGCTCATAATAGGTTTTTCTAATTCTAGAATCTCGAAGGTATCGATCAAGTTTGAAATACGAGGCTTGAGGAGCCTGCTTGATTCCATACAAGGACTTTACCATCCATACAACGAATTTACATCAAGGCACTTTTAACATCCATCTGTATATCTTCCATCCAGAATGAGCAGAAATGGAGATAACTTGTCAAAAAGTTACCATTTTCATTATGGGGGCAAAGGTTTCTTCATAGTCCACCCCTTCATCTTGTGCATATTATTTGGTGACAAGACAATCTTTGTATTTGTCCAAAGAACCATCTGATTTATATTTGACATTAAAAATCCATTTACAATGAATTTCTTTCTTCCCTAGAGGCAATTTAGACAACACCCAAGTCTTGTTTTTCATCTATGCATCATATTTCACTTTCATGGTAGCCTTCAATTAAAGTTTTCCTTTCGAATATTCAAATGTGCTAGGTTCAAATACCTGGCACAAAATCAATAGAAGTGAGAGCAAAATTTACATGCTCATTGCCTCACACAATTTGTTTCCTCAATAGTGTAGTTTGTCCTTTTAGTACCTTTGGCAACTCATCTTCTCAATATCCTTCCATCATGGTATAATACCACTTCCATTTCCTTTGTTTCCCCTCTTGATCTTGTTGTGAAGATCAAGAATCCCTCTCTGTTGTGAAGATTGAGAATCCCCCTCTTCTTAACCAAACCCCTCCTGAAGGGTCATAGTCCCTCAAGCTCAAATTAAACTATAACAAACTGCTTGGTTCAACATTTCGTCAAGTCTTGTATTTGTAATATTTTCTTTAGAAAAATGGCAAGTGTGCCTACTTTACCCTGTATATATCCATGGATCCAATGAGTTGCTTCCAATAAAGTCACTATGCACATTATTATGTTTCTTATCTTTTGGAATTATTATGAATTTAATAAAGGACATTCACTAGTAATCAAAACTGCATTCAATCATCATTTCTCAAGGGCATGACCTCTGATTGCACTAAACTCCTACCATGAGGTATAAAATTAGATCTAAGAGATGGGTTTCAGTGTTTGAATTACATAACAAATAGGATCTCTATATCTGCTTCACCAGCTTTTCTTCTTTCAGTTAATAGAGGATAAACACAACATTGAGAGATTCACATTGCATGTTTGTTGTTCATAATTTCAAGCAATGTGTGTTGATAGCTTAATTTGCCATGAAATTGCCTTCCTAAACCAAGAGTGAACACATAACCTGTTTCTAACTTCCTTGTATCAACTCATCCAACCCAATTCAAATCAATATGCTCTGCTATCATGGAGTCAATAGATCCCTAATATAGAATTCCAAAGTCAAGGGCCCTTTGAATATTGACGGACTCATTTTGCAACTTGCCAATGTAACTCTTCAGGATTAGACATGAATTGAGAAAGAGACAAAGCACTGCAAAACATAGATCCGATTAGGTGGTAGTAAGATAAATCAAACTGTGAACCAATTGCCAATACAATGACTCGTTGACTAGTGGTGAGTCCGTGTAACTTGAGAGTTTTATGCCAACTTCCATAGGTGTAGATGTAGGATTAAATTTAGTCATTCAGAATTTTTTGAAGATTGTTTTGCCATACTTGACTTGTGATAAAAATATAGTGTGCTTATATTGCAAAAAATGCTACACCTAAACAATAATGAAGCAGGCTTTAATAAGTAATTTCAAAAATAGATCAAATATCAAATTTCACCTATTGAATCTTGTTGGCACTTGTTTTGACGATGCGAAGACCGTCAACATAGACAAAATAACTTCACTATATCATCATCATTGTTTATGATGTAGCAAGTGGGCTCATAATAGGTTTTTCTAATTCTAGAATCTCTAAGGTATCGATCAAGTTTGAAATACGAGGATTGAGGAGCCTGCTTGAGTCCATACAAGGACTTTACCATCCATACAAGGACTTTACATCAAGGAACTTTTAACATCCATCTATATATCTTCCATCCAGAATGAGCAGAAATGGAGATAACTAGTCGAAAAGTTACCATTTTCGTTGTGGAGGAAAAGGTTTCTTCATAGTCCACCCCTTCATCTTGTGCATATTCTTTGGCGATAAGACAATCTTTGTATTTGTCCAAAGAACCATCTGATTTATATTTGACATTAAAAATCCATTTACAATGAATTGCTTTCTTCCCTAGAGGCAATGTAGACAACACCCAAGTCTTGCTTTTCATCTATGCATCATATTTCACTTTCATGGCAGCCTTCAATTCAAGTTTTCCTTTCGAATCTTCAAATGTGCTAGGTTCAAATACCTGGAACAAAATCAATAGAAGTGAGAGAAAAATTTCCTGCTCACCGCCTCACACAATTTGTTGCCTCAATAGTGTAGTTTGTCCTTTTAGTACCTTTTGCAATTCATCTTCTCAATATCCTTCCATCATGGTATAATACCACTTCCATTTCCTTTGTTTCCCCTCTTGATATTGCTGTGAAGATCAAGAATCCCCCTCTGTTGTGAAGATTGAGAATCCCCCTCTTCTTAACCAAACCCCTCCTAAAGGGTCATAGTCCCTCAACCTCAAATTAAACTATAACAAACTGCTTGGTTCAACATTTCGTCAAGTCTGGTATTTGTAATATTTTCTTTAGAAAAATGAAAAGTGTGCCTTCTTTACCCTGTATTTATCCATGGATCCAATGAGTTGCTTCCAATAAAGTCACTATGCACATCATTATGTTGCTTATGTTTAGTAATTACTATGAATTTAATAAAAGACATTCACTAGTAATCAAAACTGCATTCAATCATCATTCCTCAAGGGCATGACCTCCGATTGCACTAAATTCCTACCATGAGGTATAAAATTAGATCTAAGAGATGGCTTTCAGTGTTTGAATTACATAACAAATAGGATCTCTATATCTGCTTCACCAGCTTTTATTCTTTCAGTTAATAGAGGATAAACACAACATTGAGAGATTCACATTGTGGGTTTGTTGTTCATAATTTCAAGCAGTGTGTG
This sequence comes from Pseudotsuga menziesii, assembly GCA_001517045.1. Lineage (NCBI taxonomy): Eukaryota > Viridiplantae > Streptophyta > Pinopsida > Pinales > Pinaceae > Pseudotsuga > Pseudotsuga menziesii. The sequence continues at coordinate 136,068 of LPNX010855579.1, forward strand.
TTAATAGATTAACATATTTAGAGACCACTATTTTGATTGAGGTTTTCATTTTTAAAGCAAGGAAGTATGCTAGTTATTCTTGCTTAGGTAGGCAAAGAATTTTGGTGTGACCACTCTGTGGAATATGCATATGTACAACTTGAGAGGACCTAACAGTTAAGCATGTGTATTTCCAGCTTGGAGGTCACAAGATTGAATGAGGAGTGGGGTAAGGTATGTATGCCTTCATAAACTTCGTAGTCAAATCGTTGTGTAGAGAGGGTCCCTTGTCCCATAAACAAGGGCTCTCATTAATCAATTTGGTGGTCGTGGCGTTTGATAATTATTATATATGTAACTTTTATTTACATGCAAATTGATTTTAATGTAATATATGATGCATAATTTTTCCCAAAAAAGGTATAAGTGACTCTTTTCAAACTACAACTCACGTAATATGGGAACATTTTCCCAAACCAAATAAATTGAAGTACATGTAACTATGACATCTCTAGCCAATACCAGAAGTCTGGCATGGCCCTTTCTATTACTACAAATGTGGAACAAACCATGTACTACATGCAGCAGTAAGGTCAAGTCAGGATGCAACATGCAAGTATGAAATGCAACAAAACGTATAGATCACAATATCAAAGATGAGAGGGCATGTAGTGTTTCTTGCAAAGGTTCTCAATAATAGCCTAACTAGCCAGGACATTATTTTCAAAAGATGAGGGTTTATAGAAAGATACTTAATTCATAAACACTAAACTCTATCTCTCTAGTGCTTATCTTGAGTTCAGAATAAGCTAAATCCTAGTTCTACACTCTTTGTGCTTCTTAGCCAGAGCTGTAGGGCTGGGACTCTATGTAGTGCGAGTTAAAGAGGTAGGGATGGGAACTGCTAACAACTACTTTGCACTAAAGAGCTAGTCTTATTTAGTAGGGGCATGCACCAGCAGATTCTTATTCCACGGTGTGTTACACGGAACGAACAGCTTAATTTCATTGTTTTTTCTTTTTCAATAAACGCCTAAAGAATCAATTTATACTATAAAAAACACCCCATATATATGATACTTGCATATCTACGTTGAACTTGTCCATACTAAATTGAATGTATGTCTCCTTTCCCTATGAAGTGCAAGACCTCCGGACCAAAGGAAAAGAAAAAATAAGAAAATTACTTGAAAGTGCATATGACTAGGACAAAGGAAAAAGTAAAACCTAGGTTAGGGAAACTATGCCCTTTAACATTGCCATTTCTGGAAGTTTATCTTTGAGAGGTATGCCCTTGCACCGAGGCCCACTTCCATCATATATCCAAGAGGAGGAAGGAGAATAAAATAAGTGTAAACCATTGGTTAAACCAGAAGAGACATTGGTTGGAGCCATGTTGTTTACTAAGGTACAGGTTAATGAGGTAAGGCATGAAGTTAATGGTGAGGATATTTCCCAATAGCACAAAACCCTGTTCTACATGAACAGTTTTCATGGACTAAGCAGGTGTCCATCTATTGGTTTCATATTTAATTTTATTATAAATGGCAGTTTCGGTCAGGGCACGCACCAACAAAAATAAGTTTGGTTGGACAAGATGACAGCAACTTCCTCTCTAATTTTATATTTTTTTATTAATCAAACATTGTCTTTAGGGGTTTGTGGATGACATCACAATTGGGGAAATAAAAAGGAGTTGATTCTATTACTTCTTCACCCAGTACATGTTTTTCTGATAGAGGTTATGAGATTACCCCACCATGTTATATCAACTATATGGGATTATTTTAATGCGTTATGTGTGTAGTGGATGGAATTTATTTGTGGGGTGGGTAAATGGCTTAAGAACGAGTGCCTTACTGCTTAGTATACTCGAATATATCTATGTTTTACTTTTCCTTTCTATGTGAGACTCTGCATCTCTTCAACTTTCCGTAAGTTCCATAGAAGTTAGTTAAAATACTTGGTTAGACAAGAAAGATGACAAATTTCTTATCATACTGGCATCTCTACATTTTAACATACGATGATATCACATATCTACATTTCACTTTGCCATTGTATGATCAAGGCCTAGTCTCGACCTTATACCTTTTCCTTTTTTGCCACTTAGGTATGTGTATAGTCACTAGGTATGGGTATAGTCACAAAGCCAAGCACAAGACCATGCTTTAATTAGATTTTAATTTGACTTCTATGCACTCCTACTTTGTTTATAAACGAATAGTGTTTGCACTAAATATGCTTTTTTTGTTGGGGTATCCCAACCTAACTAAAGCCAAAAACAAAATTGAGCCACATCAACCATGGAGCCTTCGTAAACCACACATACCATTGATTACCTCATTCCTTATCTGCTTGTAGAGAACTTGTAATCAAGTGAAACCCTGGTCATATATAGTATGCAATACATGCGATAACACATAATGGCAATGAACCTGCTTACAACATGTGGATATTCCCCATGATCCCAAGTTATCATGAACCAAATCACAAAAATAAAAAGATAAAAAGCATGTGGTACTTCCATAATAAAGATAAATACATCAGCAACATCATAGAATAAACCAAAGAGTGATCACATCTCATCAGCATATGAAGCAGGAGGAATGGACTCTCAACCAACAACCTTTTCCAGTACCTTGACCATATTGCACACTAGGAGGACACCCTAAAATTGCCTATTATTCTATTTTTGTGGAGGCAAAGCTTTTTAATTATTGGATTTTACATAAGGTGATATGCTTCGTTGTGACACTTGGAAATCGATCTAATGTTTACAAGATTTTTTGTAAACATCTGGCGACTCCAAAGTTAAAGTTAACATCTAAAAATGGCAATGTTCTCGGAAAGAGATTCAATCAAGAAATTTCACAAACTTCTAGGACATATGCTAATGTCAAGAACCAGAAAATAGTAAGAAAATCTCACTTCCATCACAAAATGATCTACAATTTCAAACTCTGCAAAAGATTTTTACTTCAAATCAAAAAACATAATTCATGTTAATAATATGCAAGAACAGATTCTATGATTTCAGCTTTCTATTCTTCAAATGCAGATGCAATTCCAGAATGAAACACAGCTCTAATGTTTGAACAAACTGAAACATCCATGTTCCCAACTCTGTGTGTAATAAATTTGAATAAAGAAACAATCAAGCATTGAATTTCAAATTCAGGCAAATCCAAACACTAAAGAATACCAAATTTGAAATAACAAAGCCTGAAACTGAAACCAGCCTAGCAATTGGAAGTCATTAGACATTAAATAATGGATTAAGACGGGAGCATTAATAAGCATTTCTAATGAAGACCAGAGATGATAGTATACACGCAAATCTGTGCTGGCAGCTATCTAGACTCTCATGAGATAAATTTATTCATATTGCTCAGCCTCGCCCTTTTGTGCAACATAAGCCTTGATAGGAGGTGCGATGATTGAATTGACTTACCTTGAAGCTAAATTTGAAACATCTTGCTTCTTTGGAGAAGGCAAAACTGGTGCAGTCACGCTCTGTAGCTTTTGTTCTAGGATGGATGTCATGCAGCATATCGATAACATGGGCTCAAGGAAGACTAGGCCAAAGCTACCAGTACCATTTTAGTATATGTGACCTGTATCTATGATATTTCACCCTTGTCTTGGATAATAACGAGATTTTTCAATGTCTTGAATCTATAGCAATCATTCTTGAGCATATGAATAACATTGGCTCAAGGAAGACTAGGCCAGAGCTGCCAGTACAATTTCAGTATGTGGGACTTGTATCTTTGATACTTTACACTTAACAGGTTATGGCTCTCCAACAGGAATTGGATTTTCATCTGCTACACTGGGACTCTGCATAAGGAACTGCATCCAACAGTATGCCCAGACCAATGGTAAAAATTGTTAATTGGATCTATATATGGACAGGGCGCTAGTGCAAGCTCTCGAATAGGAAGGGGTCCTGTAGGCTCTCTAACTGGTCATTTGACTAGATCAACGCTGGTAATTGGTACTGAGTAACCTGAAACTGGTTCGAGTTCATTGGCTCGGTCAATTCAATCTCCATGTTGTAGATCATAAAGTGCATCCTTGGTGCTGTACTTGCCAATACCAAATTCTTACCTCACCCTGGACTGATACTGCCATCAACTCCAAAATGCAACCTTCAGGCCAAGATAATCCGTGTAGATCGATCGCTCAGTCCACTCTCCTAGTGGGTCGTCGACTGTCAACTGACTATTGCCAGGGAAAGAGCTTACAGGCCTTTCCTGTAAGTGAGTGAACCTTATTCTACTGATCGTGCATAGCAGCCATCCATGGCCTCAGATTCAGTCGGGGTAGGCACAAATAAGTAAAGAAAGGTCCAATCCCAGGATAGGGTAGGGGGTTTATGGATAAATACCAACTTGGGTGTGTGATTGAAAGCTGAACGAGATGGTTGTTGTTCAGTCGGTTGAGGGATTTGCAAAATACTTAAGAGAACATGCCTATTCATTTTCCTAAAGAACCAAAACCATTCGCTCTTGCAAACTTGTTGAAGACCAGTGATAAGATCATTGGGAAAGAGATATTGTATAGATGTGAAGTTTCACACTATTCCCAAACTGCGTTAAGGTAAAGAATTGCATATTTATGATGCGTTGCTTGTGACCATTGTAAAACCTAAATTTTCCCTAGGTGTTTGCGTGAAGTTTGAGTGAAAATAATTACATATATATCTGAATCGTGAAATATCCCGTGATTGCTGAATGAGATTATGAATGATGAACTCCTAAATATGATCCATGATAGTTGTATATGTGATGAATTGTGAATGCATGGCATGCGCTCCCAGATCTTCTCTTGTCTTGGCACAACCCTTGGGGATGATATTAATGCTTATACATTAATGACCCACCAGATCTCACATGGGCACCCAACCGGTCCTACCCAACCATTCGGCAAGGAGCAGTTCCAGCATTATAACCAGATAAGCCCCTACATCACTAGTTTAACTGGCTAAATTCCCCAAAGAAAAGTATTCCCAGGAGCAAAATTCCCAGTCAAAGCAGTACTAGTTGAGGCATAATTCTTAGCAGCATTACGACCGGCAGTAAAAGCATAAGAATTCCCGCTTCATTTCAATGAGCAGTTTAATGAGCATAATTCCCAGGAGAAAAAATAGTTCCAGCATCACCAGTATAACCAGCGTAATTCCTGGCATCATTATAACCAAGAGTAGCAGTCCTAGCAGGAGTAGTTCCATCCGCATTTGCATCATCAGTTTAATAGCATAGTTACCAGCATAATATTTTGAACCAGCAGTAGTTGGAGCATTCCCAGGAGCAATTCAAAAAGGATCCCCAGCATAATAATTATCACTACTAGCAGCATAACCAGTTGAATTAACATAAATTTCATAAGGAACCATCCCATCCCCATCCCATAATCGAATCCATCCCAACCAAGGAGGTTGGTTTTATGATGTTTTTCTCTAATCCCATCCATCGAGTGCTGCTTCAAAGTCCTATGTTAGGGATCGATTTCTATCACTCTATTGTCCTAGGGTTCTATTCTATTCTATTAAGGCCAGTCTAATCCCGATCTGGCAGTAACAATGAAGCTCTTCCAAGTTCAATGATATGCGGGTATCATATCATTTCTCTCCTACTTCCTATCAGACAAATCGTCTTAGATGATAACGAGTTATTTAATATCTCAAAATTATAGAATTCGCTCTTGAACACCTATACAAATCGTCTTAGATGATAATGAGTTATTTCATATCTCAAAATTATAGAATTCGCTCTTGACCACCTATTCGTGGAAGCTGTTTATCAAAATGAAATATATTTCAAGCAATGCACATACTAGCCTTTGGCATCAAAATTAACTTGGATAATAGAAAACTTGTTGCCAAATACAACCCTTTGGCATCAAATTCAGCTTAGATGATAGAAAAATTATAGCTCTAGATGATGAAATCCCACAAATAAGCCAACGAATGGCATATCTCATAGTCGGAGCATCTTTAGCAGCTTCCAGCTTTAAATCTCCATCATCGTTGCCCTAAGTGCCGCTTTGCTCATAAACCTTCTGGACTTCCTGTAGCTCCTTAACTAAAGTTAATGTAGTAGCTGCCCTAATCTTGGCATCTGCAGAGGAGAGATTTCTAAACACATCCATGTGTAACTCCAGTTGAATAGGGCCAGCGTCTTTCCCATGTGGAGGGTTACTATGATCAAACCCTGGTTCATTGTGGTCTGTAAAATAAATAACTAATTCATTAGGGTTTCTAATGCAAAGCTCTGCTCCTTTAGGGTTTGTGCAGTATGACTCTAATTCATTAGGGTTTCTATAATGAAATCCACCTCCAACAGAGTCTGCATAGCCTTTTTCCTCATTTTGAATAGCATTCAATGGATTTTCATCCAAATAAAGGCTTTTCTTTTCAGTTTTCTTCTTCTTACTGGTAGACATTTCAACTTCCATTTCTTTTTTCTTCTTTTTCTCCTCTATAACACTATCGCTGCCATTTTCTTTGCTGGACAAGTCCATTTTCCTCGTTTTCTTCTCCTTCGGCTTCCTCTCACACTCCAAATGCAGTTTTCTGGTTCATTTCTTCATTTCTTCCACTATTTCTGGCTGACAGCCGCCCCTTCCTCCCCCTGATCGGCCAAGGCCTGTAACTCTGAAATTCTCATCTAAAATTTCCACCAAAATAACTAATTGTAATGTGGAATAAAAACTCTCTAAAGCTCGGGTTAAAGAGGAGATGGAGTGAAGGGGCTTCTGAAGCTCATTGCACAATATCCAAAAGGCAATTGCAGAAACAAACGCCTACAAAGCCTACACTGTAGAGCTTTGAAAACCTAGAAAAATTAAAGTGTGCAATCGGATGCCCTTGATATTGATATTATTTTTATTTTTATGGTTATATTATTATTATTTATTGCATTATAATTTTTATTGTTATATTATTATTATTTATTATATTAATACATTTTTTAATATATTATTATTATTTTTATTGTTATATTATTATTTATTGCATTAATACATGTCATGAATATATATGACAAATTAAAATTATGGATCAATAATGTATATTGTATATTAGTAATGGCTTTTTTAGTTCTAATGGAATTTTGAAAGGAAAATACCAATTTGGAGGAGAAAAGAGTATAAAAAGAATAATTGTCTTGAAAACATGTGTCAAAATGGAAATGGATAAGAATAGTTTTAATTAGTGTATTGCAAGATAAATATGTGAGTTGAGTGTTTTTGTTGTATATGGAAATGTTGAGGATTAAAGACCTTAGAAATAAGTTTACTATAAGGACCATGCAAATATATGTAAATGTAAACACAATTTGCAAAGAAGCAACAAGGCAATTGTTTTGAAGAGAAACTACATTGTAAAATAGTTGCAACATAGCCTTTATTTAATTTCTTGTTTGTTATGTTTATGGGAAATATTTAAAACAATCAAGAAGCACACAAATATTTGCAACATAATCTTATTACCATAGATGAGAAAAAATTATGTGATCTGAAGATTATCAAGTTGATATCATTCTTTAGAGTCATTTGTCGAAGCATGTATTAAAAGACTCCATGGGTGGGGGAATTTTCATACAACCTTTTCTGAGTGGAAGGAAATGTAACATAGATACACTAAAGGAAATATAACAATTGCTGACAAAGTAAAAGCTTGTGAACAAAAGTATAGATAAGAATATAATAAATTAAAAACACAAATGTTAGTGAAACATGTATCGCAAGTGAGTTTTTTGGAGTATCATGTGGATATACTAACCAATATGAAATATTTACTTGTATGTAGTGTCCCCATATATAGTATGTGCTATAGGTTGTTTGATTGTTGATGGCATCCCTGGTTACGCAATGTTATGGAAACAAAAAAGGAAGTTAAGGTAAATGTTTCATATCCTAGTGCCTATGGAATTGATGTATAGAAGTAGTAGTAAACTTGGGTCAGAGCTAGCCTTAATTTGAATGTGGGAACGATGTGTCTGGAAAGTAGAACTGTCACCGTGGTATCTTAGTAGTAAGCTTGTGGAGAATATGGGGGAACTCAGGATGATGGGGGAAGTAAGCCATTACCAGCTCTCTCTCTGGTTTTCTTTGCCTTGCACCTGGCTGGTTGGTAAGCTTGGCTCCAGCAGTTCTCTTTTTGTTTTCCTTGTTTGATTTGCTGGGTCATTCTTGGGGTGTTTTTGTTTTTTTCCTGCTCCTGTCTAGTTAGGGTTTGGCTCCTCTGGTTTTCAGAGTGACATTGCGCTGATAGCTACTTGGTGTCCCTCCCCTACTATGGGGGACTAGTACCAACCAAGTGCATCAAAAAGTGGGAAGGATGTCGCTTTACGGCTATAGGCGCAGACCCTAGGGGTTTTACTTATTTCTTCGCTGTGGTTTTTCCTCCTAGGTTTGTCCCTAATTAGGTCTTTATCATTCTGCCTGATGGGTCTGTGGTATACTTCACCTGTGGTAGGGTTTTCGTCTCCCTTACTTCCTAGTTTGCTCCTTTTCTCTGATATTATTATCATACCACCCTGCATGGCATTCACGTCGTCATCAAGTTGAATTTATGTCTTGGTTTTCTATCTCCTGTCACTGGGTTGACTCTGGATACCCGTATCATGTGGGTCTGGGCTCACTATGATACTAGGGTATCTTTCACTTCTCCACCTCTTTGACTCAGGGTTACCCTTTTCTAGTGGACGCCGTTCCTTTATAAAAAAATTTAGTTGGGTCGCCCTTTGCCCCATGTGCCATTGACTCTCTGGTGCTGCTCTCCCTGTCTGCCAGATTTTTGGATCGGTGTGGGGGTGTGTACCTTACCCTATTTTGGGTCGGCCTGACATCAGCTGTAGTTGTGGTTGTCTTGGGAGCCACTTTGTCGGTTCTCATTGGTCCTGGAGTGTCAAATATGACTGATGGTCCGACCACCTCTCACTTTCGGAGGAAACGGAACTCCAAAAGTATTAAAGCTCTGGAGGGTCGTTACAGATTTGTGCTCGGTGATGATGTTTATTTGGATAGGGTTTCTTCTCTTTGTACTAGAGCACTGGTTAGGCGCATTGAGTATGCTCGTCTCAACAAAGTTGAGTAAGTGAAGTGGGCCACTCTGCATTGGAAACCCCTAATAGATTATATACCCACTATCAGTCTTTTATCGAGGGGCTGGATCACCTTTGTCTTTCTTGAGGAGGCTCACTGTTCTCGCATTTTGGAAGGGACCTGGTGCATTGGGCAAGGCTCCTTGGTCCTTGATCGATGGCATTCTGGGTTCGATCCTCTTCGGGAGCGTATTACCAAACACCACTTATGGGCTCTTCTTCCTCATCTTTCATTCCCGCTCTGGAATAAACAAGTCTTGGAGGGTGTTGCTAACACCATCGGCCGCTTCATTGCTGTTGAGGTAGATTTCCTTTTGGATTTCGATAAAAGGGTTGCTCGTGTTCTTGTGGAGTTGGAAGTGTCTTTGGGATTGCTAGCTGAAGTCAAAATTTTATGTGGGGAACACCTCATCATCCAAAAGCTGGATTACTTAAGGGTACCCTTCAGGTGTAGTATTTGCCATGAGACAGGGCACTTACGTCGACACTATCCTTCCCTTGGATCAAGATCACTATCCTCGGATTTGGATCCTCACTAGGTGGAGGGCAGTATAAACATTTCAGGCACCTCTGGCCGTCCCCAAGGTATGGTATCTGCATCTCCTATACCTACAGAAATTGTTTCTCAGGAATTTTTACATGATGTGGATGGTTTGATTCTTTCGCATAAGAAGGGGGTTTGTCTGTCTGTGGACCCTGTTCCTATCCCCGTTTCTCCTACCTCATCTCCACCTGATGCTGCTCCTCATTCTGATATCGTTTCCCCTGATCTTCATGCCCCTACTCTCATGCTGTCATCTTCTGAGGCACCTATTTCCACCCTGATGGAACCCACTATTCCTTTGCTATCCTCGCTTACTGACTTCCCTCCTTTATCGGCTGGTGGTCTGCCCCCTTCCACTCCCTATCAATCTACCAGTCTGACTATCTCACCCTCCTTCTCTGATCCTACACTTAAACATTCTCTTTCCATTTTTACTGCATCCACTCCTACCTCACCATCAACCCTTCACATTAACTCTGTCCGGTTTGCTAATGTCACGATTAGAAAGAAAAAAGGGAAAAATAAGGGTCTGCAGAAAGATCTCTCTTCAGAGTCACCCCATTATATCCCTCTCTCAGCTCGTTTGTCGGAAGCAGATCGTAGTCATACTCCTAGGGGACTTAGAGCACTGTCTCCCCTCCATTGTAACCCATGATAATTGTCTCCCTTAATGTTAGGGGTCTTGGAGGCAAGACCAAGATACACTGCCTCCGCTCTCTCTTCCGTTCTCTTTGCCCTGATATGGTACATGGTCTTTCAGATAATGGTTCATTTGAGTGAGTACTTAGCTCAATTGCATTTTGAAGCTCCATTATTATGGGGAAATAACCAAGATCAATTTTTTTAAGGAGAAAGATTAGAGGGTGGGGGGTCTTCAAAGAGGATAAGAGGTATACTCAATTTTTTTGTAACAATTGTTCTAATCCTAAATATTGTAAATTTGGATTTAAATAATGATTACTTGTACATGTAGATGCTAAGGAGTGGGAGTCATTACATTTGTATGGTGCATACAATTCTTAATTTATGTTAGAGTGGACTGAGGAGTATAATCAACAAAAGAAAGTAGAGGTTGAATATCACTTTAAAATGGTTTTTAGAACATACTGGAATGTAATTCAATCTTTAGAGAATGATAATTGTGTATGTTTTGTTTATGCATCAAACATAATGGAAATTAGGTTTTTAACAGTTTTTGAGGTGGTCATGTTTTAGTGGATTTATGATGTCAAGGTAAATACATTCCATAACTTCTCAACTGAATAAGTTTTTTTGTTTCATATTATTTTGTGCTTCTCTAACAATTTTCTCAAAGACATTTGATTTGGTGGGGCTAGGGAATCCACCACACATCAATGATTTAATTGATATGTTGAATATATTTTCCCAGTAACACCTATGTAAGAAAAAATCAATACCATAAAGATACAAAATAAAAGTAAAAGTGTTAAACTTTAATTATTGTTTATAGTTTTTTATGTTTGAAAAATTAGTCAAACTTAAGTTTGTGTATGTTTTCCTTAATTTACATTTTCAATTTTGAAGAGATGTCATTATATACCATGTATACGTTTCTAATTATTTTCTTATTGATTTTTTTATTGCAGTTGCGGCTATGGACCCCAATGCGGAAATATTGATTGAGCTTGCCCAGTTGAGAGGTTTGAGTACTGCTTTTAGTGGTGGTAATAGAATTTGACGTTCACTTGCATCCACTTTGGATGCAATTGTTGATACCATCACATTGTCAAACAACATACTATATGATATTACTTCATATAGAGAAAGAAAAAGACATGATTACGCTGATGGGCTTAGCTACAATGCAATAAAAAAGTTGAAAATCACCAAGGAGCATATATTTTCATTGTTTAGGGACCCTTGCACGGGGGAAATCCCAAATGCAAATAGGCCACATATCTCTATCGAGTGGTGTACATATCAACCATTTGTTGATAACTCGATGGACAAATGGTATATGGTTTTTGATATGCCACCACACAACAACAGGGAAATCCCGTTGTACTTCCTTCGGAAGATGTATGCAGAGTTCGTGTTGGGAAAACATGTAAACTATTTTGATATATTGCAGTTTCAGGGGATCGGTGGGGGGATGTCCCAAAACCAACCCAATGCCAGGCTTCAAGACTTTTATTGCCCTATCCCTGCACCTCGCAGACAGTTTCCTGGGCCAGATGTCCCACCTATACATCATGTTATTCCACAGACACGTGAGGCATTTTTGAGTTTGGCACGGGCCATTGTTCACCATAGCACTATGGTTTAGCATACGGGTGAGGAAGGGACATCTATCCCTGGTGTGGTACATACACCAGGTCCTCGTGGTGCAGGACCATTTTCTAGTGCAGTACCACCCACTAGTGCAGGACCATCTACTATAGGACCATCTACTAGTGTAGCACCATCAGCACATTCCCAGCCTACTTTTGAGCCTCACGAGTGCACATTGTGTGGTTGTCCATGCTATGGTATTTCATCAGATGTTGTATTTAATGGGTTTTTGAGTGATGTATGTATATGGTTAATTGTAATAAAGTCTTCATTTATTTTCCTCTTTGTACACATATGTATAGTTTGAGCTAATATATTAATTTTTTGAACTTGTAGCTGATGCTTTATGCCGGAAGCGATGCCCTAGAGTATCATGTCCCACACTCTACAAAGGGGCAGGACATTCCATCCACTAATCCCGTATCTCACACTGAGGTAAACATTTTAAAATTTCAGTGTTTTAATACTTGTTAAATTGTTAATTTCCACATACTGTACATGTTAGTTCACTAATGTTATCTACGGTCTAATATTTACAATTATTAAATTTGCAGATGCCGGATACTTCACGGGGGAAAGCAGTGATGGAGGTAGGATCCATATCTGGGCAGATTCCAGATCCTACACGAGGGGAAGCAGTGATGGAGGTAAACATTTTAAACATTTAAAAAATGTCATTTTTTAAATACATGTATGTTCGTTGAATCATCCATGTCTAGCTACATGAACTCTTGTTGACTATAGGCTGGTACCGAAACACCTGGACCACTTCCTGGAGTTGTATCTCCTTATAGGCCATATGTGAACAAGGGTCAAGTGTATATGAGATGACCTACTCCTAGAAAGAGTGAAGTTGTCCGCGACCATGGAGATACTGATACCATGGTAATTTGTATATCCTTTGATGATATTTCTTGGTTAACTTGAAATTCAGTGCATAAAATATTTTGTTAATGTTTGATTTGCATGTTTACTGCATCAGGAGCTAGAGTTCACTGTTGAAAACCTTGCAGGGATGGTTAATGCAACATTCAATGCTGCATCTACAATGGGAACAAGTCACACAGAGGTACAACAATTTGAATATGATATAGACATAGTGTGTTATTGTTGTCTATTGTTTATTCATGCACATTTCTAACTATTTCAAGATTTGGTGATTGTAGCCACCACCACCACCAGGTCCTTCCCCCTCTGATTCGACCATGGATGCGACCATCATTCATGTTCAACCAACAGCTCCATATGCTACACAAGAAACCAAATCCCCTTTGTCACAGTCTCTCACTGAGGTGAGATGTCCATTAATGAACAATTGTTTCATGCAATGTCCATTAACATTTTCATAATTTTTGAG
>LPNX010855579.1:149629-165193 GCA_001517045.1 Pseudotsuga menziesii
TTCAAAGGTTTCAATGATCTCAATACATGCACACTAAATTCAAAGTTCTTGCTCGTGTAATTTAATAAATATAAGTGCAATACAATGTATTTCAAGGTTTGAATGAACTCACTACTTTCACACCAATTGGATATATCTAATTAAAAATTGTGAGTTTGGATTCATTAAATTACAAGCTAAGTCAATGCTCAAGTGTAATTTAATAAAACTAAGTGCAATACATGCTTTACATTTCATCAACAACCAACAACACTATTCAACAAACCTCATGCACCCAATTACTAATCACTCAGCATTAAAGGAACTACAATAGAATCCAAAGACTGAGAACCAACTTTGTGAATCAACATGATTTGAAGCATAAGTCCATCGGATTTGAAAAAGTTCAGTTAAACATTAGATTGATTCTGAATTGAGTTGTGATAGTAAGATAAGATTAGGGTTAGGATTAGGGTTTCCTTTGTAGGGTTATGGTAATGGGACATGCATGTTAAATAATAAACCCTAGTTAGGGATAGGGTTATCCAAGTTTGGCCTTCGTTGGCATGAAATGCATTGTCCAACTTTGGCTCTCATTGGCGTGACTGCATTGTCCCTACTGAGCGAAACCCTAGCTTCAGAAACCATCGTAGATGGAGTTCATCGGGAAATGGAGAGGAGGGAGAGCCCCCCCCAGCTAAAATCCCTCATCACGAATCCAACGGAATCGACGGTTCGTCGATCGGGGGCCCGAGCATTGATCTATGGTGAGTTGCAGGTCACCTCCAGATACCATTCAAGGACACCTGGTGGACTTGGGCTCGGTGCGCAAAAAACCTCACGGAGCGGGAATTTTGAATTCTATTAACTCCTATTAGTGTGTTTGGGCATGGGAAATATGGCAATTCCAACCGTATCCCCACCATCCATGGATTTCCATCTTTGGCCCTCGTTGGCGTGACTACATTGTCCCCTACTGAGCCAAACCCTAGCTTGAGAAACCATCGTAGACAGAGGTCATCGGGTAATGGAGAGGAGGGAGAGGCCCACACTAGATAAAATCCCTCATCACAAATCCCACAGAATCGACGGTTCATCAATCGGAGGCCCAAGCATCGATCTATGGCGAGTTGTAGGTCACCTCCAGATACCGTTCACGGACACCTAGTGGACTTGGGCCTGGTGTGCAAAAAACCTCACGGAGCGGCAATTTTGAATTCTGTCAACTCTTGCTAGTGTGTTTGGGCATGGGAAATATGGCAATGCTAACCGCATCCCCACCATCCGTGGCTTTCCAGCTTTGGCCCTCGTTGGCGTGACTGCATTGTCCCCTACTGAGCGAAACCCTAGCTTCAGAAACCACCGTAGATGGAGGGCATCAGGAAATGGAAAGGACAGAGAATCCCCCCCCCTAGATAAAATCCCATGTCACAAATCCAACGAAATCGATGGTTCATCAATCGGAGAACCAAATCATCGATCTATGGCGAGTTGTAGGTCACCTCCATATATCATTCACGGGCACTTGGTGGACTTGGGCCCGGAGCGCAACAAACCTCATGGAGCGGCAATTTTGAATTCTGTCAACTCCTGCTAGTGTGTTTGGGCATGGGAAATATGGCAATGCCAACCACATCCCCACCATATGTGGCTTTCCAACTTTGGCCCTCATTGGCGTGACTGCATTATCTCCTACTGAGTGAAACCCTAGCTTCAGAAACCACCGTATACAGAGGGCATCAGGAAATGGATAAGAGGGAGAGCCCCCCCCCTAGCTGAAATCCCATGTCACGAATCCGACGGAATCAACAGTTCATCGATCGGAGGCTCGAGCATCGATCTATGGCGAGTTGCAGGTCACCTCCAAATACCGTTCAGGGACACCTGGTGGACTTGGGCCTGGTGCGCAAAAAACCTCACGGAGCGGCAATTTTGAATTTTGTCAACTCCTGCTAGTGTGTTTGGGCATGGGAAATATGGCAATGCCAACCTCATCCCCATCACCTGTGGCTTTCTAGCTTTGGCCCTCGTTGGTGTGACTGCATTGTCCCCTACTGAGTGAAACCCTAGCTTCAGAAACCACTGTAGATGGAGGTCATCGGGCAATGGACAGGAGGCAGAGGCCCCCTCGTAGCTAAAATCCCATGTCATGAATCCAACGGAATCGACGGTTCGTCGATCGAAGGCCCGAGCATCGATCTATGGCGAGTTGCGGGTCACCTCCAGATACCGTTCAGGGACACCTGGTGGACTTGGGCCCGGTACACAAAAAACCTCACGGAGCGACAATTTTGAATTCTGTCAACTCCTGCTAGTGTGTTTGGGCATGGGAAATATGGCAATGCCAACCGTACCCCCACCATCCGTGGATTTCTAGCTTTGGCCCTCGTTGGCGTGATTTCATTGTCCCCTACTGAGCGAAACCCTAGCAATTCTAGCTGATAAACATGCCTAAGAAAAAATATGGTGCGTTACAGTCCATGCATGCTAAGTGGCATCTCGGAAAAAATATACACATGTGCTAGTGTTAACATGTTGCATCAACAATATAATTTAAATTTTGAGTTAAAAACATTGGTTTTGCTATAATATAGCTTTTGTTTATAGATATAAACCTACACCATGCATATTACAGAACTTATTAGGTTAAGGGTTACACTCTTGAGATTTTTCTTTAGGGTACTGGGAAAAGGAAAAATATTGCTTCCACCCACATATACTTTGTGTTTACTTACACATGTTGCATGCTTTTCCCTACAAAATGCCATTGTCTAAAGGGAATTATCACATAATAGATATTATATTGTTGAAGGAATGAAAGAACCCTATTACTCATAATGATGAATGATGATGATGTTCATGATGTTGACGGTGATGATGATGAGGATGTTGTTGATGATGATGATGATGTTGATGATGATGTTGATGGTGATGATGTTGATGGTGATGATGAGGATGATGATGATGATGTCCATGATGCTGTTGGAGATGATGATGATGAGGATGATGATGATGATGATGATGAAGGTGATGGAGATGATGTTGATGGTGATGGTGATGATGTTGATGGTGATGATGATGATGAAGGTGAGGATGATGATGGTGATGATGATGATGGTGATGAGGATGATGATGATGATGAAGGTGATGAAGATGATGTTGATGGTGATGGTGATGATGTTGATGGTGATGATGATGATGATGATGAGGATGATGATGATGAGGATGATGAAGGTGATGAAGGTGATGTTGATGGTGATGGTGATGATGTTGATGGTGATGATGATGATGAAGGTGAGGATGATGATGATGATGATGATGAAGGTGATGATGATTATGAGCATGAGGATGATGATGATGATGATGATGAAGGTGATGAAGATGATGTTGATGGTGATGGTGATGATGTTGATGGTGATGATGATGATGAAGGTGAGGATGATGATGATGATGATGATGAAGGTGATGATGAGGATGAGGATGAGGATGATGATGAGCATGATGATGATGATGTTCATGATGTTGATGGTGATGATGATGATGAGGATGATGATGTTCATGATGTTGATGGTGAGGATGATGATGAGAATGATGATGAGAATGATGATGAGGATGAGGATGATGATGATGTTCATGATGTTGATGGTGATGATGATGATGTTCATGATGTTGATGGTGATGATGAGGATGAGGATGATGATGATGATGATAATGTTCATGATGTTGATGGTGATGATGGTGATGAGGATGAGGATGATGATGAGCATGATGATGATGATGTTCGTGATGTTGATGGTGATGATGATGATGATGAGGATGATGATGATGAATGACGATGATGTTCATGATGTTGATGGTGAGGATGATGATGATGATGATGTTCATGATGTTGATATCTTTAAGTCTCATAAGGATATGTTTAAGTCTGCTAGGCATTATCTTAGTGATGATTTTATAACCTATATTGCACAGTGATATAGGGCGGAATTTGTCAAAATATTTGGCCTCCTGCTCTTTGGGGATTAGAGCCAGGAAGGCAAAATTCATGCTGCCTCCAATTTTACTGCATCTCAGAGATTTCCTAGCACGTGTGGCTAAGGTATTTATTATTCTTCTTTTTTGGGAGGGGTGATGATGTGAGTCAGCATGAAGGTATCTGTTCGTATGTGTTTTCTTTCTGTATACTTGGTGAGATAGAGAACCATCAGTCTTATTTGTGGTGAGTACGTCCAAAAATGGAAGGGAGTTATCCTCTTCTTTCTCTAGAGTCTCGTGAATTTTATACTATCACATTGACTATTTAAATGTTCTTGTCCAACTCAATCAGTTTGTCTTCTCCATGTGGCCAGTTACTAAATACATTGTCCACAAATCTGAGCCACCATTTTCATTTTTGTGGAGATGAATTTATCACTTTTTCCTCAAGATCTTCCATGAAAAGATTTGCCACAATCGATGACAATGGTGAGCCCTTCGCAACCCCTTCAGTTTGCTCATATCTCAACCAAGTGGGCGGTTTCAGGGTTCGATACCTTCTTGATGACCTCCATAGCTTCATTAATTGGGATTTTTGTGTAAAGTGAAACAACGTCAAAGCTAGTTAGTAGATCATTATCACTCATCTTCCATTCTTTAATTTTACTTATGAGCTCTAGGGAATATTTGATGAATGAGAAGGTTTTCCCAACCAAAGGTTTAATAGCTTTTTCCAAGTGCTTAGCTAGATCATAAGTAGGAGATCCTATAGTGTTGACAATGGGTCTTAGTGGGATGCCAGTTTTTTGAGTTTTAGGTAAGTCGTATATGCGCGGCATGATTACATTTTTGGGAGTGAGTTTCTTCTTTGTTTCATCATCTAGGGAGGAATTCTTAATTGCCTTGGTAACTTCCCTTATCACTTTTTTAATGGGTCTTTTGTGACTTTCCTATAACACCCACTCTCTAGATGTTGGGTCATTTTCTTTTATCTCTACAATGACTTGATCAAAGATGTTTTGATGACAATGCGGTTGTGTTAGATGGAAACCTAACACAACCGCATACATTACACCATGATTCATTGGATGCGGGTTTCAAACATGTCTGTTATACCTGAGAATGCTTGGAATTCACCTCAATTATATGGACCAAATAAGAAGAAGTTATTCTTCATGGTTGCTACATAGTTGAAAATGGAAGAAACTTTTTGAGGGTTTCTAAAATGAAAGGAAATGAGTTATGATTATATAAAATATGAAAGGTTTGTTGCAATTTCTATGCAAACTTCTAGCCAAACTTTGATTTCTTGGGTTAGATTGTTCCCCATTTCAAGGATAATACTGAGCTCGAGAGGGTCCATGCTAGGTGAAATTTGAAGGTTGTGTATTTTGCATGATCAGTATTTGTATCTACAGTTCAATGTTTAGATTGTAAAGTTAAAGGTTCTAAATCATTGTGAGCTTTTCATCTAGGTTTCTATTGGTCTATGGGTTGGTCTTGTTATTTGTTTTGACAAAGAGTACTACACAGTCAACGTTTTTACCTGTTTTAGTTTACCTGCCATGTATGGTATTATAGTAGTTAATTTGAGCATGCTTAGTACAATTGTAACAGAATTAACCATTGGTGCAAAGGGACCTATCAGTGACATGTTGGTGAAATTATTGGATTTTGGAGTAATTATGCTAAAATTTTTATTTTTTTTCGAGCAAATAGGTACCAAATCTACAAATGGAAGAAAGAGATTAGATTAAACACATCATCAAGATACATCAAAATCACATAGATGAGAGTATATTAGTCTTCCATTGTGTTAATAGGAATCATCACATTACAGCACAGACCTCCCTCATTCCTGCTGGTTATCCAAACCCTACTACCATTGAATGCTTATAAAGCTAGCGCCCCTGAATAAAAAACTACATGTTTATGTATATTATGTATTTCTAAAGATAAACATTCAGATCGAATCCAGAAGGATTAAGAAAAAAAAACCTCCCTAGCCTTGATCTTTGCTGTTAAGAAGCTTGATTGAGACGATCGGGCAGCAGGTGGAAACGAATATTGTACATCAAGCCAAATTGGGTGGGATATTTAAGGGAAAACTAGTACGAATTAGAGTGAAAGGAGAAGGCCAATTCATTGAATTATGGTTTGGAAAGAAAGAGTATTCCGTTGTCACTATTATCCCCGTAGTTAAGTTTTGGTACATCCAATATTTTTTCATCAATCGTGTATTCATCTATTAGCGACACATAGTCCATAACGTTGTGTTAAAATGTTAATATCATGACCATCATTGTAGATTTCAAGTACACAATCTAATTATATTTAACTGCCCCCCTCGTAGATAACCAATGATACCACAATGGCGTGTCCTTTCAAACTTTGATAGTCATTTGAAAATATCGGCATTATCATCTATATCCATAATCTGATTTGAAAATCCTTTCAAACTTTGAGGGTCTACATCTATATTCATAATCCCATTTGACAATAGCATGTTAATGTGTTTAAACCTTTTAATCTCTAGTATAATGAACATGAACAATATTTCCGACCCCTCAATTTCTTCTACATTAGATCCATTGGCACCATAATATAGATTTTCTTGCAATGAATAATTATAAACCAACGTAGGGAACCAATTAACCACTCATTATCCTATGGGTATTACCACTTGTCAAAATGGTGTAACAACGCCTTTCAGAAATACACTTACAACCCAACATACTAACTCGCTTGGACATTTACATAGCAATTCATTACTTTATAAGGAAACACCATATCTATGGATAATTGTACTAAAAATGGGAAAATTGTACTTATGTGGATAATTGTACTAAAAATGGGAAAAGGGAGGGTTTACCACCTCTCCTCTATGTCCATATTTTTTTCATAGTCCCATACCCATTCCAAAGGCCTGATATTTAAAATCGTAAAGATATTATAGGAGTTGGATTGTCATCCATACATAATTCTATGAATATTTTTCCTTTGTGGGAAATAAATTGAAGTCATTGTAGCTTTGAAGTTGATTGAAGAGATTTTTTTTATTGACAAGTTGCGAAATTTGTTTATTTCCTTACCATCAAGAACTAGTTGGCTTTAAGATACATGTTAAACAAGTGGATTTTTCCTTGATACGAAGGAAAGATTGATCAAGTTGGGAATTATGTAGATGACTTGGAGAATTTAAGGCATCTCTCATTCAAAGAAACATAAGGGTCTAGAACGGTGCAAGGGAAGAATTAGAAAGGCGTCAGTGTAGTATATATGCAACCCCTTAAACTCACAAAGGTTAACATTAGGAGTGAGGAGAGACTAAAGCTTGCATCTATTGGAGATTATTGGGATGAACAAATGATGTGTGAGAACACAATCTTTAATCTTTTTATACTATGGTTGCCACAAATAAGTTATTTTAAACTATCGTGATTTTAACTTACTGAAAATTCTTCTTGTGCACCATGAATCTTTATTTTAAATCAAGGCAACAAACTTGTAAAAGCTTAATTCATGTAGTTAACTAGGTGGATTTCGAGCCATAGGGTGTTTTTCGTGAGTTTAAATAATGGCTAGATAATGTTTGTGAGGAATGCATTTAGATAGTTTATATGTAAGTTTCTTGGCTGAAGCCTAGACAATTAACTAACATTGTTCAAAGGAAAGAATACATTAGAAGTGGATAGCCAAATGACTTACCACTTTTTGTGTGAGAGATTTGACTACGGTAGAAGTCCCAAAATATAAGGAAGGAGTTCTCCCTATCTATTGGTAGACTTAATTGAAATAAAAAAAGGTTATTGTTTCCAATTCCCTCTAGTGGTATACAAAAATACCATATATGCACATCAATTCTACTCTATATTTTATACCTACTATTCCTCAAAGATGAACCAATCAACTATGTGCATAAAACAAATACAAGAGACGCACATACTATATATGGGGACACTACATACAAGTAAATATTTCATATTGGTTAGCATATCCACATGATACTCCAAAAAAACTCACTTGCTATACATGTTTCACTGACATTTGTGTTTTTAATTTATTATATTCTTATCTATACTTTTGTTCACAAGTTTTTACTTTGTTAGCAATTGTTATATTTCCTTTAGTGTATCTATGTTACATTTCCTTCCACTCAGAAAAGGTTGTATGAAAATTCCCCCACCCATGGAGTCTTTTAATACATGCTTAGACAAATGACTCTAAAGAATGATATCAACTATGATAATCTTCAGATCACATAATATTTTCTCATCTATGGTAATAAGGTTATGTTGCAAATATTTTTGTGCTTCTTGATTGTTTTAAATATTCCCCATAAACATAACAAACAAGAAATTAAATAAAGGCTATGTTGCAACTATTTTACAATGTAGTTTCTCTTCAAAACAATTGCCTTGTTGCTTCTTTGCAAATTGTGTTTACATTTACATATATTTGCATGGTCCTTATAGTAAACTTATTTCTAAGGTCTTTAATCCTCAACATTTCCATATACAACAAAAACACTCAACTCACATATTTATCTTGCAATACACTAATTAAAAGTATTTTTATCCATTTCCATTTTGATACATGTTTTCAAGACAATTATTCTTTTTATACTCTTTTCTCGTCCATATTGGTATTTTCCTTTCAAAATTCCATTAGAACTAAAAAATCCATTACTAATATACAATATACATTATTGATCCATAATTTTAATTTGTCATATATATTCATGACATGTATTAATGCAATAAATAATAATATATTAAAAAATGTATTAATATAATAAATAATAATAATATAACAATAAAAATAATAATGCAATAAATAATAATAATATCAATATCAAGGGCATCCGATTGCACACTTTAATTTTTCTAGGTTTTCAAAGCTCTACAGTGTAGGCTTTGCAGGCGTTTGTTTCTGCAATTGCCTTTCGGATATTGTGCAACGAGCTTCAGAATCCCCTTCACTCCATCTCCTCTTTAACCAGAGCTTTCGAGAATTTTTATTCCACATTACAATTAGTTATTTTGGCAGAAATTTCAGATCATAATTTCAGAGTTACAGGCCTTGGCTGATCAGGTCGAGGAAGGGGTGGCTATCAGCCAGAAATAGTGGAAGAAACGAAGAAATGAACCAGAAAACTGCATTTGGAGTCTGAGAGGAAGCCGAAGGAAAAGAAAACTTGGAAAATGGACTTGTCCTACAAATAAAATGGTGGCGATAGTGTTATAGAGGAGAAAAAGAAGAAAAAAGAAATGGAAGTTGAAATGTCTACCAGTAAGAAGAAGAAGAAAACTCAAAAGAAAAGCCTTTATTTGGATGAAAATCCATTGAACACTGTTCAAAATGAGGAAAAAGGCTATGTAGACTCTGTTGGAGGTGGATTTCATTATAGAAACCCTAATGAATTAGAGTCAGTCTACACAAACCCTAAAGGATCAGAGCTTTGCATTAGAAACCCTAATGAATCAGTTATTTATTTCACAGACCCCAATGAACCGGGGTTTGATCATAGTAACCCTCCACACCAGAAAGACGCTGGCCCTGTTCAACTGGAGTTACACAGGGATGTGTTTAGAAATCTCTCCTCTGCAGATGCTAGGATTAGGGCAGCTGCTACATTAAATTTAGTTAAGGAGCTACAGGAAGTCCAGAAGGTTTATGAGCAAAGCGGGACTGAGGGCAACGATGATGGAGATTTAAAGCTAGAAGCTGCTAAAGATGCTCCGACTATGAGATATGCCATTCGTTGGCTTATTCATGGGATTTCATCATCTAGAGCTGTAAGTTTTCTATCATCTAAGCTGAATTTGGTGCCAAAGGGTTGTATTTGGCAACAAGTTTTCTATTATCCAAGTTAATTTTAATGCCAAAGGCTAGTATGTGCATTGCTTGAAATATATTTCAATTTGATAAACAGCTTCCACGAATAGGTGGTCAAGAGCGAATTCTATAATTTTGAGATATGAAATAACTCGTTATCATCTAAGACGATTTGTATAGGTGCTCAAGAGTGAATTCTATAATTTTGAGATATGAAATAACTCGTTATTATCCAAGATGATTTGTTTGATAGCAAGTAGGAGAGAAATGATATGATACCCACATATCATTGAACTTGGAAGAGCTTCATTGTTACTATCGGATCGGGATTAGACTCGCCTTAATAGAACAGAACAAAACCCTAGGACAATAGAGTGATAGAAATCGATCCCTAACACAGGACTTTGAAGCAGCACTAGATGGATGGGATTAGAGAAAAACATCATAAAACCATCCTCCTTGGTTGGGATGGATTCAATTATGGGATGGGGATGGGACGGTTCCTTATGAAATTTATGTTAATTCAACTGGTTATGCTGTTGGTGAGACTGCTGGTGGTGATACTTATTATGCTGGGGATGCTTTTTGAATTGCTCCTGGGAATGCTCCAACTACTGTTGGTTCAAAATATTGTGCTGGTAATTATGCTACTGAAACTGATGATGCAAATGCGGATGGAACTGCTCCTGCTGGGACTGCTACTCTTGGTTATATTGATTCCAAGAATTACGTTGGTTATACTGGTGATGCTGGAACTATTTTTGCTCCTGGGAGTTATGCTCATTAAACTGCTCATTGAAATGAAGTGGGAATTCTTATGCTTTTACTGCCTGTCTAATGCTGCTAAGAATTATGCCTCAACTAGTGCTGCTTTGACTGGGACTTTTGCTCCTGGGAATACTTTTCTTTGGGGAATTTCACCATTTAAACTGGTGATGTCGGGGCTTATCTGGTTACAATGCTGGAACTGCTCCTTGCCAGATGGTTGGGTGGGACCTGTTGGGTGCCCATGTGAGATCTGGTGGGTCATTAATGTAGAAGCATCCCCAAGGGTTGTGCTAAGACAAGAGTAGATCTAGGAGCGCATGCCATGCATTCACGATTCATCACATATACAACTATAATGGATCATATTTAGGAGTTCATCATTCCTAATCTCGTCCCAGCAATCACGGGATATTTCACTATTCAGATATATATGTAATTATTTTCACTCAAACTTCATGCAAACACCTAGGGAAAATCTAGGTTTTACAATGGTCACAAGCAACGCATCATAAATATGCAATTCTTTATCTTGATGCAGCTTGGGAATAGCGTGAAACTTCACATCTATACAATATCTCTTGCCCAACGATCTTATCACCGGTCTTCAACGAGTTTGCAAGAGCGAATGGTTTTGGTTCTTCAGGCAAATGAATAGGCATGTTCTCTTAAGTATTTGCAAATCCCTCAACCGACTGAACAACAACCATCTCGTTCAGCTTTCAATTACCACCCAAGTTGGTATTTATCCATAAACCCCCTATGCTATCCTAGGATTGGACCTTTCTTTACTTATTTGTGCCTGCCCCGACTGAATCTGAGGCCATGGATGGCTACTATGCACGATCAGTAGAATAAGGTTCACTCACTTACAGGAAAGGCCTGTAGGCTCTTTCCCTGGCAACAGTTAGTCGACAGTCGACGGCCCACTAGGAGAGTTGACTGAGTGATCGATCTACACGGATTGTCTTGGCCTGAAGGTTGCATTTTGGAGTTGATGGCGGTATCAATAGAGGGTGAGGTAAGAATTTGGTATTGGCAAGTACAGCACCAAGGAAGCACTTTATGATCTACAACATGGAGATGTAATTGACCGAGCCAATGAACTGGAACTAGTTTCAGGTTACTCAATACCAATTACCGGGGTTGATCTAGTAAAATGACCAGTTAGAGAGCCTAAAGCACCCCTTCCTATTCGAGAGCTTGTGCTAGTGCCCTGTCCATATATAGATCCAATTAACAATTTTTACCATTGGTCTGGGCATACTGTTGGATGCAGTTCCTTATGCAGAGTCCTAGCGTAGCAGATGAAAATCCAATTCCTGTTGGAGAGCCATAACCTGTTAAGTGTAAAATATCAAAGATACAAGTCCCACATACTAAAATTGTACTGGCAGCTCTAGCCTAGTATTCCTTGAGCCAATGTTATTCATATGCTCAAGAATGATTGCTATAGATTCAAGACATTGAAATATCTCGTTATTATCCAAGACAAGGGTGAAATATCATAGATACAGGTCACATATACTAAAATGGTACTGGTAGCTTTGGCCTAGTCTTCCTTGAGCCCATGTTATCGATATGCTGCATGACATCCATCCTAGAACAAAAGCTACAGAGCGTGACTGCACCAGTTCTGCCTTCTCCAAAGAAGCAAGATGTTTCAAATTTAGCTTCAAGGCAAGTCAATTCAATCATCGCACCTCCTATCAAGGCTAATGTTGCACAAAAGGGTGAGGTTGAGCAATATGAATAAATTTATCTCATGAGAGTCTAGATAGCTGCCAGCACAGATTTGCATGTATACTATCATCTCTGGTCTTCATTAGAAATGATTATTAATGCTCCCATCTTAATCCATTATTTAATGTCTAATGACTTCCAATTGCTAGGCTGGTTTCAGTTTCAGGATTTGTTATTTCAAATTTGGTATTCTTTAGTGTTTAGCTTTGCGTGAATTTGAATGCTTGATTGTTTCTTTATTCAAATTTATTACACACAGAGTTGGGAACATGGATGTTTCAGTTTGTTCAAACATTAGAGATGTGTTTCATTCTGGAATTGCATTTGCATTTAAAGAATCGAAAGCTGAAATCATAGAATCTGTTCTTGCATATTATTAACATGAATTATGTTTTTTGATTTCAAGTAAAAAACTTTTGCAAAGTTTGAAAGTGTAGATCATTTTGTGATGGAAGTGAGCTTTTCTTACTATTTTCCGGTTCTTGACATTAGCATATGTCCTAAAATTTTGTGAAATTTCTTGATTGAATCTCTTTCCGAGAACATTGCCATTTTTAGATGTTAACTTTAACTTTGGAGTCGCCAGATGTTTACACAAAATCTTGTAAACATTAGATCGATTGCCAAGTGTCACAACGAAGCATATCCCCTTATCTAAAATCAAATAATTAAAAAGCTTTGCCTCAACAAAAATAGAATAATAGGCACTTTTAGGGTGTCCTCCTAGTGTGCAATATGGTCAAGGTACTGGAAAAGGTTGTTGGTTGAGAGTCCATTCCTCCTGCTTCATATGCTTATGAGATGTGATCACTCTATGGTTTATTCTATGATGTTGCTGATGTATTTATCTTTATTATGGAAGTACCACATGCTTTTTATCTTTTTATTTTTGTGATTTGGTTCATGATAACTTGGGATCATGGGGAATATCCACATGTTGTAAGCAGGTTCATTGTCATTATGTGTTATCGCATGTATTGCATATTATATATGACCAGGGTTTCACTTGATTACAAGTTCTCTACAAGCAGATAAGGAATGAGGTAATCAACGGTATGTGTGGTTTACGAAGGCTCCATGGTTGATGTGGCTCAATTTTGTTTTTGGCTTTAGTTAGGTTGGGATACCCCAACAAAAAAGGCATATTTAGTGCAAACACTATTGGTTTATAAAAAAAGTAGGAGTGCATAGAAGTCAAATTAAAATCTAATTAAAGCATGGTCGTGTGCTTAGCTTTGTGACTATACCCATACCTAGTGACTATACCCATACCTAAGTGGCAAAAAACGAAAAGGTATAAGGTTGAGACTAGGTCTTGATCATACAATGGCAAAGTGAAATGTAGATATGTGATATCATTGTATGTTAAAACATAGAGATGCCAGTATGATAAGAAATTTGTCATCTTTCTTGTCTAACCAAGTATTTAAACTAACTTCTATGGAACTTATGGAAAGTTGAAGAGATGCAGAGTCTCACATAGAAAGGAAAAGTAAAACATAGATATATGCGAGTATACTAAGCAGTACGGCACTCGTTCTTAAGCTATTTACCCATCCCACAAATAAATTCCATCCACTACACACATAACGCATTAAAATAATCCCATATAGTTGGTATAACATGGTGGGGTAATCTCATAACCTCTATCAGAAAATCATGTACTGGGTGAAGAAGTAATAGAATCAGCTCCTTTTTATTTCCCCAATTGTGATGTCATCCACAAACCCCTAAAGACAATGTTTGATTAATAAAAAATATAAAATTAGAGAGGAAGTTGCTGTCATCTTGTCCAACCAAACTTATTTTTGTTGGTGCGTGCCCTGACTGAACCTGCCATTTATAATAAAATTAAATATGAAACCAATAGATGGACACCTACTTAGTCCATGAAAACTGTTCATGTAGAATAGGGTTTTGTGCTATTGGGAAAGATCCTCACCACTAACTTCGTGCCTTACCTCATTAACCTGTACCTTAGTAAACAACATGGCTCCAACCAATGTCTCTTCTGGTTTAACCAATGGTTTACACTTATTTTATTCTCCTTCCTCCTCTTGGCTATATGATGGAAGTGGGCCTCGGTGCAAGGGCATACCTCTCAAAGATAAACTTCCAGAAATGGCAATGTTAAAGGGCATAGTTTCCTTAACCTAGGTTTTACTTTTTCCTTTGTCCTAGTCATATGCACTTGCAAGTAATTTTCTTATTTTTTCTTTTCCTTTGGTCCGAAGGTCTTTCTCTTCATAGGGCAAGGAGACATACATTCAATTTAGTATGGACAAGTTCAACGTAGATATGCAAGTATCATATATATGGGGTGTTTTTTATAGTATAAATTGATTCTTTAGGCGTTTATTGAAAAAGAAAAAACAATGAAATTAAGCTGTTCGTCCCGTGTAACACACCATGGAATAAGAAGCCACTGGTGCATGCCCCTACTAAATAAGACTAGCTCTTTAGTGCAAAAGTAGTTGTTAGCAGTTCCTATCCCTACCTCTTTAACTCGCACTACATAGAGTCCCAGCACTACAGCTCTGGCTAAGAAGCACAAAGAGTGTAGAACTAGGATTTACCATATTCTGAACTCAAGATAAGCACTAGAGAGATAGAGTTTAGTTTTTATGAATTAAGTAGCTTTCTATAAACCCTCATCTTTTGAAAATAATGTCTTGTCTAGTTAGGCTATTATTGAGAACCTTTGCAAGAAACACTACATGCCCTCTCATCTTTGATATTGTGATCTATACGTTTTGTTGCATTTCATACTTGCATGTTGCATCCTGGCTTGACCTTACTGCTGCATGTAGTACATGGTTTGTTCCACATTTGCAGTAATATCAAGGGCCATGCCAGACTTCTGGTATTGGCTAGAGATGTTGTAGTTATATGTACTTCAATTTATTTGGTTTGGGAAAATGTTCCCATATTCTGTGAGTTGTAGTTTGAAAAGAGTCACTTAGACCTTTTTTGGGAAAAATTATGCATCATATATTACATTAAAATCAGTTTGCATGTAAATAAAAGTTACATATATAATAATTATCAAAGGCCATGGCCACAAAATTGATTTATGAGAGCCCTTGTTTATGGGACAAAGTACCCTCTCTGCACAACGATTTGACTACAAATTTTATGAAGGCGTACATACCTTACCCCACTCGTCATTCAATCCTGTGACCTCCAAGCTGGAAATACACATGCTTAACTGTTAGGTCCTCTCAAGTTGTACATATGCAGATTCCATAGAGTGGTCACACCAAA
>LPNX010855579.1:170762-490659 GCA_001517045.1 Pseudotsuga menziesii
TTGGAAAGAATCAGATTTGGAAACTCATTGTCATGATCATCCAGTAAATACTCCCCAAGATAGGCTTACATTCGCATGTAAAAATGTTTCTCTTACACATGAAAGCATGTGAACAAGCATATGCATTGCCAAATGATCATAGTTAATGTCCGTGAGGATGACATGGTTGAGGTTGAAATGTTAGGTGAAAACGAATTCAGTGTTTTTGTGGAAGACATATATAGAAATTGTGAAAGATGTAGGATTAGGGATAAGTCTATACATTGTTGGGTTAGATGGCTAATAAATTAGTTGGTGGACAATGAAGGTGATATTTTAAGGGTGAATGAAAATTTCAAGGAGGCACCCAAGGAAATGGCGGTATGGGATATTATAGAGGAAATAAGTCCCTTGAACACATGGGATGGTGATCTTTATAATGACAAAGATCTAGACTCAATTTCTATGCACACAACGAGGCCATATAAAAGGATTAAACGAGTTGTGGCTACAAAAAAAGATGGAAACTTTCAAATACAAAGAGATGAAGATAAATAAATTTGAATTTTGGAAGCAGATGAATGCTGCAAACAATATTGTATTCAACATGTGGATAGGAAAGAAATTGCAACTACTATTAGGGGGAAAGAAACTCTTAAATAAAAATGGCATTAGGGAATTTGTCTTGAATTCACTCCTTTCCAACACAATCATGTCAAAGAGCCATGGCCATGGCCTACCTCCTACTGCTAGGAAAGTAAATGACATGAGGTTTAATGGAGATATTATTTGGAAGAAAGCATGGTACAACATACATAATATTCCTCAAAGCACCTTCTATACTTACCAACATAATTTTCAACAAGGACATGTCAAAGGAATTCATGGTAACACCAACAAATGCAAAGCACATGCACATATTGTGGCAGCCATAGAAATATTGCACAAAATTGTAATGGATAATTCAGATTTTTCACCAAACCAAACATGACAAGTTGAAGAACATGGAATGTCTTCTCCTTTAAGATTGTTTCCATCAATGTACACCAAAAGTTCTTTGTTAAAAGAGATCAATGAGGCTCTTCAAGGGCTCAATTTTCCATCAATATCACAACCAACAATGAGTAAGATTTGGAATACTCATTTTCCAGATGTGGCATTCTCAAAGAACACTAACTTTAGTAAATGTAGTGAATGTATTGTGTTGAAAGCACAGATGAAGACATCAACTACAAAAGAGCTGGAAGAAAAGGCACGAGCTAGACTGAAGAAACATAACAAGATTGTTATGTGTGGAAGATATTGCTACTATGCCCACATAATTATGTTAGAGTGGTACCCAAAGGAATACTTGAGCATTATCCATGATAAAATGGACAAAACAAAGACTTCAATCCCAAGATTACGTGTCAAATCAAAATCTATTGCAGGAACAAACTTGGGTTTGTTTTTTACAGGTACGCTAACACATGGGCATAGCACAGGCGGTTTTGGCCATTTCTCCCTACCATTTGTACAAATGGGATCACAATTTACCATTACATCTATTGCAAAGTGCTTGAGGGACCTTGAAGACACACGCCTTGATATGTATGGTTATTTGCTTTATGAAAGTGGAAGTTCAAGGAACCCACTTTCAAATGCATTACTTCAAAACTCTAATTACTCAAAATG
The DNA here is from genome assembly GCA_001517045.1 of Pseudotsuga menziesii. Lineage (NCBI taxonomy): Eukaryota > Viridiplantae > Streptophyta > Pinopsida > Pinales > Pinaceae > Pseudotsuga > Pseudotsuga menziesii. Next base: position 172,416 of record LPNX010855579.1, read on the forward strand.
TAGAGTGTACAAGGATGCTTTTCTATCTTAAAATGGAAGCTCAAAAAATCAAAATCTTGATTTTAAACCTCTTCCTCCACATTTGTTGTTATAGTTGGACAATGCAGCTAGTGATAATAAGAATTGTTACATTTTCATGTTTCTATCACTATTAATTGCACTTGGTGTCTTCATCACTATTGAGGTTGGATTCTTGATTGTGGGGCACACCCATGAATACATAGATGGAACCTACGAAAGAATGTCTTCCAACTTGAAAAGTAAATATATATATTCTTTACTTGAGATGATGGATACATATCGTACAATAGAAGAAAAATGAGGATTTCCACCTAAACTTATTGATAAAGTGTATGAATTCAAAATTTTTCCTAATGGGTACATCAAGGAGGGGGAAAATGCAGTAGCTGGACATCATAATGTCTAGTACTTCCAATTTCTTGTACTCAATGATGTTCCAATTATGAGGTATAAAGAATCCATCAGAGACATTGAGTGGTCAAAACCAGTTGAGTTCTGGAATATAGATGATGAAGGTCGACCTATATTTCCCACAGGGAAGCAATCTTTCTTATGTCCCAAAGACAATGATGTTTATTTAAAATAACTAAAGGAATGAATAACATCATACATTAAAATGTGGAAAGAGACTATTGGAAATGAGAATGAACCAATTGCTACAGAGGAATGTAATAAAAAAAATAGAGTATTGGAAAAGAGTTCTTGATGCATTAGATGGAATCTACAATGACCATACACCCTTGGATGAAAGTGATTCTTCTTCTGATGATTTTTTGCCCAAGACAAGGAAAAATGTTAACGTCGATGGTAATGCACTCCATGCAATATCAAGTATTATGGATGGGGATTTTGATAATGTGACAGATGAACCGCTATATGTTGGACCTAGGTGAAACTAGCCAAAGCCAACATTCGATCCTAGAATTGATGTTGAGAAGGAAAGATGTTGTTAGATCAAGAAATGAGGATGAAGGAGAGATGATTTGGATGGAAAAATCCACCTCAGATATATTCTAGGACGATGACAGTGAGACCCTTCATGTAAATATTGATTGGTGGCAACCTAGCTTAGGGAAATACAAGGGAAACATTTTAGAAAAATATTGGGTACCAAATCCTGATGACACAGAACTTGGATCTATTCCAATTAATACCATAGTTTGGGCATGGGTGCCAAAGAAAGAAGATTGTAGGAAGACCAAGATAAATAAATGTGGTCTACAAGCTATACTTGATCTACATGAGCAGATATAAGGAGATTAGGTGGAGATGATTCATGAATGTAATTTTTCTTTTTGAATGACTTTTAGTATACATGAAGAAACATTTTTCAATGTTTGTAGTATAATAAATACTCTTCAACTGACTTTTTGAAGAATTTTATATTATTTACCGCATATATAAAATTTCACATCAAGTTCAATGTTAATTCATGTAATGATACTTTATGTGAATTAGATAACACCATTCAAATTTTAAGTTTTCAATTTGTCTTTTAGATCAACACAACATCTCACTATATCAAATGTGCATAATTATATTCATTAATGTATGTACACAACCCTTACCTTATTTATTATTAGCTTTTGCTCACTCTCTTCAATACCACTTTGAGCTTTTCATTTTGTTTCCCTGATGATTGGTGGAATGTCCACTCGAAACGTAGGGATGTTTCAAGACACACAATTAAATTCCATTAAATCTCTTTGTCATTAAGATTAATTGTGGAAATCTTCATCCTCAAGTGGAGTGTCCACTCGAAACGTAGGGATGTTTCAAGACACAAAATTAAATTCCATTTAAACTCTCTTTGTCATTAATATTAATTGTGGAAATCTTCATCCTCAAGATGTACTTGATCTGCTTGAGAAAATATAAGGAGATTAGGTGGAGATGATTCATAAATGAAATTTTGATTTTTGAATGACTAATTAATATACATGAAGAAAAAGTTGTCAATGTTTGTAGTATATCAAATATTCTCTTCAAGCTACCTTTTGAGGAATTTTATATTATTTGCTACATATATGAAAATTTTGGTTCAACTTCAATGTTAATTCATGTGATGATACTTTATGTGAATGCACCTTAAAACATCTTATAGGCTTGCTTTGTGAATAAATGTAAGGCACTTGCAATAAGGTTTGAAGTGAGTTTTCCCTATTATTCGTTATTATAGTTGATATAAATTTAATTGTACTACTATGTTGCATTCAAATTCATAATTATTTTTTCTCGTGTAGACTTTAAAGTGGTGCCAACTTTGTACTTGTATATTAACTTATACTCAATAAATATAGTACTAACATTTTGAGTGTGCAGGTTTTATAAGTTTGTAATCATTATGATTGATTTTTTGGGTTAAACTATGTGTGTTTTTTAGACCAACATTTTGAGTGGACACTCCACCCATGCTTGTTACAGGAACCATGAAAAACTCATTGTGGACTGAAAAGATTTCACATAATTTAATCCAAAAAATCAATCATTAAGTAGTAACATCATGTTAGATTTAATTCATGTTAGACATTATCATCAAATACATTGCATCACAAAGACAATTTAATCCATGTGAGATTTAATGCATTGCATGTAATATAAGTATTATGGATGGATATTTTGATAATGTGATGGATGAACTAGTATATGTTGGACCCAAGTGCAACAAGCTAAAGCCAAGATTCAATCCTATGATTGAAGGTGAGAAAGAAAAGATGTTTCTAGTTAGATCATGAACTAAGGATGAAGTAGAGATGATTTGGATGGAAAACACCACCTCATATATTTTCCAGAATGATGAAAGTGAGACTCTTCATGTAAATCTTGAGATGATTTGGGTACCAAACCTTGATGACACATGACTTGGATCTATTCCAGTTAATACCATAGTTTTGGCATGGAGTCAAAAGAAAGAAGATTGCAGAAAGACCACGATAAATAAATGTGGTGTACAAGTTGTAATTGATTTTCTTGACTGAATATAAGGAGATTAGGTGGAGATGATTCATGAATGTAATTTTCTCTTTGAATGAGTTATTAATATACAAGAAGAAACACTTTTTAATGTTGGTTGTATATCAAATATTCTCTTCAAACCTTTTTTGAGGATTTTTATATTATTTGCTAATATGAAAATTTTGGTTCAACTTCTATGTTAATTCATGTGATGGTGCTTTATGTGAATTATATAACACCATTCAATTTTTAACTTTTCAATTTTTTTTTTACATAAACTCAACATGTCACTTTATCAAATGTGCATAATCATATTCAATAATGAACCTTAAAACATCTTCTAGACTTCCTCTGTAAATAAATGTAAGGACTTGCAATAAGGTTTGAAGTGGCTTTTCCCTATTAGTTGTTATTATAATTGATATAAATTTAATTGTTCTACTCTGTTGCATTATAATTAATATGATATTTTCTTATGTAGACTTTAAAGTGGTGTGAACTTTGTACTAGTGCAATATCTTATACTCAACAAAGACAAAGTAGTAACATTTTCAGAGTGTGGGCTTTCAAAGTTTGTCATCATTATGAATGATTTTCTGGATTAAGTTGTTAGTGAGTTTTTCAAACCAACATTTCAAGTGGGCACTCCACGCATGATCGTTGGGGGAACAATGTAAAATTAATTATGGTTTGAAAAGCTTTAATACGTAAATATAAATATTAATGATAATCAAAGTATATCATTAAATACATTTATAGGTAAAATTTCTCGCATAAATATGTTATTCATAAAATCAACATTCATTAAGTTAGTTTTTAATACACCACCACCAACAACAACAACAACAATAATAAATTATGTCTCTATTCTAATTCATAACTTATTTTAATCATTACTAAGATAAAACCTCTTTTACTCTAAGTCATAAAAATATTTTCTCTTGTCCTCTATCAAGTGGTGTCATCTTCCAAAAATAAAACATCATACTCAAAAAAGACTTCAACCTAGACACATTAGTTAACATAATTTCAATTAAATGAAATTCCAAGATAATAATAGAAACAAACATTGATTATTAATGTCATTAAATAACTTTAATAATAATATGTAAAAAATCTTATGCAATCTATCTATTTTTCGTGAGATAACCATTGCTCAACTTAACTTTTATTAGAAAATATAAATAATAGTAATATAAATAAATTATATTTCTATTCTAACCTATAATTGTTTTTTATCATTAAAATAATAAACTTAGCATAGTAACACTTAATATATAATAGTTTTTCTTGTCACTTATAAAATGTTGCACCTTCTAATATATTACAACATGATACTCAACACATGCAATATTGCTTGCTACGTCGAGAATTAAAATTGTTATAGTAACAAACACATTTATATTATGTCATTAAATAGTTATTAAATGGGTCATTCTAAAATATTGCCAACCTTCTACTAGTATAGGAACTCAACACCAACAATGTACTAGTTACCATATCAAATTATAATTCAATTGCTTAATCATAGTAACATATACAATATTAATGTCATTACATAAACTTAATCAACTTACCATTTGATACAAAATATAGATAATATTAATGGAAATTATGTAAGGAATCAAAGTCTAAGAATTTCATCATTTTGAAAGAATCAAAGTCTAAGATTTTCATCATTTTGATTTGTCATAGAGGATTATAAAGATGTAATTCAGGTGTTAACACAATCCCTCTCCCCTCATGTTGTAAAGGGTGCTAGCTCAATGGAAGAGCACCTGCATTACAAGCAGGATGATGGTGGTTCGATTCCTCCGTGCCCTAACATAAATTAATAGATGATTTAAAATCTAACGATAATATAAATATTGTAAGATATCTATATTTTCAATATAAACATGCTCTTTTCAATTAAACGCATTGTTCAAATACTTCATAAATAAATAATGAACACTTGCAATAATTAATTCAATTGGTTTTCCCCCTTTCCTCTTGTATATGAAAAAAATCAAACTGTATTGCAGTAATGCTTTTCTAGTTCATAATTGATTTTGATTTTTAAAATAATTAATATTAATAAACAAGGGATGATTTACTATCATCAATATCATTAACTAAATTTATAGGTAAGAAATTTCTCACGTTAATCTATTATTCATAAAGTAAACATTCATCAACTTAGTTTTTAATACATTACCACTACCAACAATAATAATAATAAATTATGTTTCTACTTTAATTAATAATTTATTTTAATAATTACAATGGTAAAACTTAGACTCTAAAGTCATAAAATATTTTCTCGTTTTGATTATAAGTGGTGCCAACTTCCAAAAATAAAACAACATACTCAACAAAGACAAAAATGATTACTATGACAATATTTATAATCGTTGTAATAACAAATACAATGTTGGTATTATGTTATAAAATAATTTAATCAACGTAACATTTAATACAGCTATAAATAATATTAATAGAAATTATGTATAGATTCAAAGGCTATGACTTTTTTCATTTTGGAAGAACTCAATCTAGCGGAAGTTCAAAATTCTAGATCCACTAAATAATTACAAATTTAATGAAATATGTGCTATTAGCTCTTAAGTGTAATATCATGAATTTTGGACCTAACACTTATAGGCATGTTCCTATTGATTATGATGATTATCTTGATGTTTTATTTTTATATTGGGTTGAAGACTCCACTGCATATGAACATGATGATATTGTTTTATATATTGGGCATAATCCAATTATTGATGATATGTGTGTGTGTGTGTGTGCTTGTTTGTGTTGGGAGTGGACCCTGAAGCACATGATTGATGAGATGTTTTGTGTTGACCAGGAAATTTCTAGAGCACATGAGTGATTGATGATTTGTGTTGAGTGAGAAGCTCTGGAGCACATGAGTACTTACCTTTGTGTTGAGCAAGAAGCTCTGGAACACATGAAAAGATAATTGGAAGTGTTGGGCATAAGCCCTGGATCCTTCCATGTTGATGTTGAGCATAAGCTCTGGAGCATTTGATCCTTGGCCATTGTATCCCTAGGTGTAACGTACAAGTACATCCTAGCATTAGTGTTGAGCATAAGCTCTGGAATTGCATTGAATTGTAACTCGTTATTAAAGCATTGAGTATGGGAACTCGTAAGCTATAGGGGTTACTAAAAATAATTTAATAACTTATGAGTGAAAATGAATCGAGAAAAATATTGATCTCATCATACTTATTTATAAGTGATTAAATGAAATTTCAAATTTATGTATTCTCATCAAGTGCTGAAGAACTATCACATTATACGAGGAAAATCCAACATGCAAGGATGTTTAGAGTTGCCTAACCTCGTAGAACTAAACCATCTACCTACTTGACCTTAATGAAAAAGTCTCATTAAGTCTATGGATCATGGTATATGATGCCCAAAGACAAATGTTAACAAGTGCTATATTATTATGTACTTTATACTTCGTATGTATAAAGAGTTAAATATATTTATAATATTAATGATGAAAGGGAGAAAGAAAAATATCCATCCATTATTATTTATTATGTAACGATAGTAAATAGTCTAAAAACCTAAAAAGTCTAATTAGGAACTAGTAGAAAGTTCCTAAGTTATAATATTAATAATTACCCAAAGTAATTGAAAAGGGTTAAATCAAGAAACCAAGGTTTCTTGATTTAACAGTCCATTTGACTGAAAAGTCTATCTATAAAGACTCAAGCCAAGGGAAGGCTTGGGGTTCTGATCTATCATTAGAGGAGTCATTTTCTACCTATTTTTCTCTCAAGTAATTCTTGGAGAACATTTTACTCGAAGGAAAAAGGAGAAATTATCTAGATCTAATATAAGAGATAGGAAACCCTACCTTATGAGCTCTAAGCTACTTGCATGTTGGATTCCACCTTGGGGGGGATCTGGATTTAAACCAGGAATGGTTCTGGGTCATGGTTGGGAGAAACGTGGTAGTTCTTGAGTGATTTGGTCATAAAAAATAGAAGTCAGGTATGTCTTGAATTGTTAATGCTCGTTATTTGAGTGTGCAGGTTCAACCATTAACAGAGCTTGAAGTTAAAGGTGTGAATCCCTACATTGTCTATTCTATTCTTCTAAATTAAATGTTGGATATGCTAGGTAAATAATTACAATGCATTTCCTAACCCTATGTGTATGTGTTTGATTTTCTTGTTAAAATATGCTAGCGTTTGCATTTCAAAATATTAACTTTAGGTTGCAAATTATATCTTATGTTGTATTCAAGAGGGTTTGTACATCTAAGTTTGCCTCTCTATTATCTCAATACTTAGACTGTGTTTACCATAAATTAGGTTTTATTTCTAACTATTATATAATCATTCTTTAGGCTTTATTACTCTGCTCACATATTTCATTTGTCAACAGAGGCTTGCTTTAGATTTAATTAAAGACTAGTTCAGAAGTAAGAGTTAAATATATGTGTGTGTGTGTGTGTACAAACAATTATATAAATAGTGTTACAAGCTAATATACTAAATACATTAAATCTAAAATAAAGTACAAATTGAATGTTTTACACTAAATCAAAGATATTAAACCATTAAGGACCTTTCCAGGTCTGTTTCATTGATTATAAACTAAATAGTAAAACATTTCATTTAAAAATACATCATCATAAATAAATGAACAGAGTAAGCATTGTGACTATCCATTTGGTCGAAGATCGATTCTATGTTCACATATATAAAACCCACAGTCCAAACTAAACCATATCATAATCGCATGCATGAATCTTTTAAAGGTCTGTCATAAATATTGTTTATAAATTAACCAAGTAAACAATTAAAACAATTAAAGAACTCTGTAATTTTAAGCAGAGGTTAGATATCGACCCCATGGGTTCACAAACCCAAGTCGCAGACCTCAATAAAACAACCATATCATATATTCATAAACATTAACCAATTACAAAACAGGCATTTCATTCCATATAACGAATTAAACACCATATCACATGCAGGAATCGTTTCATGTATAAACCATATTGAAATCGTATTACAAACCAAAGTAATTACAAAGGTGAACAGGAATTGAATCCCTTGGGCATTCCATCCCCAATTCACATCCTTATCAAAATTACAACTTGTTACATCAAACCACGAATTAAATTAAATTACGACCATGCTATACATACAACGTGCGTGGGCTACATACTATAATAATCACCATATTTCTTAATAACAAACCATTAAGCTACAACTAAGTCGTAAGACTTAAATCTATTCCTTTGCGAAGTAAGCCACAGCCTTGGCCAAACCAAATAACACATAGGCTAATAAATCAACACAATCATACCATTACACCAGATGTCATAAGACCCTCATTAATCCATGCGCAGCATTGGCCTAAGCCATGGATTATAAACCAAAATACATAGTTATATAAACAACCAATGAGCACTGTCAATGTTTTTCCCTATAGTGACGAAAGCCATTATGGGTTTGTACCCATGGCTCTGTCCCATTTCACTCCACACTCTAATCATCAAAGTATAAATAGTAATGCAATCTAGTTGCAGCTATCGCAACCACTAAGGGAAAGGCTCATGCCACATATGGCATGGCCTTTACCCAACGTTGTCAAAACATTACAGTCAAGATTTAAATAAAACATGTATACACAGTCTATCAATGAATGCGATTGCCTCTCTAAACCCACAAGAAATAACATAGCATAAATTCCATCCTCATAAACAGTATGCACAATAACCAATTCCCATTTATATACGCAGTATATATTTACACAGGAATGCCAAAATCCTAAGTCAAGTATTTTCATAGTAACTATGATATCACAGTCAAGTCCACAAAGGCATGCCAAGGGCTATGGCACCATTGCAAGAAATGGTGCAGCCCATGGCTTATGAGCCCAAATCTAAAATAACAATTTACAATAAACACAAACTTTCACACAGATCCTGCCAAGGGCATACATTTTTGCCTCTTGGATTAAACACATTAATATTGTAAAACCCAGGTCTGTTCTTCACAATCCCAAAGGTGAAATTCGAAAACCCATAGTAAAAACCCCCAACCACGCAATAAGTCAAAATGTAGAGAAGTCGAGAGGTTGCAAGTGTAATCTTATAAAACAAGCTTACCGTTTCCACATTATCATCAACCCAAAGCTAACATTGAAGCTTTGATCCATCCCATCCTCATTCAACCTATCACCTGCAAACACACCAAAACAAGGTGGATGAAAAGTATGGCAACGAAAGGAGCCACAAACAAAAACAAATCGTAAACATAAAAAACCAAACGAAGCTTACCTTCGAAGCCATGGAGGTCGCCTCCATCTTTCCCCTACTCAGAGCCAATACCAAACCAAACAACTAAGCAAATGACAATTCCATCATGAGCCAAGCCCTAAGCTTGGGATGCCATGAAAACCAAGGTGCATTAATGGCACCAGCTAGTACCCATGATCAAAGCCCAAAAACCCACTTTTCCATAGTTTGATATCGTTGCAAAATGATAGTCTCCACTACCATGCAAATAGTAAAACCCCAACGTATATGGTTTGACCATATGGTATATTCGCCACCCCAAATCATATCACAAGTTTAATACATTGCAAGGTTTTGTTTATTGCATAGTCAATATAAGGTATGCGCTAGTTCAAATTCAAGCCATACGGCTTAAGTAATATAGGTAACATATAAACCATAGGCTTAAATCCTTGATACAATGTGTGTCCTCTAAGCTTAATGCTTAGTAAACATGGCATAAGAAATATGCCATCTTAATAATTGAACTTTTAAACAAACGAAAGGTCTTGTTTTTAATCCAAGTTCATAACCTGCAAATCAAAATCATAAGATATTTTAATATCATTAATAAAATAAATATAGAACATAAATATATTAAGTTATAAAAATATGAAACATAGACCCTAGCAAAGTGTGAGTAGTACATAGGAAATTTAGTTGTGATAGCTAAATTGATGAATTTAGTATTTACCTAGTTATAAATCTAAGTTAGTAAAGAACCGTAACAACCAGCAGTAGGTCTTTTCTGGATCAAGATATTCAATGCTTTTTAAATAAGACTTCGTCGCAAAATATGATCTTCATATGAAATGAAAGAGGTGCCTTAGTTTGAAGAACTAAGTAATCCTGCAAACAAGTAAACACGTTTACCTCTCAGATTGTCATGGGAGAACTATTCCCGCCACTCCTTCCACTTTGTTTCCACAAACAAAGCTAAGTTAGGACTTTATAAATAGCAAGTAAAACTATGTAGAAAGGACGAAGGATCTAATCAACTAACGACACATACACGAAAAATGTATAAACATAAAATCTAAGCAGTAAACAACAATACGACATCATAAGTAAAATACATTAATAATAATTACTGAAAGTGAAATAACAGAACATAAGAACAACATACGATTAAATAGTGGTACATGTAGAGTACGATATAATTCCGCAAGTCAAATAATTTTTTCTATAGGTAGTTTTTACTAGCCTAATAATTTTATTTTTTTCAATTTTTGGGGACATTACATCAAGTACCAATCTTATCTTATTTGATGATAGATTTTAGAGAGTCAAGGGCTCTGATCTTTACTGTTCATGTTGATTTTATTTTTAATGAAAAATGGGATATTTTAACTATTGGTATATGTTTGTTTTTTAAATATTTTATTGATATTTACTTAAGTATGATCTTAAGCTTGTGAGGGTATCCAGAGAAGGTAACCCAAGTTTAAAAAATTTTCTTCTAAATATCTTTTATGAATTTTTTATTTTCTAAAAATACATAAGCCTGATCTAGCACAACTAGATAAGATACAACCTAGGTTGTGAAAAGTGCTTTAAAATGTATTTTGATACTTTGAATCTATGTGGGATGAGCTTGAGAGGGCATATTCCCTAGCTCAAACTATCAAATAAGAAAATAATAAATATTTAAATTTACACAAATGTATTCTTTTGTTCAGTCCTTAAGACACAAGTGAGAGAAATATACTTTATGTTATTTGTATATGTATGAAGAAGTGCATAATTTAGTTAGAAAACGTTTATATTTAAAGAGGGAAGATATGTGAAATTCTATTTGTATTTTGGCATAAAAAAATGAGGGGGTTAACCTTTAACTTAACTAGGACTGTTTTGCTATATTATTATTAGTATTTAATTAAATAAAGGTTATATATATATAGGGAATGACATCCCTTGGTTTATAATTAAAAAAAAGGTCATGTTCTCTTTCAGCAGAGGAAGGGCATATCACCATCATTTCTATCAAAAAAATGATAATAAAATATAACATCCTTGGTAAGGATTACTTATTAAGCCTATGACGAGTTATAAGAGAGAAGATGGATATTCTAGTGATAATACTTCTCCCTAGTGGATTCATGGCTCATCTCGGAGAATCTTTCGGTGGAAAACATACGCCAAGTAGAGATCAATGGTTGGGAGGAAAGTCAAAGTCAATCTTTCAGTGGTGCGAGCATGTTTGAAAAAGATAAGTATTTTTTACTCATTATGTTATTAATGTGTAGTATGTTTTCCAAATTTACTTGTAAAGAATAATTTTTATGTAATAGGTAATATTGTATTTGATGGAGTAAAATTATCAGATTAAATGTTCTCAACATTAATAATATTTATGAATTGTCTTTTATGTTTAGTTGAATAAAAATGCAATTTATATATTTTAATGGAAAAATCTTTGAAAGTTGTTAATAGACCTTTTATACTATGATTGGGATGTTGTTTCATTTATGTAAAATTGTAGATTGTTTTCCATATCTATTGTAACTTCAATAATGGTAGTATTTTGATTAAATTTTGTGTTTGTGAGTAATGTTTAACTTGTCCAACAAATAGTTTATAATTTGTTACTATTCAGACGGTTATTTGAGTGATCGACTAGATATGCATTTGGTATGTGAGATTTTATTGAGCTTTAATCCGCATTCCTTGTTCTTAGATTCTTTCTCAAGTATTGAGTAAGGTTGGAATAGTAGTTTAAAGAATTAGAAATAACAACTAAGATCCTAGGTTATGGAACTAGATGTATTCATTCATTTAGTAAGTTTATTATAGAATGAACATAGAATGCTTACACAAAATATCTAGTTGAAATATGATTAGATGCATGAATGCTTTGTTTATAAATGACTAGCTAAACCTAGATTACTTCTTTAAGTTATTATACTTTTTATTTGTGAAATTTAGTTATAAAATTGAATTTGAGGAAGCTTAGAGAAGGTATTTTCCAAGAGTTTTTATGCATAGTGGTTTCTTTTACAGTGCGTTAATAGTAACTAAAAGGAATACGTACATCATGTTATTATTAGAAACGTTTTTAAGACATAAGAGGCCATGAATCTTTTATATAGGAAAGGATATACTATGCTTATCATTAATAGATGAGCATGATTAATTGGCTATAAGTGATTTAAATCAATCTATGATGAAGTTAATAGAGATGATGCTAAATGCTATTTTTACATTTAAGGATTTCAGAGTGCACTCTATGAATGATTTCGTCATTTATCAAATGATATTAATAATAATTTTTTGTTTGGGTAAAGAAAAAGAAATTTTTTTTACCCCAATTCCCTAGGAATGCATTGAGAAATTGGGGTACATTACAAGTGGTAGTAGAGTTGTGGTTGCAGCACTGTGTGACCTATGGAATCACCTATGTGATGGTAAGTGGTTCTCTTTTGTGAAATATTAGTTGATTGAATGGAAATTGTTTTTCCTAATTATTCACCTTATTGACATGAATGTTGTAGAAAGTAATATTTGAATCAGCATATTAGAATATCTTATTTATAAATGAAGATAATAGTCAAAGTGTGTAAATGTATTTACATAAACTTGATATGATAAATTGAATGCATGGTCCTATAGTTGAGTAGCATGGTTGATTAAAGAGACAATGTGTATAATGAATCATTAAAACATCTAAGAACTAAAGAAAGTGTGATGATGAGATCTATGATATATAACTTGAACTAGGCTAAACTGATATTATGGTAAGAGTTGTGTATTTTAGTTAAACTTCTTAAATGTTGTGAAGAAAATATGTGAACTGAAATTACTTAAACTCAACATGCCTAGAAGAATTCATGGTGGCATGAATGTAAAAAAAAAAATTGTATTGATTTGTCATCATAATACCAAAACGAGTTGATGCAGTAGTAATGATAAAAGTATATGATGTATAAAAGAGAAATTGGTTTAGTTAAAAGAGAATTCTGATGGTTATTTAAGATTAGATCTTTTCTCAAGAATTATGAAGATTACAATAGGATTTGGCATTAGCTAGATACATAGGCCTTAAAGAGATAGAACATATTTTATCTTCTTGTTGTTTTCATTTACAAAGAATATGATCATGATGAATGATGGAAGGAAAAATACGTAGTAAGATGTCGTTGTTTTTAATATATTGAGTTAAATAATGGGATATACTCGTGTGTTTGTCTCTGAAGATGTGTTGAACCAATGATTTAAGACAATGACGAGACATATACATGTTATTGACTTTATGAATTCTATTATCTAAAGATACATGCATTTGCCATAAATCATAAGTAATAAGAAAGACATGCATTTTTTAGATTAAATGAATTTAAAAGATTACATGATGTAATTGTAAGGCACATAGACATATGTAGACAAATATATGTTAATACCATTTCCAATGCATGAATGAGCTATAGCTCTTAAGTTTTAAAAAGTATGTGAATAGAGGGAAATGTATTATGACATAGTAACATGTGACTGTAATGCTCTTTGGCATGTGTAAACAAGTATATTCTTATGCTATTTTAGATGCATAAATGATAACCATAATGCAAGTTTGGATTATGTAGGTTTAATCACCCAACCCACTCATTGAAGAATATTAAAGTTTATATATAACTATGCTAACCATAAATTTATATGACCAAATGAGAAAACTAGTTTGGTTAAATTCTTTTTTATACATAGAATTAATAGCATCAATCATAAGATTGGAACTACAAGATTAATCGTGACTTGTGATAGTTATGTTGAAGAAATTAAATGAATGTTATGTTCATTTGTGATATTGTGTTATTGAATACAACATGTGAGTAATGTCGAAAACGAAAACATGATGTGGAAGTATTGATGGAAATATTAAAGATATTACTATTCAAATTTAGAAACACGCAAAGTGTGTGTTTATTTTGGTAAGAGGAAATCAATAAACAAGTAATGTATTAATTGATGAAAAAATTTATGCAAGAACAATTGATTCATACATGTGCCAACTAGTTTTGAATAGATAATACAGATTCATGGCATCAATACTATGTAGTTGAAATATTTAATAAATTATCCATAGATAATATGAGTAATGCATGAAAATTATGCATTTAGTTTAACAATTAATGTTTGGGTGCATTAATGTACAAACTTTCTTTTGTTTCCAAATTTGAGCATTTTGTCGAAGTAGTTATGATATATTGCAAGAAGACGCAAGTGTACAATGTAGGTACACTGACTGTAGTAAGATTTGACAAGCTAAGGTGAATGTAATGGAAAACAATGAATGAGGTAATCCTTATTTTACTAATGATACTATTAACCATTTTAGTAATGCATTGGGATTGAATTATATAAGCTACTTATCTTTTCTTTAGTAGGAGGAAATATTTGTGCCATAGGCAAAGAAAAAGAAAAAATAGATTTGAAATTTCATATTGAAATAGTTACATCATGCTTGTTTTTAAAACCAATAATTCGAATATTGCTAAAAATGTGAATTGATTATGATAGATCATTTGATTTAGAAAGTATGATAGATATAAATCAAAATTTTGGTTGATTTGAATTGTATATACATTTTACAAGTTCAAAAAGTTAGGTTAATATGCATGACATGCTATAAGAGAAAAAAGATTGAATATCATAATGATTGATATGTATAGTTCAAAAATGTTATATTAAAATGCATATGTATGACATATGTAGTAAATTTTACAATTGAATAGTCCTTGTATTATGCACATACTGATGGACAGATAGAAAAGTGAAACTATGAGAACTTGTGATGGTAGGATGGCCAAATTGGAAATTATGTTCCGTGATAAGATGGGGTCAAGCATGTGGGGAGGTAGGTGCAGGGGGGATATTACATGATCCCGAAGGATAAATGGAAAAGACCTACACTTGGGGGCTGGGCCACAAGACAAACAATGAGTTTGAGTGCATGGTGCTTATGCAGGGTCTCGAAATATTAGACACAATAGCCAACTTCAGGCTGTTAGTCTTTGGGGATTCTCATCACATAATCCTCAAAATGATCACCATTTATTCTTTAGGATCCATCACCTGCAAAAGGATTTATGAAAGAATTACTCTCCTCCTCCCAGGCATAGTTGAATTCTTCCACATTCTTAGATAAAATAATTCTCAAGTCGATGCTTTGGCCAACCTGGGAGCCTCCTTACCTCAAGGACATATCACAATAAACAACTTTTACTCTGGGGTTAAACCTATTCCCTAATTTATTTTATTACCTTAAGCTCTAGTCCTAAAACTCTCCTCTCACCTTATAAAAAACCTTAATCTAAATTTCCCCTCCGTATTGCTCTTAAAAATGGGTGGAATCCTTTCTGCTTGCCATCGTGACAAGTGGATTCCACTATCCCTTCATTCTCCAATGCACCCTCCTACATTTACTTTCACACCCTCTTGGCTTAAATGGCTTCGCAATTCACATGCCCAAGCCCATCCCCCTATGCGTATGATGGCTTCCTCCAAAAGTCTTATCTGGCCTCCCCCTCCCTTTGGCACTCCATCTCTCATTGTTCCTGATAGTTCCATTTTCGTTGAATATTTCTCTCTTGCAATATATGAACTTGGAGAAGGTACCTTCCCTACTATGGACCCTCCTCGGTAGGATAATTCTCAAGTTACTTCTTCAAGGGATTCACCTTCCCCTTTGCAAAGATGTGTTGAAATTGGGAGTTCTGCATAGGTCGAGTTTCTTCACAAGCCTTCCATTGTTCACAGGATCCCTACTTTCTTGTGCTTAGCGAATATCATTTCCTCAGCAAACGTAGATAGCCCCTTCAGGAAGTGCTCCTTAGAAGGTAATAAAACCACCTTGGGTTGTCATTTTTATAGTTCGGGGGAAGCTAAGAAAGGCATCTTGCTTCACCACCTTAGGAAGGAACGGGACACGCTACAACAAGAAGACTTCTCCTTTGTTCAAGATTTTTCTTATTTTGGTTTTGTTCTCAACAATCTATCCAGTATTAATTCAAGTAACAGCCACAGAAGCAGTAAAGACCAGGTACCTGCTTTGGAAATGGACCGTGGAAGAAACAATGTAGGGCTAGCAAACCTGAAGTTTAATATCCAGCACTTGTATGAGATCATGACCATAGGAATCATGGACAATAGAGAGACTGCAAAGGAAGTTAAAAAACTTATTGATGATGTTAGCTATTTTTCATACCAGACCAGCAATCATGATTCTAGGATTGATGACAATGAGATGAACTTGAAGGAAATCATGGGTAAACTTGACTACATTTAGGAGGACCTCCATCTCTTAGTTCAAATGGATCAGGGAATTCGAGCCCAATAAAACCCAGGAGAAGTTGTTCAAGCCATGGAGGAGGAATCAGTCATCCAGCATGTGGCAAAACCAAGCAATCCAAAATGATCCTCTTTTAGGAAAAAAAAATTGCATATTACTTAATCTGCAAGTTGTCTGCATTTACACTTCGTCTGTAATTATTCAAAACTCTAGAACTCTATTTGGCTTATTAAGGTCTTTTTATGGCCTAGTTTTGTTTCTATTTCCGTAGAACTGTAAGAAAGTTTAAGCTGTTGTTTTTTATACTGAATGGTTGTGCACAACCTATTTAATATATTCTCCTTTATAGTTTCTATTAAGAAGATGGTGTCAAGCATGTTGGTGGGAAAAAGACTTACCCAAAAGGAAAACATTAATGTTGTGTGATGTATTACTAACCATGGCCATTTGAGATGGATAAATCTATTAAGTCTCCTCTAGGGACTAGCCACCTCTAAAGTGAATTACTTTAGCATATGACCACTTTGGTTTAAGAGTAATATAAAAATATCACAACATCAGACAAAATGATATAATTGGAACAAATGAAAAAATAAATACAAACAATACAAAGAAATTTGAAATGGAAAACTCAATATTCCAAATAAAGAAAATAGTCGTATAGAAGATGGAACCAAATTGTAATTCAAATGAACAGCCACGATAAGAAATATTGGAGAGGCAAGTATTCTTTTTGCCATAATATAGATCTCACTTCGATTTCCTTACTAAGCTCTTAGATATTTCCTAGAGTTTATGGGAAGTGGATTTTCAATATCTTAGTGTAGAGTTAATGGGCTAAGGGAAAATAATAGCATTATAGATATCCATAATGTTAAGTAAAATGATCATATTGGCAAGTCTACTTAAGAAATGTTTAAACATTTTCCCTATGTTGGTATCCTCTAACAACTTGACTCAGTTTGGGGAAATGTATTCATAAAGTGATGTTGAGTTGGAAGAACTCTGGAATCATCACTGGTAAAGTGATGTTGAGTTGGAAGAACTCTAGAATCATCACTGGTAAAGTGATGTTGAGTTGGAATAACTCTAGAAGGATCATTGATAAAGTGATGTTGAGTTGGCAGAACTATGGAAGCATTATTGGAAAAGTGATGTTGAGTTGGAATAACTCTCGAAACATCATTGGTAAAATTATGTTGAGTCGAGATGAATCTAAAGCATCAATAGTAATTAATATTGAGTGAAAACTATGGACTAACAATTATAAAGATTATTTTATATATGAGGTGAATCATTCTATGATAAATGTGAACAAAGAGATATTGATATGTGCATGTTTACCATGTTGAAGTTATATGTATTTCACATTCTAGTTAGAATCTTATCATAACAACATGAGATGATTGTTGCATTTTTTAAATCAAGGATAATTCTATATTAGATTATGGTTTGTTTATAATAAGAATAATCAACATATGTACAGGTAAATCATTTTCACCATTATGAGTAAATGAATGATAAAGAGATTCCTTGAAAGAAAAAACAATATGTTGCAAAATAAAGTATTGTTTATATTTTTCTTGATTTTTAAGAGTTATGTCGATGCATAAAGTTTATGCTAAAAGTATAGGAATTTTTTGGAATTTTTTGTGTAATGTATAGGTAAAGGAAATCAAAAGTATTGAAGACTTCCAAATAAGAGATGTAGAATAAGTAGAGATTTTGGAAATACAGTAGAGATGGATGAAGCTTGATAGATGCAAGCACTAATGTATGTTGAAGACAAACGCTCTGAAAGTTACAAACACCAAGGACTGTGTACTTTTTTAATGGGGGAAGAATGTAACATCTCGTATGCTACTTGAACTCTACTACAATCCGAATTATAAAGGTAAATGGATCAAGGTTATCGCCATGCCAGCAAACTACTGTAGGTTATGTTTCCTGAATTCCCTAGTTGTAGTTTTATTATGTAGAACTAGGCGACTAAAATATTGACGAGCAATTAAATGAAAAGGGAAAGAATCCACCAAGGGGAGATTTGAATGGCTGGGAATCCATGCGTTTTTTATGACGAGTGTCATATTCATCTTAAGTGTCATGGGAACTTGAGTAAAGTAAATTGTTTACTTGATGATGATCTAACATATTAGGTGATGTTCTAAGTATGGTTTTCACTTGCAAGAAAATAATAAGCTTTTATATCATCTAAGTACTTAATTATTATCTTAGAAAATTATTTTAATTGTAGAAAAGATGATAGTGAGATATGTTTAAAATTCCTAATGGGTAGGAACTATGTCTCTTTTCCATTTTTGTTTCACCATGAGAATGATATAAGAAGAAATTTATTTTACAAATGTTATGCTAGAACTTTTATAGTCATATATTCATTAAACAACCTTATATGAATACACATATTTATTTGTTAATGTATTTATAACTTCAAAATGTATTCACTTGTATATCTTACATTGTACCCCGATGTTCCTATTGGGAGAATCATTTATATTTCATTGTACCTCGATGTTCATATCATGAGAGTCATTAATATAATAAATTCATGTAAATTCAATGAGGTTAACCCTCCTTGTTGATCGTAGGGGGCCAAAGTCCCCACAGTTGTGGGGCACTAGGGTTATTAGACTCTCCTAGAGATGTCGGCCCTGGTAACTAATTATCAAGTCAGAAATTTGTATAAATAAAGAGTGAGCCTCTCTATTTGTCACATTCACTCACTCAACTGGGGTGCATGAGTGAGAGATGAAGTGTTCACACAAGTGAGAGAGAGAACAGTTGTTGGAGATCATATTTATGTCTTTGGGTTTTACTACTGCCATTGGTGCTCATTCTGTCTTTGAGGAAGTTGCAAGGTTTTCTCCTTTATGGTTTCCCCGAGGAAAATTATTTGTGTCTCGTGTCTCTCTTGATTATTGTTGTGCATGTTATTCTCTTAGATAAGATCCTAAGATCATATTGCTTAAATGATAAAAATATAACATGGTATCAGAGCTAACCTAAGAAGAAGACACTATGCAGCTGCAGAATCTAGGGCTTCTCACTTTTTGGGTCTCTCTCCACAATCCATCAGAAAAAGAAGGCTAGGAGAACTCTCCATTGAAGGGAACATATTTTTGTCAAAGCAGAATTTGATTCCAGGCATTTCCAGTTTTTGCTGTAGGAAATTAGGGCCTTTTATAAAAGAGGAATTTTTCAGTGAGCCCAGCATAGGATTGCTCTACTCATCAAAATCAAATTTTAGAGACCAAGGTTGAGATTTTTGGTTGGTTAAAAATATGGGAAATTCAAACCCTAATTTGACCTTGGGCCTAAGAAACCCTAAAATACTAAAACTGGTAGTTTCGGTAATTCTCTATATCGCGGGATTGAAGAGGTCTCAGGGTCCAAAATTTTCACAAGAAAAAGATAAAATGCTAATGTACCCTATGTAATAATTTAAACCTCAAATTAGCTATATTCAAGGAGATATGATTCCTCCAAATCAGGGTTCCAACCTCTTCCAGGATTCATCCCTAAATAGGACACATAGGGAGAATTCCTATATCGCAGGATACGAAGGTCCAAATGAAATTTTGCAAGATGTTCTAGATAGGGCATAGAATATAATTGTTTTGGTAAAAGTTTTCAGACCCTGATGATGAAACAGGGACATGTGGTAGTTCGTACAAGTTCTCTATGCGAAACAGTCCTAAAATATGTCTCCTTGGAAAAACTTTCATAAGTCCCAATTGGTGAAACCAATTTTGCTCAAAACTATGGTGTTGGAAAGTGGATAGATGAGGATACTTTAGTATGAAATTTTAGACACAAAGAAGAAGGAAGTTTGGAGATACTACATAAACAATATCAGGAATTTACGCATAGAAAATTAGAAAACTAGGGCTTCCTATTATGGGGGAATCCCTCCACTATTTTTAGAAAATAAGTACATTGGATAGCTCGCATTGAAGAGGACCATATTTCTATCTAATTAGATCTAAAATATTCCAATTTTTTAATATTAGGGTTTCTCTGACAAACCCTAGATCAACCAGCTCTAGAACTAGGATGGACACCTCAAATCGATAAGATCTAATATTTTGCTACTTATAGTTGAGGTTCTCATTTCCAGATGAATAATCACACCATCTTGATGACAAGCTTGGTGAAGCTGAAAAATTCTGAGCATGGAAGTATAGGATTTCACTGGTTCTTGAAGAAAATGAATTGGACACCTACATAAGTGGAGAAGTTTCAGTTCCAGAGGGAGATGAGGCTAAAGCCTTAGATAAGAAGAACATTGTAAAGGCCAAGAAGATCATTGATGATTCAATCAAAGATCACCTTATACCACAAGTGTCTTCCCTAAATAAACCTAAAGATATGTTTGATTCCTTGACCAATGTATTTGAATGGAAGAACATAAATCAAAAGATGACTTTGAGAAAACAGTTGAAGAATGTGAAGATCCATAATGCGGAGACCATACAGTCATACTTTATAAGGGTCTCTCAAATAAAAGAACAACTTGAAGTAGTAGAAGAAGAAGTGGAGAGTGCAGAAGTTGTGATAACCACCTTGAATGCCCTCCCAAGATCATGGGATTCATTCATTCCAGGAATGTGTGCCAGGAGGAAGTGATTAATTTCAGCAGACTCTCAAAAGGGCACACACAAGATGAAGCTCAACCCATAATAAGAGAAGAGAAGACGGGAGCAACTGAAGATCAAGCACTCATGATTCAAAGAAGATCCCTCAAGCGATGAGGAATATGAAGAAGTCAATTCTTGAAGAGCCTCTTATCCATATTGAGCATTTGTATAAGAAATGTTGTTGTTATGAATGAAGAAGATGATGAAGCTGAAGGATCAAGAAGGAGTCTACCCAAGAAACGAATAAAGATAAGTATTCAATTGTCATTTCATTATATTGTTTTGGTATGCATTTGTTTATATTTAGCTGATGTATTATGCATGATAGAATGTTTGCATTAATGATAGTATACTAGTAACATGCATGTGATGGGTAAGTAGCTCATGGTTCTATACAACTCTACATTGCTACTTATCTAGAATGAAACCTCTTTGCTGACATATTGGATTAGTGCACAATCTCAATGATGTCTTGGTAGAGATGGAAGGATTCTAGAAAATTTTCATGAGATATGGATGAATGTTGTATTGGCTAAAATAGTTGCATGATTATATATTTATGCATAAGAATTTTCCATTATGAATATTCCTTATGAAATGTTTCTAACCATACAATTGGTGCATTTGACTTGTAGCAAAGATTGCGTACAATAACCTACAAGAAAAGAAGGATGATACTTGTTCTGAAGAATAAGTGGCGACAGCTCAAGAAATAATCCAAAATGAAGAATGATGTCTAGGATGCGGTATCTGCAAGTTCCATCATGCAGTAGACGGCAACATCATGGGATACAAGGAAATATTCGTAGCACAAGGATTCTCATGGAAAGAAAGCATAGACTACGAAGAGACATTTGCAGCCACTAGAATTTAAGAGACATGACAGGGAGAATCATGTGTGCAATTTAAAGAAGTTCTTCTAATAGCTCAGAAGACACCCATGGGATAACACATACATGAGGAGATTAACGATCACCTAGAGTGATGAATATCTTAACCTTTGCTACAAGGTTGAAGATGAAAGCCTATAGAGGATGACAAGCTCACAGATGGATGCAAGAAGAACTTTTGAAAAGGTTCAATATAGAATATCTTGGTATCGAATGACCCTAAATGGATACATAAAATAGTAGTAGCAGAGGAAGCTACTTTTCACTCTAGTACAAAATGTTTCAATGTATAGAGTATGAAAGGAAGAGGGATAATAATGCTCCGCTTCAGAGGGAGTGACTACAATATATCCTAAGGTTCGAAATGATGCGACAGGATGGACATCTTACTGATGAATCCAGGATTTACTAAGACTAAATCAGATTCCAATCTTTACTTCAAAATTGAAGGCGGAAGACCAAGGATGCTCCCGTAATATGTGTTATGGAGAGAAGTTCCGATGGCTTGGGGTACCACAACAGACGGCTTGACTCCAGAAATCAATCATTTCCTATATGCAAGAGAAACCAAATATCTAACACTAAAGTATCTCAACTTGTACCTTATTTCGGACGGTTGATGTAGATCTCCATTGAGCTTTCCAACTCCAGCTTGAATTGATAAATTGCTTCCTCAAGATTCAATAAACAAGACAAGCATGCTATATATAATCGTGTTAGACCTACTCTAGCATATATAATCAATAACATATAAGCATTTGAAATCATCCATGGATCAAATATTCATTCAAATACACATTATTGGACAGGAAAAGATATTTCTATTAATATAAAATAGAGATTACAATAGAGACAACCTCTATCGACGAATTGGAGAAACTGAGTCCCCCACTTGGGCCTCCACCACTTCAATCCTCCATCTCTTGATAGCAAGCTCACAAGCAAAGGGAAAGCTTGGGAAGAACACAAAAGTGCTCTAAGGGACAAAGGGATGCAAACTCAAGTATAAGATATGGAAACAATGGACTATAGTTCTCTTGCTCTCAATTCCTCATGCCTTCAATTTATCCAAAGGGTTCCTTATATAGCTCTTCAATGGGGTAATGAAGGGTCGAATATGAGAAATCTCAAGGCATATGGAAGGGTAGGAGACAAGCGAGTCAGATCCACATCAAGGAAAACACCAAAAGAATTTGGCCTTTTGCACACATCCCGATGTACGCAGTTTTAGGGGTCAAACTTGTGTATATACGCGAGAAAGGGTTTTAAAGTCACGTATGGAAATTTTTACATGTTTTTAGGGATAATATTGAAAACATCAAAGGTAAAAAAAATGGTCCATGGGGTATAATTAGTGTGCAGAGGGACAGGGAAGGCCATAAAATTGTGATTCACCATGTGTGGTAAAATCAGCTATAACAGATGCCCCCTAATGTGTGAGGTCAGAGAGGTCATACGATGGCCGAAATACATTATAAGTCCATCCCAGAAGTGAAGTGATGAAGAACCTAGTGGAAGAACCATCCATCCAATTAGCGCTATACAATGATACAACTCTACACATAACTGCAAATAGATATAGCAGTTCCGGATACATAAGAGTACAATGGCCATGAATAGGCATGATACAATATGACATATGTGGTAATCACCACATACAAAATAGATCAGAATGTCCATGATGAAGATATACAAAGGATCATGATCTCCATGAAGGCTAAAGATATATAATGGATCAAGATCTCCATAATCACTGGAAATGTCAGATATATACTGGAATCAAGTCATGAGAGTTGAAATCTCATGAACACTGGCACTATCAAGGAGGTAGAAAATAAGAGATTCCACCAATCTGGAAGGTCTTCTACACAAACCGCTATGAGTACATGTCCTACAATGTGAATAGAGGTGTTGAGGTTGAACATAGTAGTCCATCATCTGATTACTGGTCATTGATGTATACCATTAACAGATGCGATATCACCCACCGATAATGAAAATGGGAATCAAGGTACTAGAATGAAAACTAACAAGTGTGAATAAATGTGTTATGGTCGAACACTTGAGAGAATCCATCGATCAGGGGACATTGATGTATTCCCAAAAACTGTCGATGGTGAGAGAACCTGCCACTGATGACTGCAAGTCTCAAGGCACTCAAAAATGACTCTAGATTCCTATCCCATAATAAATGATCTGAATTCGATGGGATGAAATCCGCTGAAAGGAGGGCATTAAGGAATCCCCCATCATCCAACACGATGTACTCAGCAAAGCTGTATAATGTGAAAGGACTCAATCATAAGGTGAATGAACCAGTAAATGAACCAGGAATGGCCAACATGCAAAGTCAACGTAACTAAGGAATGGCCAACTCAGGTTTAAACTTCCTTCGAACAATATCATAAAGGTGAATGGTGACTGAAGGTAGGAAGCATAGACTCAATATACAAAACTGGGACATCTCTGCGACATAGGAGGCATCGACAGAGGCTCCATAGGGACCGGAAGCTTAACCAGTCGATGGAGACAAACTTAGATAAACGAGTACAGCTCCTAAATTCAAACTATTAACCCAACCAACAAATGTGATATACTGTGCTCTGTTTGAAGGCAACACAACTCAACTGCTGCCAAAGATAACATTTTTCTTGTCTGGCTTTTTGGTTTTTTATTTTTTTTGGACTTTTTCAAATATTTGAAAAGCTTGAAAAAGAATAAAATTGTTTTAAAGTTACAGACTAGGAGGAGATGAGTGTCAAATGGGAAAACAAAATAATTCCAAGTAGTGGAACATACCTATGCTCAATGCAAGGACACATGTATAGGATAGCGACACTCGGGGGAAAGTCCCCTCCCGGTAAAAATAGGGAATCAAGCTGCAAAGGATATATAAAATGACTCTATGTGGCTAGACATGAGACAAGATTAGGCTATATGGTTGATACTCAAAGTCAGGGAAGTCAGCATAAGGCTCAATAAGGCAAGAAAATATCATAATAATACAATTACAACTTGACATAAGGGAGTCTAGGGGAAAAAGGCCAGTAAAAGATCAAAAGGAGTATGAGGCTCTTGCGAAATGTCATGGCAATACTATACAATGGACTCCCACACCCTAAAGGACAAATTGTCGACATGGGAACCAAATGCAAATAAGGAGATAACTAGGGTACCCATGTAAGGTCAAGATTTACCATTCAAACCATGCCACTTCTAAAACAGTAAGAAGGTTATGTGACAAGATAGAATGGGTTCGTACCTACGGTTATAATGAAACAGTCATAAGGTCATGCAAAATGAAAATGGAGGTGAAACCTAACCTATATGCCAGTTTGAACATGATACCTGAAATCAAAACGAACAGATTAAAACAACGGTCGAAACGACACTCAAAACAGTCTCCTTCATCATATATTAGTCAAAAATGGTCCAAAAGGGTTAGAAACGGTCCAAAACTATAGAAAAGGGGGTAAAAATTTCTATAAATAGTTAAAAATTCAAAACATTATATAACATTTGAATTTTTTACATAATTGAGCTCAGAACTTCAAACACGAATTTCGGGAGATCCAGCCGGTGGAATCCGACACCATTTTTTTCAGGTAATTTTCCATGCCCTGCTCTTTAATTTACATGTAAATTTTCTGATTTTCCATGGTCTAGTTTGATTTCTAGGCCATCCTAAAGTATGCGCCACACCCCACATGGAAATGGAAGATTTTTCTACGTATAGGGCTAGATATACGCAGAAAAATGCCCCAAAGTCGCATAAATACACGGTTTTTTAGCAAACAGTCGCATATGTGGCCGTGTTCAAGCTTTTCTAAGACATCTAATGACCCAAACTTGAATTAAATCTGTAGGATGGTTCCAGAATGGAGAGAACATGAGCACGAGGATGAATAAGAAGTAGTACAAGGTGATCTAATGGCTCAATAGGCTCTTCCTGCATGCGGGCTCTACAGTTTTTGGGTGGCTTAAGGGCCAAACCAAGACTACTGCAGATGCCAGTAGACTACTGGGATCTTGACTCAGAGTCGTTCCAGATCAATGGGATGTCCCTCACCATAGAAGTGGAGGACATATACTTTATTGCTGGATTGTCCCGAAGGGGTGTCGTGCCCACTATATGCCAGTTAATTAAAACTCAACATACAGGGTGCTAAACATAAATTATCAACCCAAGAAAGTCTTTTATTTCAAAGCTATAGTGCAATATATATGCGAGCACAATTTCTACCTGACACTGTTATCTATTGGTATCCAATCGAAACTATTTGTAAACTAGGTCACAACTTCTGGAAAGTAAATCAATACTTAAACCTATTCATAAATCCAAATTGTAAATCTAATCACACTTCAACAGAATCAATTCTTATAAAACAAGATCTAATTGCATACATCTAAAAGAATTGTTATGTTGTCCAACGATCTATCAAATGAATTAACAACACAATGACTATGACAAATCTAATGAATGAAAGCATGCAATAACAAACTTACAATTAATGAGTGAAAGCATGAACAAAATAATAAGCAAATATAAACAATAACAAACTTACAATTAACACTACCAGCATCTGCTCAGGGAAGAGGGCCCTTCCTCCACTGAGCAGAGCTGGATCTCCACAATAAAAATCTACAACTCTAGAATTAAGAAACTGTCAGCATGTATTATCAGAATGAAAGTATTACAATGGATCTGGATCAAATCCTCCATCATTACATTATTTTCTCTCCTATCCTGCATCCCCTATCTTACATCTCCTATATTGCCCCTATCATCCCCTTAATGAGATTGATTACATATTTATACATAAAATTATCTCATGAAAAATAAAGAACTGAACCCCCAGCTTGTGATCTGTAATAGCTGGAACACGGCCATAATCACTAGCAACTTTGGAACCAACCGCAACACCAAATATGGAAAATACCATCTTGAAGAACCACTTGCATATCACAAACCGTAGCTTTGTTTGGATATTTCGTCATGTGTGAGGTAAATGAGGACATTATGCACAAAACCCATGTCTCGGATTTTTGAGATTCATTTCCATATGCCTGCAAATCAAGACGTGAATCAAGGTTTTGTTATGTGGCATGCATTTTCGGTTAAGACTATAACAGCTGGCTATGAGCGTCCTATACGTGACAAATCACTCCATAAACTATCATCAATAAAATTATGCATAATAGTCTTCAATTCATTAAAGATAAAGGAAAATAATCATTATTAACCACTTAAAATATCAAAGGAAGTAGCATGTTATTTTACGCGCAGCTACAACAAATGGATGGAAAATGGAATGATAAATGGACAATAATGGTAAAAAAATGGATGAAAGGTATGTTGATAAATGATGGAAAAATGGACAATTCCAAATCCCAACATCTCCCCCAAACTGAACTTGTTACATGTCCTCATGCAACCCAATACCTGTGTAGCATCCAACTAGAAAAATTCATTCACTTGTTCTTCATTTTACTATTCGCACAGCTGCAGCTAGAAGAAATGAAGAGTTTAATAGAAATTAGCAAAGTCACTTAGTGGAGGATTTAGCAGAAAATTTGGTGGATTCACAGCTCTTTAGTAGAAATTTGGCGGAGTCACAGCTTATTTTAGCAGGGAATTTTGTGAAGGTTTTAGCGAAGATTTTGGTGGAACAACACTAAATTTAGCGGCAAATTTGACGGAGTAACAGCTTATTTTAGCAGAGAATTTGGCAAAGGTTTTAGTGGAGATTTTGGTGGAACAACGCTAAATTTAGCGATGAATTTGGTGGACTCACAACTGCCGGAAAATGGACTCACAGCTCACCGGAAAACGACTCGCAGCTAACGAAATGGGTAACGGTGTTGCAGCTAATGGAAAATTGGAAACGAACTCGTAGCTGATGGAACAGTAAACATTGTTGGAGCTGACAGAAAACAGGAAATGGTGTTGCAGCTGACGGAAAACGGGAAACGACAATATTTTACGGTGTTGCAGCCTTTTGAACGGGAAACTTCTGAAGCCATTTTCTCCCAAACGACGAACTGGGTTGGGCTGAAATTTTTCAAGAAAGTAACTACCACCATAATTCATCTGCATGCTAAAAATTAGATAAATCCACATCACGAATTTCAAGAAAAATGCAAATTGGTTGTAGATGATTATGGCCATTTTCTTGAAACCCGTGCACTAGATGAAGCTGAAACTTGCCAAGTTTGTTCATATTGGTATTATTCACTTCTTGTCCATAAATCATGAGAATATAACTTACCAATTGAAATATATGCCCATTTCAATTTCTGCACTTTTGAACATGAAAACAAATGTGTTGCAGCTGAACTTCCAAAACCAATATATCCAAAAATACAAACTGAGTTGGGTTGATATTTTGTAATCAGGTAAATACCCCTATAATTCATCTCCACACCAAAAATTAGACAAACCCACATCACGGATTTCGAGAAAAATGTGAATTGGAGGTAGGTGATGATGGCCATTTTCTCGAAAACCGTGCACTGGATTGAGTTGAAAGTTGCCACGGTTGTTCTTCATAATGTTGTTCATTTCCTATCCAAATTTTAGGAAAAACCAGCTCACGGTTTACAAGATATCCTTAAATCAAATTCTGTATTTTTGCCAACTGTGAATGAATAAAAATCAGTATACACAAAAAATGTCAAAAACCACTCCCCTAAACTGAATATGTTGCATGTCCTCATGCAAAAGAAGAGTTTTTATCTTAGTTGTAAACAACCATCTCCCCCAAACTGAGGATACCTTATGTACTCAGGTTTATTAAAACCAACTTCAACCCAAGTGTGTAATCAATTCTTCATATTGCTTCTTTGTGATTTTGAAAGAAAACCAAGGATCTCCAATAATTGGCACACCAACTGAATCCTCAAAATTATGAGCATGAAATGATATATGAATATATGTAAAAGGGATGAATAGAGCAACTGAATGCAACATTAAAATGATCGAATTTCTTTTTAGAGCGTGGGAAGAACAAATCACCTACCCTTGTTTCATACCCTATTATCTGGCAGCATATGTTTGTTTCAGAACAAAAATGTCCAAATCATTAGAAAACTTCATTTATGATTGTAAATAGACGCAATCGTGTTGTATTAACCATTAAAGCCATGCCAATGCTATAAGACTATTCGTTGAATGAGATGCTAAGCATTCTTTTGCACATTCCACAACAATCAAACTCATTTCAGAAATTTTGTCAACCTTGACAAATGACCAATGCTGAGAGTAATCATTACCTTCATGCTGCTGAGATACACTTCACATTAGACCTTGAAAAGGCTGCTACAGGATTCCATTGTGCATGTATCATGCTCATGACAGCTAAAACCAATGTATGCATTAGTGGATGGTAAAGATACCATATGTATAAGATGGTAGAAAATCCATATACCATATAAAATGTGGCTCTCAATAATTTTGACTTATGAAGATGTGAACCATTATGTGCACCACTGAATCAAAGCAAACAAATCAAAGAAATCATGCCTGTGTTTCCTATCATGCTTGTGTGATAGCATACTCTTGAGAAGGGATGGCTTCTACATCAACTTTTCATGTTGTAGGTTCTTATGTTCAGCATATCCTTCTCTTTCAAGATGTGTATTAGTTGCTTTATTTCTCCTCATTATTGGTTTTTATGTGGCAGTAGCAATGATTCTTTTCTTACTGCTGGTTCTTGTGTGGCAGCAGCAAGACTTTTTTCTTACTGCTAGTACTTGTGTGGCAGTAGCAAAACTTCCTATTGTTGGTTCTTGTGTGACAACAATAAGGTATCCCTTTTTTTTATGCTTGGTCAGTTGGGTTGGTGAGATGTTGGGTTGGAATTTGAAGTGGATGTGCATGAATGATGAAGTGTTAGAATTGAGTGGGAAATGATGGGGATGGATGGACATAAAATGCTATATAGAAAATGGAAATGGCTAATGCTTAGTGGTTCTTCATGACATTTCCCTAAATCTTTAATAAATAAAAAACTCATGCTATTTTACCTCAAGTGTTACCTCCATGGAAGCCTTGGTTGACATGAATGGAATGGTGTATGTTGGAGCTATGTAGGCTGATCTGATGCTGAGACATATGTATATGAGAGCTGAAACTAGATGAGACTGAATTTGATCCATGATGTTGTGCTGGTTTCATGTAAGACTAACTGCTAAGACAATTGATGAGGAGAAGTTATACCATAGATGCAGAAAGTCCTTTCTCTTATTCTGAAAATCAACTGCTGAACTGAAAATGGAAAGGAATTGCAAAACTAATGAACAAATAATGTTGCAAATCATTTTTTAAACCATTAGATCACATAATCTTCAACTGCTACAAACCGAGGTATAATTCTTACCATGCGAATGAATGTGTTGGAGTCGAGCATGGAAAGAAATCATTGGATTACCAGTAATTAATGTATGCGGTTAACCAATGTGAAGAAACTCACCTTTGATGACAGTGAGATCTAAAGTACCTTAGTGCATCTTGACAGGTACGAATGGATGTGCTGGAGTTGAATCACCTGTAAGATTTGTCAATCAAGAGGCATTGATGAATCCCCATGATTAACAACAAGGAAATCTGTCATTGATTCATGCATATACCAGGGCACTACAAAACTCTAATCTCGATCCCAGATGATGTGTCGAAGTCGATGGGACAAGACCATTGGAATGTGGACCTTAATGAATTCCACATCATCCAATATGAGTACAAAATATATTATTGTGAAGAATCATAGTGAAAAATAGAACCAACATGAAACTCAGAAGTGGAAAGTATATGTGAAGTCATGATGTAGTAGTGATGGGAAATAAAATGGTTATGGTGACTACATAAGCAGTGGAAAATGGGACTTCCACATGAATGGATTTTTAGGGTTTTGAAATGAGGAGGGTGAATGAATCTACCATAGGGCAATGGGCTTCTTGAGGGGTTTCTTTCGGCAACAAGTGGGATGACAGGTGTCTAAAAAGGATTCTTGGCATGTTGCAATGAGACTTAACTTTTGGAAACATTGGACTCTGTATGGTTTTCACATCAATCTATCCATTTTTTTATGTTCTCAATCCATTTTCAAATTGAGAAAAAGTCTTCAAGAGTCACTCGTGCATGCGTTGACCTTCTTCTTCCAAGGACCTACAAAAACCTAGCACTTGCCTGCAATAAAACATGAGATGATGAAAGAAAAGAGATGATTGGTCTCTCTTCACCAAACACTTATGAAAAAAACAAGAAGCAATTACTTATAAAAAAAATCCAAATAAAAATAAACAAAGCAAAACCCATTTTATACCTGCACGGGAGCAATGTCCATCTAGACTCACCAACGGTATTCTGATCATAGCTTATTCGTTCCTTGTCCAATTTGAGTGATTAAAAATCCAAATGAAAGTAAATTCATAGGTATATTTTCATTAGAAACATGTTTTTAAAATTCTATGTAATTATGTTCCAAATCACTCAGTAACAGCTTGCATGACAAGGTGTTTTTTCGAATTCTGGACTAGACCAACAATCACAGTTTTAGGCTTAACTTTTTCATTTGATAACAGATTGATGTGATTAAAATTGGAGATGAAAGTATATTCATGTAGGTATATCCATTATAAATATGTTTTTAATCCAACAAGAATTGATGGGTCAACTAATCCAATAAACAGTCTAGAAAATAGAGTTTTTAGGAATGCAGATTTGTGATAGGCAGTTGGTATTTTGGTCATAAAATTTGCATACGATATAGGAATGGAGTGATTAAAATTGAATTCTAAACTATATTCATAGGAAAATATACCAATGAAACAATTTTAGAAAATATGTTCAATAAGGCATCCAAACATTGACTGTCCCAGCTCTGTTCCTAAGCTGCCAGCTTGACACCCTGTTAGTATTTTGGCCATAAAATTTTCGTTTGACGTCCAATTGTAAAAATTCAAATTGTTTTGGAAAATAGATTCAAAGGGATACTTAGAGTGTAAACAGGTTTTAAAACTAAGTCCATTTGGTCTCCCAAAAATGAATTGTCCTGACTGTGTTCTAGTAAAATTTTCAAGCCAAATTGTCACCAAAAAATCAATAAATTAAATTTGACCCCCAAAAATGTGATCAGAATAGGTGTGAATGTTTTTAATGATGTAAATTTAAATATAACACACATCCATAGCAAAAATTTCAAGCATTGAGCACCTATATTGACTTACATAGTATGTTGCAGCCGTAGCTGCAACTCTTAAAAAATGACATAATGTTGAAATAAAACATGTGTATTTTTATGGAAAATAAAAACTAAATACATATCATGATGTGCAACACACACATATCTCAAACTCATAATTTTTTACCTGTACCACAGTCACAGCTGGGTTTTCAAAGCATTCATGAAAACATCTCATACCCATTTCTTATCTTTCTACTTTCTGATCTTCCAGATCGCAACAAGGCGCAAGAAGAGAGCATACTTATTCAAAAATAATAAAAAAACTTAAACAAACAAAAGCACAGTTTTATTCTGTTACTCTATCCTACCCTATTCTACTTTGAAATATAAAAAAATTCAAGTGTATGCATATTTCCAATGGAGCCACTTTCTAAGAAGTGACTCAAGTATGCTCATACTCCCAACAGAAAAATATAACTTTATGAATGCTAGGATATGAGAGATCAACTTCCCTTGAAATGATGGTGCCAAGAATTGGTGAAGTATGAAATGATGTTGCAGACCAATGACAGATTGAAACCAAGCTTCAATATAGTCTTTGTTCCCTTGATTACTTATGGATGTTACACCATGAAGATCCTTATTAAACTGATCTTCCTCAATGTTGTTATAGCGGATTTCACCACTCTAGGTGAATCACACTTTGTATGGCCTTCCCCTATCCCGCTGCAGACTCCTTAGCCCCTATGGACCACATTTTGTCCTTTGATGTTTCCTTCATCATCCCTAAAAACACATGAAAAATGCTATATGCGACTTTTAAACCTATAAGCGCGTACATACACGAGTTTGACCCATATAACCATGTACATCGGGATGTGTGCATAGTCCAAATCCTTTTGGAGTTTTGATTGACATGGATCTGATTCATTTGACTCCTGGCTTCCATATGCCTTGAGATCACTCAAATTCGACCTTTCATTACCCCTTTGAAAAGCTATATAAGGAACCCCTTGGTACATTGAAGGCATAAGAGAGAATTGAGAGCAAAGAAACTATAGTCCATTGTTTCCAGAACTTATGCTTGATTCTGCATCCCTTTGTCCCTTGGAGCACTTTTGTGTTCTTCCTAAGCTTGCCTTTTGCTTGTGAGCTTGCTATTGAGAGATGGAGGATTGAAGTGGTGGAGGCCCAAGTGGGGGATTCATTTTCTCCGGTTCACAGACGTGCCATCAGAGGTTGTATCTTGTAATCTCTGATTTATATTAATAGAAATATCTTTTCTTGTCCAATGATCTGTATTTGAATGAATATTTTATCCATGGGATTATGTCAAATGCTTTTACATTATTGATTATATATGCTAGAATAGATCTAACACCATGATATATGGAATGCTTGTATTGTTTACTTGTTGTTGAGGAAGTAATATAGCAATTCAAGTTGAAGATTGGAAAGCTCAACGGGGATCTACTTCAACCATCCGGAATAAGGTACGAGGTCTGATCCTTTAGTGCTATACATTTTATTTCTATTGCATATTGCAAAGGATTGATTTCTGGAGTCAATCTATTTGTTGTGGTACCCCAAGCCATAGGAATTTCTCTCCGTAACAGAATTGGCGACTCCACTGGGGAGTTCCTAGTAGTTGTCCTTTGGGGGTTGTTTTCTCAGCATTCAATGTATTTGAATTGCTCTTTCTCTCTTGTTTTTGTGTCGGGTATGGGGGCATGTATGCCTAGTAGGGTCTGATTGGTGTGAAGTTTGTCTCAGCTTGTCTGTTTGCCTTGATTTTATGCACCTTTTCTTCCTGTACGCGGGTTTTTAATTTACAGACGCGTATACACGTGGTTTCCTCTGCGATTTCTGCATATACACGCGAGTTTACTGCGAACAATCGCGTATACCCTTGATTTTGCCTTTTTGTGGAAGATAATTGGTTGCTGGGTGAATTCTGATATTTGTTGAGTCTCCTTTGACACTGCCTGAGTCTGTTTATACCTCTATTTCTGACCAGAAACATTTTTTTTAGCCTAAATTTTTTTTTTAGGAAAGTTCTTGTAATGGCATTTTTTATTTTTTGTTTGAGATTAGTGCATTAAAGTTCTTTTACCTTAGTGCTTTGCTTGAGTGTTGTTTGCGTGTGCATGCAGAGTCTAGGGGTCGTAGAATCATTCTTTTTCTTTTTGCATCTCTTTTATTTTCAAAAAATTCAAAAACATTTTCTTATCATCATGCATTGCATTTTTCACTTTGCACTGTACTTGCACTAGATCCATATATGCTTTGGAGTACTAGTTAGGACTTCATATAGGAAAAGTTGCATTCATCATTTGAAGAAAAATTATGCATTTCACGTAGTAGCATACCCTGTTTTCATGGACACAATGCATTTGTATTGATTGTTAGGTGTGCATTTTACTTCTTGTTGCATCATAACACCACTAGTTGCATGACCATATCCTATTTTTGAGTAATAAAGCCAACTAAAATCAATGCTAAATTAAAATGAACTGCATTCTTTTCTTTTCTAGGGTGCACCAACAAGCTTAGGTTTTAGGATCTTGGAATAGTTCATTGTAAGTCAATTCTCCAAGATCACTAAACAACAACATCTAGGTGTCTGTCCAGGTGAGTGTGTGAAATCCTTGGTATAACCAGTGTTTCTCAGGATCTTCCTCTCAAAAGGGAGTTTAGCACAAGGCAGTGTGAGTGGTTATTGATTGGGATGACCCCTAGTCATAACTGAGTAGC
Organism: Pseudotsuga menziesii; assembly: GCA_001517045.1. Lineage (NCBI taxonomy): Eukaryota > Viridiplantae > Streptophyta > Pinopsida > Pinales > Pinaceae > Pseudotsuga > Pseudotsuga menziesii. Next base: position 207,461 of record LPNX010855579.1, read on the forward strand.
ACTGGAGATATTTCCAGGATTTTATTCGTATCTGGGGGCTCTTTCGAGAGTTTCGGGCTTTGCTACCCTGCCCATACAGTCAATCCCACCCGCGACTGTCCACCTAAGAATTGATTATATTGAAGTGACCTTAGTGGCCTTACCTAGGATATCGAGGGGGTACTTGTAGAGGTTATTCTGTAGGTGTCTCGGCCAAGTTGGGGTCGGACAGCACAGTCACTTTACGCGTTGAAGCTAAGGGCCACAATAATTGGTTACGTACCTCCACTTGTTGTGTATGGGAGTCTCAAGCCTCTCATAGGCGAGACATACCTGCTTCATTCGGGAGCTCACTTATCCAGCCCTTGTTTGCTTGCATTTGGCTTTAGATTTTATTAGTGATTGCTCTGTGCATGATAGTTGGCCTAGGGTTTACGTAAATAGAGAGTCTTTACTATTTTTTGAGTCATTGTGGATTCGGGTGTGGTTCCAAGCCATTCTCGTCGTTTAGCAAGACTTCCACTTTCTACTTCTCCTCCTCCTTTGGGAGAGAGACCTAGACAGTCCAGGTGGACTATGTCACACATTGATTCACACACCATGGGGGATTCTTCAGAAGGTATTCCTGAACCACCTACTCCCATTCGTGTAGACGAGGGGGAATTTACACCTACTTATGATCCTTCGACCGACTTAGCCGAGTTAGGTCCTGTGATTTTTGAGATAGGAGCCATGCATGATAGACCTACTCACTCTAGGGTTGATTCCCCATTGACGCGTTACCAGTATGGCATGCCAGAGGATGCCGAGAATCATTTTGAACCCGCCACTACTAGCTATGGTAGTTATGGTATGGCTGGTTTTCCTATGCATGATTTGACATTTCATGTCGAATCCGACTTCGAGCCTAACACTATGCATAGGGGCACTCTCATTCTTTACCATGTGGAGAGGTTTGGGAGCACTAGTTACATTGCACCTTCCATCCCAGTGGTGGAAGCTACATCATATATCCCTCCTATGTCTAGGGTTAGCGATCCGATTAGGATACGAGATCCGAAACGAGTGATGATAGGTGGTAGTACATATCTTATTACTCAGATTCCTTCGTCCTTGGCCCCTAGTTCTTCAAATGTTCATCCTCCACCTTATTCACATGGTCCTTCAAGTCGGCACATGGCTACGAGTCAAGTCCGTACTGCGGTTACTAAACCGATTGTGTCTCAAGTTTACATACCGCCTGTTGCTTCAGGAGGCTATGTTCATGCTTCTAGAGGTCAGATTACTACTTCTGCAGCATATATCCCTACTTCCGGTATGTATATCCCTACTTCTGAAGCTTATCTTCCTACCTACGGAGTGTCTCATGGGGCATCGCATGCGATGACCTATGGACCTTATTATGGGACGTAGTATGGACAATTTTCTTCACCTTATGGAGGTGGGTATCAACAACCTACTTACTCTCCTAATTACGGCTTTGTAGCTCCTACTAGTCAAGGTCCACCATATTATGGTACTTTCACGCCACCCTATATGGGTTAGACAGGAGGAGGACACTGTGGACAAGGCCATGGTGGTAATCAACCCTATATGAACCAGGGAGCGGTCCATCGACCTCATCATCCTAGGCTCCCTTTCCTCGTGATGCTTAATCTTCCTGACTTATCGAGACTTACAAACAATCCTGTGGCTCATGACCAGCTGTCCCTACCAATCTTCCTTTAGACATACCTAAGTTCGAAGGAAAACCGGGAGAAGATCCGAGTGAACACGTTACTACGTTTCACTTATGGTACTCTTCGAATTCATTACATCAGGATTCAGTCTGTTTGAGACTATTTCAACGCACCCTCATAGGGCCTGCTACGAAATGGTATATAGAGTTACCTAGAGGTGCTTTTACTTTGTTCTACGACCTTGCAATGACTTTTCTTAATCACTTCCATCTACCAGTGTGCTATGACGTTGGTACTAAACTCTTGTCGACATTTCGGCAAGATAAAGCCACCCATATTTCTGATCATATTCAAGAGTGGCAAAGACAGAAGAGATTAATTAAAGCCTTTATACCACCGGAGTTCCTTCTCAAGTGGTTCCTCAAGTCGTTATTTCCGTATATAGCGAAGGATGTTTCCACATTCGGAGTGCAGAATGAGGAACAAGTGATTTTTAGGGCACAGGAACTGGACTTGATCTACGCTCAGTCCGGTTTGTTATATGAGATTATTCCCAACACTCCTCATTCCAGTTTTGATCCCAAAGTCAAACCTGGACCACATGTCGATGGCATTGTGGGTTGTGCAAGTGCGAAACCTGCGGATTCGGTTGCAAAACAAGTTGGTCAATTGTTAATCAACCAATCTACTTTGGGGCAAGCTATGGCTTCATCTCAACCCACCCAAATGGCGAATGTACTTTCTGTTCAATCATCGGACCCAAAGGGTAACCAGCAGCCTAGACGGAATAGAAAGAAGGGTAAAAATAATAATTGAAAGGGTGGGAATAAGAATGAGAGTGCTAACAATAATGATAAGAACGGTAAAAATGCTGGGGGGGACAAGCAAGATAAATGTAAGGTTAAGTTCCCTTGCAAGTTATGTAAGGACTATCACCTCACTTACTTGTGCCCTCGGATTGATGAAGCTTCGAGATTCTTACCACAAGGCCCAGCTATGCTAACGAACCCTTTACCGCATAACCAGAATATGAACTCGGAGTCCCATGACTAGTCTAGTGATGATGATCCACCAAAGGGTAGTGGTCGTGGGTGCATTAACATGGTCCGTGCTGCCAAGGTTGTGACTCATGCGAAAGACTATAGTTCATCACAACCCAGCCTAGGCAAAGAGCCTGATCCATCAGGAACTCCTTTGCACATTTAGAAACATGCGGATAAACCTGAGGCTGCACCTCGCATTCCTAAGGGAGTCCTTAAGCATTCGAGGCATAATACAAATTCCCAAGCTGCCCAGAATTATTCAATTGTCTAGGATTTGGGCCACACTCCTTGTGTGATATCTGCATTGTAAGTGTTTCAAAGTTGTCCTTCGCAAAGGAATGCATTGATTTCTTCTCTTGGTGTGAACGGTGATGATTCTTCCTCGGTGATAAAATTTGAAACCGCAGGACTGTAGCCTCGCTTACCCTACTATGTGTCTCTTTTGGTGCATGTAGAATGTCTTGGTATGACCATCAAACGTACTATGATTGACGAGGGCACTACGTCTTCTGTGATGTCTTTGTCATGTTGGAAGGTTCTGGGTTCTCCTGAGCTGTCTAAATCAGTGACTATGTTAACTGCATTTTATGGGAGATCTTTTAGGCCACGCGGTATCTTTCCTTCCCTTAAAGTCCATTTGGGGGGGAAGACCATGGCGATAGAGGTTGAGGTGGTTGATGCACCCCTTGACTACAATATCTTCCTGGGTAGGAACTGGATGTATAGTATGCAATCCATTGCTTCTTCCTTGTTTCACATTTTATGCATTCCACATAATGGGAAGATTGTAATGATTGATCAAATGGCATTCAAGAATCCATCTGTTACCGCATATTTGGGAGCTTCGATCCCGATCATTGAACATTCTCAGCCGGCAACTGGGAGTGTGGGTGTAGGCATGTATCCATCCCTCATGGGAAGCTTTAGTTGTCCTGCACCGATGCTCATGATAGGATCTTGTTTCAATGAGGCTTCGACATCTACGACCTCGGTGTATTTTCGCATAACCCATATGGAAGACCCTTGGATTCTTCCTACACCGAGTACTTCGAGTGAGCCTGTCGAGACGAGCATGCTGTTTCCTGCAGCTATGATAGCTTATCAAGCTAATCTCAAGAGTGTTGCAGAGCCTTGTTCTTCCTCTTCACGGATGGAGGAGGAAGACCCCTATGTGCTGCTGGCATGGGCAGTATAGTATTCTCATGCCCACAAGTACCTTGATACGGTTTTCCCTTCAGATGAAGCAATTATCAAAGCTATGTCGAGAGTTGAGCCACCATGGGAGGAACTTCATCATAGATCATACTTTCTTCCAGAGCTTGACCATTTGGAGCATGAGGATTATAGGGAGATTCTTAGTCAGAAAGTTGGTAGTCCTGTGGTTCCATTAAGCTCTCCTGGTCCGATGGCTGATGGAAACATGGCGAACATATCATCAACGATTCCTATCAACATTTTTCGCAATCCTAGCACAATAGAGAATGTCTATATTGGGGCGGAATGTTCCCATGCTGAGATTCTGGAATATACTGAGCTATTCAAGGAATTCCATGATATTTTTGCTTGGTCTTACGACGAGATGCCAGGTATTGACCCTCGAATTGTTGAAAATGAGATTAAGACTTACCCCAACACTAAGCTTGTTCGACAATGTTTACAGGCCATGAATCCTAGGAAAGCACCCGCCATTAAGGAAGATATAAAGAAGCTGTTGAAATCCAATTTCATCTATCCCGTTCCCTTGATGGAGTGGGTTTCAAACCCCGTTCCGGTAGATAAGAAGCAGGGACTGATCCACATATGCACTGATTTTCATGATTTGAATCATGCCTGTCCTAAGGATAACTTCTCCACACCATTTATTGATCAGATTTTGGATGAGTGTGCGGGTAACGAGGTGTTCTCCTTCATGGATGGCTTTTTCGGGTATAATCAGATATAGATTAAACCTCAGGACCAACATAAGACCGCATTTATTTGTCCTTAGGGAACATTTGCATATCGAAAAATGCCTTTCAGCCTTAAAAATGCCAGAGCTATGTTTCAGCGGGAAATGACCTTGATCTTCCACGATCTCAAGTATATTATTGAAGTATTTTTGGATGACCTCGCTACTCATTCTCGTATGAGAATGCGTCATCCCTATCACTTGAGATTGGTATTCGAAATATGCTGGCACTATTCAATTAGATTAAATCCTCATAAGTGCATCTTTTGTGTGAATTCAGGTCGTTTGTTAGGATTCATCGTTTCAAAGGAGGGTATAAGAGTCGACCCTTTGAAGGTTGAGGAAATACTTCAGTTGTCTCCCTCGAAGAATATTCATCATCTTCAGTGTTTGCAAGGCATGGAAAACTTCTTACAAATATTTGTTGTCAACTTTGCCAATTTGACTAGAGGCTTCATGCATCTCTTGAAGAAGGATACTCCCTTTGAATGGGATGAGCGAGCCCAGGAGTCCTTCGATGCACTCAAGCGAGCCCTAGCATCGGCCCCAGTGATTAGTCCTCCAGATTATAGCCGTGATTTTCTATTATATGTGGTCGCATCTTTAGAGACGATTGGTATGGTTTTGGTTCAAGAGGATGAGGAGCTCCGAGAGCATGTCATATATTATCTGAGCCAAAACCTTATTGACGCAGAGATTCGTTATTCTCATGTCGAGAAGCTTGCTTTATCTAGCGTACACGTAGTTCAGTGTTTGAGACATTATATTCTCCTTCGCCAAACCTTGGTTGTGGCCCATGTCAATCCATTTCAGTTCATCCTCACACAAAGGATGATTGGAGGAAAGTATAATAAATGGATTGTCATTCTCCAAGAATTCGATCTCGAGTTTGTTTCGGCAAAATTGAAGAAGTCTCTAATTTTTGCAGAGCTTATATTGGATTTTCTGAGCGAGTCCGAGGAGTTGGTTTGTAAAGATACGTTTGTTGATGAACACATATTCTTAATCTCAACGTTAGACCCATGGTATGGGGATATCATGGTATATCTACAAACACATAGGACCCCTACTCACCTCTCGCAAGATGAACGATGACGATTACGTCATGTCTCTAAGAACTACCTAATAGTGGACAATACTTTGTACTGCTGTGGGGTAGATTCCATTTTACGGCGTTGTTTAACTCATGAGGAGGCTGAGGTAGTGCTGAATGATTGCCATAGAGGGGCATGTGGTGGTCATTTATCTAGGCTTTCTACAGCTCAAAATATTTTGAGAGCGGATTATTTATGGCCGTAGATATTTAAAGATTGTGTGGATACGGTCAAGAGGTGCCACCCTTGCCAGGTTATCACACATAATATGCACTTGAAACCTGCCCCATTACATCCCATTATCACCGTCGGTCCCTTCACTAAGTGGGGGCTCGATTTTATGGATTGCAACCCAGCTTCGGCTGGGGGGCACCATCACATTATAGTGGCTGTTGATTACTTCACGAAATGGGCTAAGTCTATGCCTACAATAAAATCCGACGATGAGACAACCGCTCACTTTGTATTCAACCAAATCATTACTCGGTTCAGGATTCTAAAAGAGCTTGTCACTGACCATGGCTCGCACTTTCAGAACCGTATGATGGAAGAGTTGGCATCCAAGTTAGGGTATAAGAAAGAGCATTCATATTCTTACTACCCCCAAGCGAATGGACAGGTAGAGGTAGTGAATAAATCATTCAAATCCATTCTCCAACGAACCATCGCACAAAGCAAGACGAATTGGCACATTATGTTATATCCTACTTTCTGGGCATATCGAACCGTGGTTAAGACTACCACTGGTTTTTCTCCATATCATCTTGTACATGGAGTGGAGTCAATATTGCTAGTTGAATGTGAGATTCCTTCATTGAAGCTAGCTGTGGAACTCTTACCAGACACTTCACCTTTGGAGGAGCGTTTGGTTCACCTTGAGCAACTTGATAGCAGCGTCGGGATGCCTTGGTGGCTCTAGAGGTTAATAAACATCGCAATAAGGCCCAGTACAATAAGTATGTCAGTCCAAGAGTGTTTAGTGAAGGAGACTTGGTCCTCTTGTGGGATCAACCAAAAGAACCCTTGGGGGCAGGGAAGTTTAATCCTATGTGGCGTGGTCCTTACGTGGTCAAGTGTGTGTTAGAGAAGGGTGCCTATGAGTTAGTATATTACGAAGGCACAGCTTTGGTGGAGCCTAGAAATGGGCTCTATCTCAAAAAATACTATGCATGATCTTTATCCAGGGCTGCTTGTTGTATATTATTGTACAGTTTTGCATAGTTAGGTATTTTTCTTATCGTGATCAGGTTTGTGATTAATTTTCGTTTCTTTTGGCAGATGTCAATGGAATCTTCCACCTACATAGGATTCGTAGATGGTGCAAGCCATCACACTCAACACTCAGCCTCAGTTGCTTGGGTGATTTATACTCTTGTGGGTCAGGTACTATCTTCAGGAGGTGTATGTCTGCGACCATCTTCCAACAATGTTGCTGAATATAGCGTCATTATTGAGCTTCTACGGGATGCCATTTTGCATGGAATTCTATCTCTTGAGGTACATCTTGATTTGGAGTTAGTAGTGTCACAGCTCAATGGTTTGTACCATGTTAGAGATCCGACGTTATTGAGAAGGTTCTTACGTGTGAGATTGTTAGAATGGAAATTTGACAGTATAACATATATACACATTCCAAGAGATAATAATCAAGTTGCTGACTCATATGCTAACTACATGTTAGATTGGCATTTGTTTCATTCATAGTAAATTAATCACAAACACAATTTTTACACATGTAAATAAATAAATCGATCACCATAAAACTTTTCTATATACATCAAAAATGTGGTAATACATAGTGTCATAATACAAAATTGGGGCTTTTAAAGCCACCATCATATAATACACAGTCGTACAAAATGAATACACTCCCAGGTGTCTAATCCTATGGAGGAAGAGGAGGGTTGTGATCATGGAACGTCACTACGGCTCTAGCTAGCCATTGAAATAAACACACCCATGCACGTGGTACACCCACCACCTGCCGTTGCACAGCCTCAAGTAAGTCCTCGACTTGCGCCATGGGAACTCTATGAGTCAGTCTCACAAAGTTGGTATGAATGCTATGGAGCATTCGCTCCGCATCCACACTCGTGATGTCATCTCCTCTTCCCCTCTGTCTATGACGAGGGAATCCCTCTGGCTGTCGTGGTCCCACATCTGCACACAAATGGTAGATGTCACTATGTATTGTCATTCAAAAACATGTCTTTTTGCTTCCATATAATCAATAAATCGATATTCGTTACCTATGTCGCCATATACCGATCCTGGTGGAAATGGCATATTCGGGTCCCCTCGGAAATCTATCCCTGCATAGGGGTAGTCATCAATGGAAACAATCTGTCATCACCACCATGGAAAGAAGTCAGCTGGATATGGGTTTTCCACCCTACCATCCCCCAGTCTATGCATAGCATCTATCCAACGTCGTTGGGTTGGATCTCGAACCCCGTGGAGAGGAACGTCCACTCTAGGGCTCAATCCTGGAACATGCTCGAAGAAAAACGTGCTCAGAATACTGTTGAACCCGAAGTTTCATACCCTACCTTCCTTACACTCACTGAGCTGGTGTTTCATGTTGCTCAGTAGTGTCATACTCCAATCATAGATTATGGGGTCTCATGCACTCCACTGCATAGAACATCAGAGGCCGAGAGGCCTGGTGGAGTGATGCTAAGCCTTTAGTCCCAGCACCTATATAGCATTGGTAGGGACTTGAATCCCAACCTTCTTAGTGTCTGGAAAATGGTACACGGCTATGTACTCATTGATAGTCAGGCCACCCCCTGGCCCACCTCGGGAACAAAGGTTCACCACCTCCCCTCGTCTAGAAAGACCAGTGATAAAGTATATGTCCTCCACCTCTATGGTGAGGGACATCCCATCAATATGGAAGGACTCCGAGTCTAGATCCCAATAGTCTACCAGCATCTGTAGCAGTCTTGGTTTGGCCCTCAAACCACCAAGACACCAAAACTTATAGAGTCCACATGCATGTAAATCTTGTTGAGCCATTAAGTTGGCCCTTACTGCTTCCTCTACTTCACCGTGCTCACGCTCTCTCCACTCTAGCACCATCCTGCAAAAGAAATTGCAAAATTATCCATTAGTTTATTGAAAAATCACATGCGCGGCCTCATACGTGACTGTTTTGAAAACAGCTGCGTATGTACGTGGGTTTTAGGCCATTTTCCATGTATATCCAGCCCTATATGCAGAAAAAACCTCGATATCTGCATGGGCCGCAGTGCACACTTTCGGATGGCTTAAAAACTTCATTTAACCATGAAAATCTATAAAAAATTATATCAAAATGCAAGAGGAGAGCATGAGTAAATACCTGGAAGAAACAGTTGTGAATTCTGCCGGCTGGATCTCCTGGAATTTGCAGTTGAAAATCAGAGCTCAAATGGGTAAAAGTTTCAAATGATTTATATTTTTTACAATTTATAGAAAAAATTTCAAATATTTGAAAATTTTTACCCCCTTTCCTATAGTTTCGACATTTTCTAACCATTTTGGACCCTTTTTTGACATAATTTGTGACGTAGAAGACCTTTATCAGTGTCGTTTCATCCATTAGATTGACCTGTTTGTGCCAATCTCAGGTATCATGTCTAAACTAGCATATAGGTTAGATTCACCACCATTTGCATTTTGCATGACTTTATGACCATATCACCATGTCTTTAGGTATGAACCCACTCCATTATGTCATGGAACCTTCTTGCTGCTTTAGAAGTGGCATGATGTGAGTGGTAGAGCTTCACCTTACATGGGTATCCTAGTTAGCACCTTATTTGCATTTGGTGCCCATGTCAACGTTTTCTCCTTTGGGGTGTGGGAGTCCGTTGTATAGTACTGCCATGACATTTTGCAAGAGCCTCATACTCCTATTGATCTTATGCTAGCCTATTTCCCTTAAGAATCCCTCATGTCAAGTTGTGAATGCATTATCATGAGCTTTTCCTACCTCATTGAGCTTTATGTCAGCTCCCCTGACAATGCGTTTCAGCCATATAGCCCGAGCTTGTCTCATGTCTAGCCATGCAGAGCCATTTTTTATATCCTTCACAGCTTGATTTCCCTTTTTACTGGGAGGGGATTTTCCACCGAGTGTCGATATCCTACACATGTATCCTTGCATTGAGCATAAGTATGTTCCACTGCTTGGAACTAGTTTGTTTGCCATTATGACACTCGTCTCCTCCTAGTTTGTAACTATAAAGCTAGTTTATTCTTTTTTCAAGCTTTTGAAATAACTGAAAAAGTCCAAAAAAATAAAAAAAAACAAAAATCCAGACAAGGAAAGATGTTATATGTGGCAGCTGTCGAGTCATGTCGCCTTCGAACAGAACACTATATATCACATCCATTGGTTGGGTTATAGTTTGACTTTAGGAGCTGTACTCGTTTATCTAAGTTTATCTCCACCGACTGGTTAAGCTTCTGGTCCCCATGGAGCCTCTGTTGATGCCTTTTGTGTCACAGGGATGTCCCAGTTTGCATATCAAGTCTATGCTGCCTTCATTCAGTCACCATATGCCATTATGCTCTTGTTCGAAGGAAGTTGAAACCTGAGTCGGCCATTCCGCAGTACAGTTACTACTTCGTGCACCTTATGATCGAGTCCTTCCACATTATACAGCTTTGCTGAGTACCTCATGTTGGATGATGGGGGATGCCTTAATGCCCTCCTTCCAGCGGATTTCATCCCATCGACTTCAGATCATTTATTCTGGGATTGGAATCTGGAGTCATTTTGAGTGCCTTGAGACTTGCAGTCATTATCAGCAGGTTCTCTCACCATCGACACTTTCTTGGGAATACATCAATGTCCCTTGATCGATGGATCCTCTCAAGTGTTTGACCTCAACACATTTATTCACACTTGTTAGTTTGCACTCTAGTACCTTGATTCCCATTTTCATCATTGGTGGGTGATCTCGCGTCTGTTAACGGTATATATTAATGACCGGTAATCAGACGATGGACTACTATGTTCGACCTCGACACCTCTATTCGCATAGTAGGACATGTACTCATAGCTGATTGTGTAGAAGACTTTCCAGATTGGTGGCATCTCTTATATGCTACCTCCTTGATCGTGCTAGTGTTCATTAGATTTCAGCTCTCGTGACTTGATTCCATTATATGTTAGACATTTCCAGCCACTATGGAGATCTTGATCTATTATATATCTTCATCCATTTTGGAGATCATGGTCCTTTGTATGTCTTCATCATGGAGATTCTGACCTATGTATATTGTACATGCCTATGACCACATATGTGACATCATGTATCATGCCTATTCATGGCCATTGTACTCTTATGTCTCCGGGACTGCTATATGTACTTGCAATTATATTTAGAGTTGTATTATTGTACTATGCTAATTGGGTGGCTGGTCTTCCATTTGGGATCCTTCATCACTCCACTTCTGGGATGGACTTATAATGTATTTCGGCCATCATATAACCCCTCTAATCTCATACATTAGGGGGCATCTGTTATAGCGTATTTCACCAATCCAGGTGAATCACACATTGTATGGCCTTCCCCTATCCCACTGCAGACTCCTTAGCCCCTATGGACCACTTTTTGTCCTTTGATGTTTCCTTGATCATCCCTAAAAACACATGAAAAATGCTATACGCGACTTTTAAACCTATAAGCGCATACATACACAGGTTTGACCCATATAACTGCGTACATCAGGATGTGTGCATAGTCCAAATCCTTTTGGAGTTTTCCTTGACATGGATCCGACTCATTTGACTCCTGGCATTCCATATGCCTTGAGATCGCTCGAATTCGACCTTTCATTACCCCTTTGAAAAACTATATAAGGAACCGCTTGGTACATTGAAGGCATAAGAGAGAATTGAGAGCAAAGAGACTATAGTCCATTGTTGCCGGAACTTATGCTTGAGTCTGCATCCCTTTGTCCCTTGGAGCACTTTTGTGTTCTTCCCAAGATTGCCTTTTTCTTGTGAGCTTGCTATCGAGAGATGGAAGATTGAAGTGGTGGAGGCCCAAGTGGGGGATTCAGTTTCTCTGGTTCGCAGACGTGTCATCAGAGGTTGTATCTTCTAATCTCTGATTTATATTAATAGAAATATCTTTTCCTATCCAATGATGTGTATTTGAATGAATATTTTATCCATGGGATTATGTCAAATGCTTTTACATTATTGATTATATATGCTAGAATAGATCTAACACCATGATATATAGAATGCTTGTATTGTTTACTTGTTGTTGAGGAAGTAATATAGCAATTCAAGCTAAATATTGGAAAGCTCAACGGGGATCTACTTCAATCATCCGGAATAAGGTACGAGGTCTGATCCTTTAGTGTTAGACATTTAATTTCTATTGCAAATTGGAAAGGATTGATTTCTGGAGTCAAGCTGTCTGTTGTGGTACCCCAAGCCATAGGAATTTATCTCTGTAACAAATGCATAAGAGTTTCGGATCTAATGATGTGAATGATGCTTTTGGTTCCAATGGTTGTTCTCCATAAAATATCACGTGTGTCTTGTTGATCTTGTCTGCTTGCTTATGAGGACTAGAAGAAACTCCATCTGCAAAACTTGGATTTAAAACATGTTTCGGCCTCGTATGGATTTGCTGCAACAACGCACAGCCTTTTTGCAATGGTGTAGATGATGTAGAACAAGAGGGAAATGTAGGAACATGACAAATCACTCCATAAACTATCATTAGTAAAATTATGCATAATAGTCTTCAATTCATCAAAGATAAAGGAAAATAATCATTATTAACCACTTAAAATATCAATGGAAGTAGCATGCTATTTTACGTGCAGCTACAACAAATGGATGGAAAATGGAATGATAAATGGACAATAATGGTAAAAAAATGGATGAAAGGTATGTCGATAAATGATGGAAAAATGGACAATTCCAGGGCCCAACAAGGGGAAGTGGTGAGCCTATGTTTTCGCGGGCCCAGAGGTGGCCTCACCATAGAGGAGTACATAGCAGTGTATTGTTATGCAGACACATAGAAGGTCGGGAGTCAGATCCCAACTAACTCCATATAGGTGCTAGGCCTAAAGGCCATACTACTAACACTTGGCGGGATAGTAGGGCTAGCCTCACTCCAGTAGGCCTCACGGCCCTTGATGTTCTATGCGGTGGAGTGCATGAGACCCACGGTTTATGATTAGAGCACTGCACTATTGGGAAACATGAAGCACCAGCTCAATGAGTGCAAAACGGGCAAGGTACGAAACTTCAGTTTCAGCAGCATACTGAGCATGTTTTTCTTGAGTGCGTTCCAAGTTTGAGCCCTAGAGTTGACGTTCCTCTTCACAAGGTTTGAGATCCGAACCAACGACGTTGGGTAGATGAGATGCATAGACTAGGTGGAGGTAGGGTGTCCAACCGTTATCCAGCTGATTTCTTTCCATGGTGGCGGAGGCAGATAGTTTCCATCGATGAGTACCCCTATGCGGGGATAGATTTTTAGGGAGATCCTGACATGCCTCTACCACTAGTATTAGCATATGGTGACATTGGTAACGAATCCCAACCCTATTTTTAAGTTTTATGAATTATTTATTTTTTTTGTGTTTTTTGATATATATATAGACTCAAAAAGACATGTTTTTGCATGACAACACATAGTGACATCCTTTCATATGCATGCAGATGTAGGACCATGGTGGCCAGAAGGCTTCCCTCTTCATTAACGTAGGGGAAGAGGAGATGACATTATGGGTGTGGATGCGAAGTGGACATTCCAAAGAATTCATATCAACTTCATGCGGCTGACACACAAGGTACCCATGGTGTAGGTTGAGGACTTACCTGAGGCCATGCAATGTCAGGAGGTGGGTTTTCCATGAGCATGGGTGCAGTTGTTTCGATGGCTAGCTAGAGACATGGTGACATTCCATGATCATAACCCCTCTCCTCCTCCCCAGGTGTAGATACCTGGGAGTAATACATTTTGTAGTACTGTTTATTTATATTTGGGTGGCTTGGAAGCCCCATTTTTTTATTATGACACTATGTATTATCGCATTTTGGATGTGTAATGAAAAACATTTATGATGGTTGATTTATTTATTTACATGTGTAAAAATGTATGTTTGTGATTAGCTTATTATCTATGACCCAAATGCCTATATAACACGTAGTTAGCATATGAGCCAGCAACTTGATTAGAAATTCTTGGAACATGTATGTATGTTATATTGTCAAATTGTCATTCTAACAATCTCGTACATAAGAATCTCCGTAATAATGTTGGATCCCTAACATGATACAAGCCATTATACTGTGACACTACCAGCTCCGAACCAAGACGTACCTCAAGAGATAGAACACCATGTGAAATGGCATCCCATAGAAGCTCGATAATGGCACTATATTTTGCAACATTGTTCGAAGAGGGCTGTAATCATATGCCTCATGAAGACAATACCTGACCTGTAGGAGTATAAATCACCCAAGCAACAGAGGTTGAGTGTTGAGTGTGACTGCTTGCACCATTCGTGAATCCTATATAGATGGAAGACTCCAATGACATCTGCCATAAGAAACGGAAGCTAATCAACAAACCCGATCACCATAAAAAAAAAACTAACTATGCAAAATGTTGTACAATAATATACAGTAGTCAACCCTGGCTGAAAATCATCAATAGTACTTTTTAAGATAGAGCCCATTTCTAGGTTCCACCAAGGCCGTCCCTTCATCATCTACTAGCTCATAAGATCCCTTCTCTAACACACGTTTAACCACGTAAGGACCATGCCACATAGGGTTGAACTTTTCTGCCCCCAAGGGTTCTTTAGCTTGATCCCACAAGAGGACCAAATATCCTTCACTAAACTTCCTTGGACGGATAGATTTATCATGCTAGACCTTAACGTGATGCTTATTCACTTCTAGAGCCACTAAAACATCTCGACGCTGCTCATCAAGCTACTCTAAGTGGACCAAACGCTCCTCCAATGGGAAAGTGTCTGATAAGAGCTCTATGGCTAGCTTAAAAGAAGGGATTTCACACTCAACTGACAATACAGACTCCACTCCATGTACAAGCTGATATGGAGAAAAATTGGTGGCAGTCTTAACCGCAATCCTATAAGCCCACAAAGTAGGATATAACATGATATGCCAATTGGTCTTGCTTTGTGCGATGGTTCGTTGGAGAATAGAATTGAGTGATTTGTTCACTTCTTCAACCTATCCATTCGCTTGAGGGTAACAAGAGGAAGAATTCTCTTGCTTATACCCTAAATTTGAGGCCAACTCTTCCATCATCTTATTCTGAAAGTGCCTACCATGGTTAGTGACAAGCTCTTTTGGAATACGGAACCGAGTAATAATCTGGTTGAATATGAAGTGTGTAGTTGTCTCACTGTCGGATTTAACTGTAGGCATAACCTCAGTCCATTTCATGTATTCAATAGCCATGATAAAATGATGATGCCCCCCAGCTAAAGCTGGGTTGCAATCCATGAAATCAAGCCCCGACTTAGTGAAGGGACCAGCGGTGATAATTGGATGTAATGGGGCAGGACGCGAGCACATATTACATTTGAACACCTGGCAAGGGTGGCACTTCTTGACTACATTGACACAATATTCAAAGATCGAAAGCCATAAATAACACACTCTCAAGATTTTTTGGGCTGTAGAAAGCCCAGATAAATAACCACCACACACCCCTCTGTGGCAATCATTCAGTACAAGCTTAGCCTCCTCATGAGTTAAACAATGACGTAAAATGGAATCTACCCCACAATGGTATAATGTGTTATCCACTATGAGGTAATTCTTGGATACGTGACGTAATCATCATCGTTCATCTCATGAAAGGTGAGTAGGGACCTTCAATGTTTGTAAATATATGATAATATCCCCATACCATGGATCCAAATTTGAGATCAAGAAGATGCTCTCATCGACAAACATATCTCCACAAGCCTCCTCCTCCTCCTCGCTTGGGAAATCAGATATAAGCTCCGCAAAAATCAACGATTTCTTCAATTTTGTCGAAACAAACTCAAGATTGAATTCTTGTAAGATGACAATCCACTTATTATATTTTTCCCTGGTCATCTTTCTAGTGAGGATGAACTGAAATAGATTGACATGGGATACCACCAAGGTCTGGTGAAGGAGAATATAGTGTCTCAATATTTGAACCGCATGAACGATAGGTAAGGCAAGTTTATCCACATGGGAATAACGGATCTCCGCATCTATAAGGTTCTAGCTCAGATAATATATGACATGCTCTTGGAGCTCCTCATCCTCTTGAACCAAAACCATACCAATTGTCTCCATGGACGTGGCCACATAAAGAAGAAAATCACGGCTATAGTCAAGTGGACTAATCACCGGGGTTGATGCTAAGGCTCACTTAAGCACATCAAAGGACTCCTGGGCTCACTCATCCTAATAAAAGGTAGTCTCCTTCTTCAAAATATGCATAAATCCTCTAATCAAATTGGCAAAGTTCACGATGAATCTCCATAAGAATTTTGACATGCCTTGCAAACATTGAATATGTCTAATGTTTCTCGGGGGAGACAATTGAAGTATTGCCTCAACCTTCAAAGGGTCGACTCTTATACCCTACTTGGAGACAATGAACCCTAATAAGTGACCAGACTTCATGCAAAAAATGCACTTGTTGGGATTTAACCTAACCAAGTAATGGCGACACCTTTCGAACACTAATCTCAAATGGTAGGAATGACGCATTCTCATAGGAGAATGAGCAGCATGGTCATCCAAAAAGACTTCAATTATCGATTTGAGATCATGGAAGATCAAGGTCATAGCCTACTGAAAAGTGGCTCGGACATTTTTAAGGCTGAAAGGCATCTTCTGATATGCAAAGGTACCCCAAGGACAAATAAATACAGTCTTATGTTGATCCTCGGGTTTGATTTGTATCTGATTGTATCCAGAAAATCCATCCATAAAGGAAAATACCTTGCTTCCCACACACTCATCCAAAATTTGATCGATAAATGGTGTGGAAAAATTATCCTTAGGACAGGCATGATTCAAGTCATGGAAATCAGTGCATATGCAAATCGTTCCCTGCTTCTTATCAACCAAAACGGGATTTGAAACCCACTCTTTCAAGGGAACGATATAGATAAAACTGGCATTCAACAAATTTTCTATCTCATCCTTAATCGCGGGTGCTTTCCTAGGATTCACTACACGCAAGCGTTGTCAAACAGGTTTACCATTGGGATAAGTTTTAATCTCATGTTAAACAATGCGAGGGTCGATACCTGGCATTTCCTCGTATGACCAAGCAAATACATCATGAAATTATTTGAACAGCTTGGTATACTCTTGAATCTCACCATGGGAACATTCTTCCCCAATATATATATTCTCAATCTTGCTAGGATAGCAAGAGATATTGATAGGAATGGTAGGAGATATATTTGCCATGTTTCCATCAGCCATCAGACCAGGAGAGCTTAATGGAACCACGGGACTACCAATTATCTCACTAAGAACCTCCCTAAAGTCCTCACGCTCCAAACGGTCAAGCTTAGGAATAAAATAAGATCTATGATGCAACTCTTCCCAAGGTGGATCAACCCCAGACATGGCCTCAATAATAGCTTCATCTGAAGGAAAAACATTATCAAGGCAGTCATGTGCATGAGAAGACTGAACTGCCCATGTAGGAAGAAAATATGGGTCCTCCTTCTCTGTTCGTGAAGAGGAGGGACTAGGCTCTGCAACACATTCAATATTTTCTTGATATGCTATCATAGTTACAGGTAGCAGCACGTCTGTTTCAATGAGCTCACATGAAGGACTCAATGTAGGAAGAATCCAAGGATTTTTCATATGGGCTATGTGAAAAGACACCGATCTCACTGATGATGAAGCCTCACTGGAACTAGACCCGATCATAAGAACAGGTGTAGGACAACTAAATATTCCCATAAGGGATGGATACATGCCAACACCCACACTCCCAGTTGTCGACTAAGAGTGGGCAACAATCGGGATAGAAGCTCTCGAAGATGCGGTAACAGGCGGATTCTTGAATGAAGTTTGATCAATAGTAACTATCTTCCCATTAAATGGAAATCATACAACTCAAAATAGAGAAGAAGATATGGCTTGCATACTGTACATCCCACTCCTACCCAGCAACAAATTGTAGTCAAGGGGCGCATCAACCACCTTGACCTCTATCGCAACGGTCTTCCCTCCCAAACGGACCTTAAGAGAAGGAAGAATACCGTGTGGTAAAAATGATTTACCATCAAAAGTAGTCAACATGGTAGTGGATTTAGACAACTCCGGGGAACCCAAACCCTTCCAACATGCAAAATACATCACGGAAGCAGCAACACCTTCGTCAATCAAAGTGCATTTGACGATCATGTTAAGACATTCTACATGAATCAAGAGAGACAGATAGTAAGGAAAGCGAGGCTATAGTATTGCAGTTTCAAATTTGATGACAGAGGAAGAATTATCATCATTAACAACAAGAGCAAATAGAAAAGCTTTCCTTTACGAAGGACAAGTCTAAAGTACTTCGAGTGCAGACATCGCACAAGGAGTGTGGCCCAAATACTCAACAACAAAATAGTTCTGGGTGGCTCGGGCATTAGGATTGTGCCCCGAACACTTAAGGACTCCCTTCGAAATTCAAGGAGAAAAATTATGTTTATCCACAGGTTTTTTAATATGCAAAGGACTCTCGGGTGGAGCAGGTTCCTTTCCAAGGTCTAGTTGTGACGAACCATAGTCCTTCGCATGAGTCACAACCTTAGTAGCACACACCATATTGATGCAACCATGACCACTAGTAGCTTCCAGCGTATCTTGATCCCTACCAGACTGATCATGGGTCCTCAAGTTCATGTTTTGATTATGAGGTAAAGGGTTGGTTAGCACAGTTGGGCCCTATGCTATGAACCTCGAGGCTTCTTCTATCCAAGGGCACATGTGAGTGAGGTGGTCATCCTTACACAACTTGCAAGGAAACTTAGCCTTTGTGCCCCCAAGCATTTCAGGCATTCTTGTCATTAGAATTAGCATTTTCATTCTTATTCCCACCCTTATGATTGTTTTAACCCTTCTTCTTATTCCTTTCGGGTTGCTGGTTACCCTTCTGGTTCGATGATTGTACTGAAATCACACTCGTCGTTTGGGTGGGTTGAGACGAAGCCATGGCTTGACCTGAGGTAGATTGGTTGATAGATAATTGACTGACCTATTTCACAACCAAATCTAAAGGTTTGGCACTCGTACAACCAACAATTTCATTGGCATGTGGTCCATGTTTGACCTTAGGGTCGAAACTAGAACGTGGAGCATTAGGAATGATCTCATATAACAAACCGGATTGAGCATAAATCAAGTCCAATTCCTATGCCCTAAAAATGGCTCGTTCCTCATTCTGAACTCTAGATGTAGAAACATCGTTCGCTATATAAGGTAGTAATGATTTAAGGAACCATTCAAGGAGAAACTTTGGCGGTATGAAGGATTTAATCAATCTCTTCTGTCTATGCCACTCTTGGATATGGTCCGAGATATGCATGGCTTTGTCTTACCGAAATGTCAATAAGAGATCTGTACCAATGTCGTAATGCACTGGTAGTTGGAAGTGGTTGAGAAAAGTCATAGTTAGGTCATCGAACAAAGAAAATGCCCCCCTAGGTAGCTCTATGTACCATTTCATGGCAGGCCCGGTGAGGGTGCGTTGAAATAAACTTAAATGGATCAAATCTTCATGTAAGGAATTAGAAGAGCACCATAGGTGAAATGTAGTAGCATGTTCACTCGGATCTTCTCCTGGTTTACCCTCAAATTTGGGAATGTCTGAGGGAATATTCGTAGGGACAGCCTGCCAAGCCAGGTCATAAGATACCATATCATTCGTTAGTCTTGACAAGTTAGGAAGATTTAATGTTGTGAGGAAAGGGATCCTAGGTTGAGCAGGTCTATGAGGTGCTCCCTGATAATTTTCATTCACATAGGACTGATTACCGTAACCACCATGGCAATGGCCATAGTATCCTCCTCCCGTTTGACCCGTGTAGAGTGGCATGGAATCACCATGATGTGGTGTACCTTGACTATGTGGGGGTACAAAGCCATAATTCAGAGAGTAAGCAGGTTGTTGATAACCGTATCCATAAGGTGAATAACTATGTGCATACTGTGGTCCATAATATGGTCCATAAGAAGTCCCATGAGAAACTCCATAGGTAGGGATTGACATTCCAGAAATAGGAATATGACCTCCAGAAGTAGGAATATGACCTCTCGATACAATAGGAGGTACTTGAATTTGAGACACAACTACGTGAGTAGCGGCAGTATGCACATGAATTGTAGCAACATTCTGACCCGAAGGACCACGTGAATGTGGGGGAGGAATAACATTCGAAGAACTAGGAATAGAGGACGAGGGGACATGTGAAACTAAGAACTGGTGCATGACCGGTATCTTATTTGATATCCTTACATACTCCTTGTTGATTCTTTCCTCGTTGGAAGCCCTTGTTATTTGTTATTGCATGGATAGGTGCAATCATAGCTGAAAAGGAATCTATGAACTTCCAAAGGTATCATGCTACCCCAAAAAATATCCTAACTTTAGTGACATATTTTGGGCTTGTAAACTTAGTCAATGCCTCAATATTTGCAATATCAATCATTTGGTATCCTCCACCAATCACATACCCCAAATACACCAAGTATTACTGAGGAAATTCACATTTCTTAAGGTTCACAACCATTGATGTTTAGTTACAGTCTCTAACACCTGTTTGAGATCTAAAATAAGATCTTCCCACATATAACTATAAACCATTATATCATGTAAGTACACTATTATAAATGAATCTACAAAAGGAGGGAATACATCATTAATAAAATACATTGTAATGACCCTTAAATACGAAAATAACTAAAACAATTGTATGGTCAATAAAATCATTAAGATCGAAGGTTCATCTAAAATTAACTTCAACATTGTGTAAACTTATTAGGAAAGACAATTGTATTCTTGATCTGTATTTCTTTCGTAGATTAATACATGGTGACCTATTTTCTTATGGTGATATTTATGTCATTTATTTATATAATAATGTTTCTTGTATACTGCACTGGTGTTTATTTTTATGATATGTCTACTTACTTCATACTAGTTTATAATGGATGTTTGACTTAACATGTAACCTAGTCTTGTTTAAGCAAAAATGTTGTGGCTAACTTACCTCTGCTTCTAAAGGGAAAAGGGTGTTTGGATTTGATAACAACTCAACAAAAAGGTATGAAGGACTCCTATGAACTCAGGATTACTTAGTTCATTATGAACTAATAAATGAGGATATCTTTGTTTTTAGGTACTAAGAACCAACCCTATGTTGAGTGTATTGTTTAAAAGAAGTCAATTGATAAAGGAACTAAATGTTTAAACTTGGAAACTAAGGTGATGTATTCCTAGAGGAATACAAACTTGGACTCAAGAGAAAACTAACCACTATAGGTCCGAGTAGGTATTATATCTAAGCTCTAGTGGAGGTAATTGAATCTTTTAATGAAGGTCATGTGGAGGCCTTGTGGTCACCTTCCACATTGGCTCAGGCATAAGAGCGATTTTACCTATTTTTGAAAGTGTCTATTGCATGTTAAATTGGATGAGGGGAGAGATCTCCTTGTTTGTTGGTTTTTTTGGAAAGGGCGTGGACAATGGGGTTACAAGGTCGTCATTGATGCTCAGGTATGTGCCTCATCTCTTTATATTTTAACTCTATTTACGTTATTATTTTTTTAACTGAAACGTTGCTAACTCTTAACTGTTTTTGGTCAGTATGGTGTAGTGTTTGAGCAGGTTATGCAACAAGACGAAGGGAAGACCCTTAGGAGATACTTGGTAATCCCATGTTCAAGTGTCCTTTACCTCCAATTTGACATTCTATGTTTCGAAAGGATTTGTGGATGTGTTGTTTTTTGTTTAATGGCTTGCTATTCGGAGTTACAAGGGTTTGTTGGCAGTCTCTTGGCTTTTCTACATGCTAAATGTAATGGTTTGTGAATGAAATGGTTCGCATGGTTTTTGTAGGGTTTAGTGCTTATGATCTTGTTCATGCATTTTAATGAATTTGTAATTTTTAATCTGAGAGTGGGTGAAGAGTCTATCTAAATCCTATTCTTGGAAATGCAAGTTTGTACATGTGTTCTCCTCTGTGTGCTCTTTAATGGTTTAATGTTTTTAGATGGGTGAAGTTTTTTTAATGTATTATGCACATTAAAGTATTCTGCATTTTGAATTTTGTTAAATGTATTATGTACATTCTCGAAGCTAACATTGTTGGGATAAATTGATTATGCTTAAGCTTGCTTAGTGTGTGTAAGGAAAATATATAAGAAGGTTCTATTGAAGCATAGAAATATTACTTATAGATGTTTGTATTTGGGAATAAGTAGTTGATCTGGTTTACAGACAACCTATATTTCAGTTATGTTGCTTTTAATTTATGAATCGTGGTCTTGTCAATTTTTTGGGCAAGGCGTTGATGGTGAGCAATGCATTCTGTTAGGGTGGAGATGCTTTGCATTAGCAGTGCCAATAATGTCACTGTGGATAATTTTGTTTGTAAATAATATTGAGGGGAAAGCCCTTTTATTTGTTTTACTTCTATACAGAAGCATAGATGAAGCCCTAAATCTGTTTTCATATTACTCTTAATGTTTATTGATGAAATTTCATGCCAACATTTGAAGCGTGGCCACTCCCTCCAATGGATGGTTGGAAAAGAATCTCCATGGGATTCGATGGTTAGTAGGAGGGATATCATGAAAACCTAGTTCACTTATCTATATGGCTATTTATTTTTAAATATTTTTAAGTATGGATTTTAGCCAACGATGTGCGTAGTTTTAAGGAGTCATAATGAAATTTTGGAAACGTTGATAGCATAGACTTGGAACTCCAAGGGATTCAATATGTCATCTTTGACCTATGGTTCTTTATTCTGTTTAATGTTGTCATGGAAGCCTTCAATTAAATGTTAGTTTTACAGGATTGTAGGGTCTCGTAAAAAGAAATGGTAGTCAACAATTTTTATGAAGAACATAACAGAGTGATCTTGTAAGGAGACTCTGCTACTAGTTTATTTAATGTGTAAGTGTGTAAACCATCCATGGATGATTTGTAAATTGTGCCAAGTGTTTATTCTAGATTTACAATATAGAGATCCAACATGAGCTTTCTTTTTTGGAGCAGTCTTCGCTCAGAAAAGACTATGTCCTATATATTTAAATGGTTAAATAATTATTTGATTTTTAAAAGTGTTTGTTTTTAGGCTCTACGATTCCTATGTTTGAGGATTTGATTTGGATTCAACATTGTTCAAGATGTTTGGAAATAAATTATCATAATCTTTATAGGAGATAAATCCTAGATTCTAACATAAACCATCAAACATTTGTAAAAGATATCATATCCCATCAAATATCTTTATGTAAAACCCAAGGTACCATGACTAAATAATTATGTCAATGGATCCATAATAATAAATGTTTTATCAAGTTTATAAAGGCTAATTTGCATATTTCAATACAAATCTTGATAATTATAATATGAACATGTAAACATATATAAAATCATAAATAAAATCTGATATAGAGTAAACCTCTTAACTGCAGTTGCGTGGCTTATAATAGCTCTATTACCCTACACACTTCAACACAAAATTAATAGGAAATACTATGTTTTTGACCTATGGAGTGGTAATCGGATGACCTCAAAACTGCCACATTCCTCCCAACCTTGACCTGAAACCATTCCTGGTTCTTAATTGGATCCCCTGAGTTGGCTCCAATATGCAAGAGAAAACTAGAACGCCTAAGGATGAGGCTGCTAGTATTTTGAAGTTAGGCTCTGTATTCTCTAAGTACTTGGATTGGAAATTTTCTCCAATCCTATACAGAAAAAATGATTAGATCCCCTTCCCTCTCTTAGCTCTTTCTTTTATAAATATTCTTTCGAAAATGGGCATTTGGTTAGCTTCAGTTACACCAATATTTTAATACATTCTTGAAAATAACTCGTAGTTTGATTTATATGTAATATATCTTAGAAGACAATAATCTTTTATAACTAGGAACTTTCTATTAGTTCCTACTTGATTTTAGAAAAGAATTTTAATTTATTTATTTAGTTTATAAAATAATATTCATATAGACTTTTACTTAGTAACTTTTGATATCTTTTATTTATTTTTAATTAATTCACACACACACACATACATGTATATATGTATATATATATGTGTATATGTATATATGTGTGTGTGTGTATAGATATATATATATATATATATATATATGTATGTATGTATGTATGTATGTATGTATGTATGTATGTATGTATGTATGTATATGTATATATGTATATACATATACATATGTATATACATATACATATACATATACATATACATATACATATACATATACATATACATATACATATACATATATATATATATATATATATATATATATATNATATATTAGAGTTACTTATTCGATTTATTCATGTTGTATTATCCATGCATTAAATAGCATAATTATTTATTCGATTCTTCCTTAATTTATGTCAATTGTTTAACAAGGCTTCATGTGGGCTTTGGGTCGATCAACTAAGATAGGTAGCCCTATATTTCCTTGCATGTTGGATTACCTCGTATTTGTGGAAATATCTTGCAATCCTTGATGGGAAATAGATTGTGATTTCAATTAACCATCTTGAATAAGTATGATGAAGGTTGGTGATATTCAGATTCTTTCCAACTCAACACGCTTAATTAAGGTAACTGCTAGTGCTATTCAGAGCTTATGCTCAACACTATCAAACGAACATTACACTACTGAAATTCGAGAGCCTTTTGCTCAACACTAGTACTAGGATTCATTTTTACAATACACCTAAGGATACAATGTACAAAGATCCAATGCTTAAGAGCTTATGCTCAACATCATGTTGGAGTTCTCTAGGGATTAATCCCAACAATTTTATCGTTTACTTGTTGGGGTTACCTATGTGCTCCAAAGCTTATGCTCTACGCATAGCCTCATAACCCATGTGCTCTAGGGATTATGCCCAACACTTTTATCCTTTACTTGATGGGGTTACATATGTGCTCTAGAGCTTACGCCCAACACATATCCTCATAAACCATGTGCTCCAAGGCTTATTCCCAACACATCATAGAAGTCAATCATGTATATTAGTCTTCCACATAATACATCACAAAAAACTCATCTTAGTATATTTGGGCTCATGCCCAATCACATAATAAATAAATCAAGTACATTGGGGCCTATGCCGAATATATAATCATATAACTAAATGTAGCATGTGCATTACACAAACCAAAAGGAATTACTATGCATTCATATATACCTTACCTAGTCTTCAAGGTAGTCTCCCTGGTGTCTTCTTGTTTCTCTCATACTTGGTGGTATCCTTAATGAAGTACCTGGCATGCCAAAACTAATCTATCAAATCATTAATCTTGGGAAAAGGGTATTGATTCTTGAGGGTGATATTATTAACAACTATGTAATCAATACACATCCTCCAAGTCCCATCGTTATTGGTTACTATGATTATGGTGAGGTACTTGGTTGGATTACTCCCTTATCCAATAGTTGTTGCCACTAATTTTTCACTTCTTCTTCATATATAATGGATTGTATGTAAAATAAAATGTTTGGAAATAGAGAATCAAGAAATAGTTCAGTCATGTGCTCCACTTCAATCTTAGGAGGTATATCCTTACGATTATAGAACAATTCTTTAAATGTCTGCAAAAGATTCTCTAACTAGTTTTTCTACTCTCTAGTACATCGCTTCAAATATGGATTTACTTGTATCGATTCACCTTCTTCCTTATTATCTCTTGAGAAAAGTGTCAGGAACCCATGTTAACCCTTCTCTTTCCTTTGTTCGTATATTGTTGTTGGACGCATATGGCTTATAAGTTGTCTCGTGAGTATAGTGTATTATCCCACATTCATGGAGAGTAATAATTGTTTAAATTAGACTTAGTATATAAGTATGTGTTCAGGCCAGTGAAGGAATCAATGAGTTATTTTTATTGATCTTGCTCAAACGAGGTTTCCCCCTCAAATTGCCATACAATCAATAAAATTCCTTTTGTGCTCTACTATTTCTGTTATATCATGCATTTTCATTATTTATTGCATGAGGTTTCTCACATCTAGTATCAGTGAACCTTCTTGGGCTCATAGGGTAGAATTTCTGCCAATTTGTTTCTTTTGCAGTGCTTCCCGGTGCCATATATTATTTTTTTTTAGATTTTTTTTCCTTGAAAATTCACTATAAACCCTCTCATTACATTTTTTCATTTCCTTACTTGAGGACCCTATCCCAAATTCCACTTCCCAAAGCCTAAAATCCCACATTTGTCTATTTTTAGGATTTTCCATTACTTCTTCAATTCTAACCCAATCGCCTTCATATTTTTCCACAGTATTCATTTCCTATTTTTGCTTCATTGTCCCTCTCAGACAAATTTTCCCATTCTTTCACCCCACTTATGAAATTCTCATTTTCTACTTCCCTGTCTCTCAAAAAGTGTCCAAAACCTAGTCAAACCCCAATTACCCATCAGAGTTTTTTCTCACTCCAAATTTCCCTTTTCTAAAAAGATTTTTGTTTATGTTTTTCTACCCATTTTCAAACAAAACAAACAAAGAAACTCATGGTTATGGTTGTCACTTATGCAGGAGCAAACAAGAAATGGAAGATGAACTTGTTTCCTTCAAGACCAAACTCAAATATTTGGATGAAAAAATTATCGACCTCCATCTTCAACATTTAGCCATGAACAATAAACCACAACCAAAGTCTTCCGTGGACATTGGGTTCTCTTCTCCCATTATTTTTCGTTGTCCAAAGCTTTATTTCCCTCGCTTCAATGCTGATATCCGACTAGATGGATATACAAGAAAGAACAATATTTCAGTCTCCATAACACTTTCTATGTCAATAAAGTACCACTTGCATCCTTTCATTTGGAATTAGAATCCCTTCAATGGTTCTGTTGGTACATCAAGGCTCATGAAGAGACAGAATGGATATATTTTTCCAACTCCTTTTGCAACGATTTAGTCATAGTGCTTTTGATGACTTCATAGAAGCACTCACTAAAATTCGCCAAACTAGCACTATGAGGGAGTATCAGGAAGAATTTGAGAAACTGGCTAATCACACAAAAGGATTGTTTGATGCATTCTACATGTGTTATTTTATTAGTGGTCTGAAGGATGCAATCCAATTCGAGGTTAAACCATTATGTCCCAACACAATGATGGAATCCATAGGGTTTTCTAAGTTGACGGAGGACAAGCCATAGCTCAATAGTGCTCCAAATATACTTTTGTTCCATTCAGAAATATGGTTCCCTAAATAAATCCAATCACACCAAGTCCTAGAACCACTCCTATCAATCATTTGTCTGAATCCAAGATGTGGTAACATATAGAAAAAGGGATTTTTTATAATTGTGATGAGAAATTAAACCATGGACATCGATGTGCTAAGAAAAATATCTATCTCCTGGATGTGGATTCTCCACTTGCACCTAAAATTTCTAACAATGCTCATGGTGCAGTAGATTATAAGGATGGAATTCAACAAATTCCTCTTGATCCTCCTTCCTAGGTCAACCATCTAGAGATATCTCTCCATGCATTAGCCAAGGTCACCACACGACAAACCATGTGGTTTAAGGGTTTCTTCAAGAAGCTCCCTCTTACAATACTCATTGATTTTGGTGGCACACAAAATTTCATTAACCCTATGATTACAAAATAGGATGATTGTTTTGTCCATCCTTGCTCTATATTTGAAGTCATGATTACCAATGGGGGAATCATACCTTGCAAAGGGAAGTGTTGTAATGTGTGTATATCTATTAGAGATTATAACTTGCGCTTCGACATGTTTTCATTTCCCTTAGGTGGGTGTTATGTAGTTTTTGGTGCTCAATGGTTACGCATGCTTGGACCCATCTTATGGGATTTTGTTAGACTTTGGATGCAATTTGCAGTCATTGGTAAAAAAGACACATTGAATGGATTACAACTAGGGTATCTCAACATCATTAGTTCACATCACATGAAGAATATCCTTAAGAAGAGTTTATATGGTGTCATCACTCAACTCCAATTCATTCACATGCAACCTTCAGTGGTCTCCAATACTCCCTTGGATCTACAACAAATTTTGGATCGATATGGATGTGTCTTTGCTGAACCAATGGGATTTCCACCTTCAAGACCATATAAACATTGTATTCTAATCCTTCTTGTAAGAATCCCTCTGAACATCAAGCCCTATTGCTACCTGTTTCACCAAAATATAGATGTTGAGATGCTCATTCGAGACTTACTGAAGCAAGGTAATATTCGACCTAGTACCAACTCTTTTTCTTCACTAGTTCTTCTTATACAAAAAAAAGATGGGTCATTGCACATCTACATTGACTTTATAGCACTCAATCACATCAAAATCAAGGATAAGTTTCCAAATTCTATTGGTGATGAGCTTCATGGTGCTTATTTTTCTCCAAGTTGGATCTTCATTCTCGGTACACAAAATTTGTACATGCATTGATGAATACGATATTCCTTCCCTACTTCTTAATTTTTGTATTCTTTGATGATATCCTCATCTATATTAAAACATGGGTTGAGCATCTCCAACATATCGATCTTGTACTACAACTTTTATGTCATCATTATCTTTCTGCCAAACAATCTAAATCTGTTTCTGGGGAGGAGGAAATTTAGCGTCTTGGGCATATTGTTTCAGCACAAGGGGTTCATGTAGATCCTGCCAAAATAGATGCCATGAAAAATTGGCTGCATCCTTAGACACTCAATAGCCTTCACGGGTTTTTGGGACTGAATGCATACTACTGCAAGTTTCTCTACGATTATGGGAATATTGCAACTCCATTAACAACTCTGCTGAAAAATGATGCTTTCACATGGAAACATGTTGCTGAGTGTGCATTTGAAAAACTGAAACAAGCTATGTGTACCACACTTGTTATAGCTATGTCTGATTTCTCCAAGCCCTTCACTATTGAGAGCAATTCTTGTCAAAATGGACTTGGTGATGTTCTCCTTCAATATGAACATCCCATTGCATTCACCATTAAATCACTTTTTGGCAAGAATTTATGCTCCTCTACACATGATAAGGAAATTATGGCTATTTTGCACGTAGTACATAACTAGAAGTATACTTATTAAGGAATCATTTCTCCATCAATACTGATCAATAGAGTCTAAAATATTTCCTAGAACAATGGGTCTTATCCCCAACACAACAGAAATGGGTTAGAAACACATGGGTTATGAATATGAGATCACTTACAAGAAGGGTAAGGAAAATATTGTCGTGGATGCTCATTCTCGCACATTTGATGACCACATTTCTCTTTCTTCTATCTTTATGCCTATTCCAAATTGGTTACAATCTATTCAACAAGGCTATGCCAATGAATCTTCATTGTTTTAAATCATCCAATGGTTGGCCAATAACCCTTCTATTGTACCACATTACACTTGAGATGGTTCTTATTTGAGATACAAGGGTTATCTAGTGCTTCCCCAGAGAAAATATCTTTAATAGTATGTATTCTATGAAATCCATGCTTCTCCATCAGCAGGGAACTTTGGGTTCCTAAAAAAATATGAGCAATGCCGTTGTAACTTCTTTTGGAAGGGAATGAAACCATAAATTCAATAAATGATGGTTGCATGTGATACCTTCCACTTCCATAAGGGTGAAATGACACTCCTTCCTAAATTGGTCGAACCCTTTCCCATCCATATAAGGATTTGGATAGACATTTCGATGGATTTCATTGAAGAGCTCCCTAAATTTGGAGGGAAGAGAATAATCTTAGTTGTGGTTGATCATCTCTCCAAATATAGTCATTTTTGTTCTCTCAACAATTGATATACCACCTCCTCACTGGACCAAAATTTCATGTACCAGATCTTTCGTCTTCATCAAGTATCCCTTCTTCCATTGTCTCAGACCATGACACAACTTTCACAAGTTATTTCTGGAGAGAACTATTTTGCCACACTGGAACCAAACTAGATATGAGTTCAGGATATCACCCACAAATAGATGGTTAGACTGAAGTTATCATGACATGTTTGGAAACTTATCTTTGTTTCTTAACCTCTGAACAACAACATTAGGGGGGAAAGTGTCTCCATCTTGCTCAATGGTGGTACAATACTTCCTACAATACCGCATCTAAAATGAATCCATATGAATCAGTTTATGGTCAGGCACCGTGAGTGCTCCTTTCATACACCCACAACAATTCACTAGTTCAAGAAATTGACACGGTTCTCGTAAACTGAGATCATATTATTCACATTTTGTAGGAGAATCTTCACATGGCCAGAAACTGAATGAAACCACAAGAAAATAAACACCGTTCTAAGCACACTTTTCAAGTCGGCGATATGGTTTTTCTTCCTCTACATCCTTACAAGCAATCCTCCTTGAAACTCAAAGGGTGTTAGAAGCTGGATGCAAAGTTCTATTGGTCATATAAGGTTCTTTAGAAGATTGGGTTTATTTATTATAAATTGGAACTTCCTCCTTCTGGCATTCACCCAGTATTTAATGTCTCTTTCCTTGAGAAATTTATTGGCACCAACATCGAAGGGAAAACTGTTTTACCAGAACTCGATAATGAAGGATCCATCATTTTGGAGCCGTAGACAATCCTCAATAAGCACACTCATTATATTTTATCTTGATCCATCACATAGATATTGATTCCATGGCATGGCTTGCAACCATAGGATGCTACATTGGAACAACTCCTTCAGAATCAACAACAATTTCAACATTTAAATATTTGAGGACAAATATTTTCTAAGAGGGATGGGATGTTAGGAACCTATGTCAACCCTTCTCTTTACTTCGTTAGTATAATGTTTTGTGACACATATGATTTTTAATTTATCCCATTAGTATATTATATTATTCTGCATTCATGGGGAGTAATAGTTGTTTAGATTATACTTCGTATATAAGTATGTGTTGAGTCTAATGAAGGAATCCATGAGTTGTTTGTATTAAGCTTGCTCAAAGGAGGTTTCCCTGTCGAAGTGCCATGTGATCAATAAAATTCCTTTGATGCTATTTTATTTTTTTTATATGATGCATTTTCATTATTTATTGCCGGATGTTTCTCACAAAAGGAAATACAAACTCTCTACATAAACTGATCAAATTCTTGGCTTGATTGGGACATACCAGAGAGATATTTGATTTACCTTTGTGTGCATTGATGATGAAATATTCTAATCCTTGATAAAGTGATACTGGATTTCATTCCACGTGAAGTTTGAATCCCTTATATACATGTAGGGGATTCCAAACACTACTCCAAAAACATCAGGTGGTACTACATTTTCCCCCAATTCATCAATAAAATATGCACTTATAGAAAATTTAATCTTGCACTATATTCTAACCGTAATCTATTCATCCTTACTTACCCATTCTAATGGTCAAGTTCTATGATGATCATGATATTCTAATAAAAAATTACTTACCAAGTATTACTCTGAGACTAACTTATGAACTAGAATCAAATAGAGAATCCACCTTGTTATTTTTTACTTAAACCTTAATGTGGAAGAGTTTCATCATCTCCTACTCTTCATTGGATGGAGGCTACTCAAATTTATCTTTATAAGACTTCTAGTGTAGACAATATTTCCATCCACATCATAGCTATTCCAACATGTCCTTATTCATGGAATCCTTCTTATGGTCCTTTGGGTTTATCTTTAGATGTAGATTCCAACACTTTTCTTTAGTGAGACCATCAATGTTGTAATGATCGCAATGGTTTTTTGGATCCTTGCAATAATCTATCATGTCTATAGTCTTGTTATCTTGTCCTCCTTGATCGTTCTCCTCTCGGGAAGTATCTACTCTTTCATCTTCTTGGAATGACATGGATTCCCTTTCTTCTTGTTTATATTCTCTAGATAGTGCTCTTTGACACGAGTCTCATGAAAATAGAAGGATTGAAGTGAATCAATGATTGTGGAGGCCACCCAGATGCTTCAGAAGTACATTCGAGTTGTTGGTAGATATACCAAAGATAATGACCATTTTTCTAAACTCAATGTTGTAGTATTGTACACTTTTCCCTTTCATTTGTTGGAAGTAATGCCAATGGATCCAATTTCCCTCTTTAGACATAATAAGGTAAAACTAGGACTCAATGAGAATTTTAAAGTTCTTCCACTTAGTTACTTTGGGATCACCCAACTTGCGACATCGGAATGGTGGTACAATAGAAGATCATCTTTACGATCATGACTAGTCAAGGGAAGAACCTTGCTGTGGAGAACAATCTACATGAAATAATGAAGAAAAATCATATATGGAATCCTTTCAATAAAATGATGTTTTAATGTTCATACAAACCTCATGGTGTTCTAATGATGGTGAAAATGATGATGAGGATGATGAATAAAATGAATAGGATGGTGTCACTACATAAAAATGTTGTCATGATGATGTATCTTATGTATAACAAGACTCGAGTCTTCCAAACATATTTTTGAGGAATGCTTATTTTTCTTGTATAGTCTAGACATAGGTGATTTATGAACTTCAAATTATAGTTGAATGGCCTCGATTATCTATTGGGTGTTATTTTGAACACTTACTAAAAAATGGATACATCAGTTCCCTCAGTGAGGAATTTAATGATTTTTGAATATTTTTGTCAATAGGTACGAGTCACTAGTTTCAAAATCCTAGGTTTATATAGATATTTGTATCAGATTGATGCAATACAAATACATGGGTGTTATAGCAGATTTCACCACACTAGGTGAATCACACATTGTATGGCCTTCCCCTGTCCTGCTGCAGACTCATTGGCCCCTATGGACCACTTTTTGTCTTTTGATGTATCCTTGACCATCCCTAAAAACATAAGAAAAGTGATATACGTGGCTTTTTCCTCGATAACTGCGTACATACATGGATATTCCCTCTATTGTTGCGTACATTGGGATGTGTACATAATACAAAACCTTTTGGAGTGTTCCTTGACTTGGATCTGACTCATATGACTCCTGGCCTTCCATATGCCTTGAGATCGCACGGATTTGACCTTTCAGTATCCATTTGAAAAGCTATATAAGGAACCCTTGAGACATTGAAAGCATAAGAGAGAATTGAGTGTACCGAAACTATAGTCCATTGTTGCCAGAACTTATGCTTGAGTCTGCATCCCTTTGTCCCTTGGAGCACTATTGTGTTCTTCCCAAGCTTGCCTTTTGCTAGTAAGCTTGCTATCGAAGTGATGGAGGATTGAGGTGGTGGAGGCCCAAGTGGGGGATTCAGTTTCTCCGGTTCGCAGACGTGCCGTCAGAGGTTGTCACTTGTAATCTCTGATTCATATTAATAGAAATATCTTTTCCTGTCCAGTAATGTGTATTTGAATGAATATTGTATCCATTGGAATATGTCAAATGCTTTTACATTATTGATTATATATATGCTAGAATAGATCTAACACCATGAAATATAGTATGCTTGTATTGTTTACTTGTTGTTGAGGACGTGCTATAACAATTCAAGCTGAAGATTGGAAAGCTCAACGGGGATCTACTTCAACCGTCCGGAATAAGGTACCAGGTTCAATCCTTTAGTGTTAGATATTTTATTTCTATGGCATATTGGGAAAGATTGATTTTTGGAGTCTAGCTGTGTGTTGTGGTACCCCAATCCATAGGAATTTCTCTCCGTAACAGAATTGGCGACTCCGCTGGGGATGTTCCTTGTTCTTCTTTGGGGTTGGGGGCACAGTGGGCTTGTTATTATTGATTTGCTCTCTGTTTCTCTCTGTTTCTGTGTCGCATGTTATAGTATGTTTGTCCATTGACACTCCCCTTTATTGGTTTGGCCTTGACCTCTTTTTACCACTGCCTTCTCTGTATATGCCGGTTTTTGGCCAACAGTCGCGTGTATACATGGGTTTTTGGCCAAAAGGCGCGTACATACGCAGCTGTTCTTTATACAGTCACGTACATATTCCCTTTTGGTGAGTCTGATGTTGTGGGAAGTTGCTGGGTGGGTTGTGAGTGTGGTTGTGTCTTCCTTGGGTCTGAAGTTGTCTGTTGGATGCTTCTTTTATGGTCAGAGACCATTCGTGCCTTTCACAGGAATTATGTCTGAACTGGCATATAGGTTAGGATTTCACGTCCGCTTGCACTTATGCATGACCTTATGACCATGTCACTATATCCTTAGGTACGAACCCACTTTATTATGTCACGGAACCTTCTTGCTGCTATAGAAGTGGCATGATATGAGTGGTAGAGCCTCACCTTACATGGGTACCCTAGTTAGCGCCTTATTTGCATTTGGTGCCCATGCCGATGTTTGTGCCTTATTTGCATTTGGTGCCCATGCCGATGTTTTTCCCTTTAGGGTGTGGGAGTCCATTGTATAGTATTTCCATGACATTTAGCAAGAGCCTCATACTCCTCTTGATCTTATGCTGGCCATGATCCCCCGGACTTCCTTGTATCAAGTTGTGGATGCATTATCATGAGCTTTTCCTATCTTATTGAGCTTTATGCCGGCTCCCCTGACATTGCGTTTCAGCCATATAGCCCGAGCTTGTCTCATGTCTAGCCATGCAAAGCCTTTATTTATATCCTTCGCAGCTTGAATCCCTTTTTACCGGGAGGGGATTTTCCCGCAAGTGTCGATATCCTACACATGTATCCTTGCATTGAGTATAGGTATGTTCCACTGCTTGGAACTAGTTTGTTTGCCCTCATGACACTCGTCTCCTCCTAGTCTGTAACTATAAAGCGAGTTTATTCTTTTTTCAAGCTTTTCAAATAACTGAAAAAGACCAAGAAAATCAAAAAACCAAAAATCCGAACAAGAAAAGATATTATCTTTGGCAGATGTCGAGTCATGTCACCTTCGAACAGAGCACTATATATCACATCCATTGGTTGGGTTATAGTTTGACTTAGGAGCTGTACTCGTTATCTGAGTTTTATCTCCACCGACTGGTTATGCTTCCAGTCCCTATGGAGCCTCTATTGATGCCTCCTGCATCATAGAGATGTCCCAGTTTTTATATCGATTCTATGCTTCCTTCATTCAGTCACCATACGTCGTTATGCTCTTGTTCGAAGGAAGTTGAAACCTGAGTCAGCCATTCCTCAGTAATCTTGACTTTGCATGTCGGCCATTCCCAGTACAGTTACTGGTTTGTGCACCTTATGATTGAGTCCTTCAACATTATACATCTTTGCTGAGTACCTCGTGTTGGATGATGGGGGATGCCCTAATGCCCTCCTTCCAGCGGATTTCATCCCATCGACTTCAGATCATTTATTCTGGTATTGGAATCTAGAGTCATTTTGAGTGCCTTGAGACTTGCAATCATCAGTGGCAGGTTCTCTCGGAATCGACAGTTTTGGGAATACATCAATGTTCCCTGATCGATGGATTCTCTCAAGTGTTCGACCTCAACACATTTATTCACACTTGTTAGTTTGCACTCTAGTACATTGATTCCCATTTTCATTATTGGTGGGTGGTCTCGCGTCTATTAATGGTATACATCAATGACCGGTAATCAGATGATGGACTACTATGTTCGACCTCGACACCTCTATTCGCATAGTAGGACATGTACTCGTAGTGGTGTGTGTATAAGACCTTCCAGATTGGTGGCATCCACTATATGCTACCTCCTTGATCATGCCAGTGTTCATGAGATGTCAGCTCTCGTGACTTGTTCCAGTATATGTCAGACATTTCCAGCCACTATGGAGATCTTGATCTGTTATAGATCTTCATCCTGTGTGGAGATCATGGTCCTTTGTATATCTTCGTAATGGAGATTCTGATCTATGTATATTGTACATGGCGATGACCACATATGTGTTATCATGTTTCATGCCTATTCATGGCCATTGTACTCTTGTGTATCTGGGACTGCTATATGTATTTGCAGTTATATGCAGAGTTGTATTATGGTATTATGCTGATTGGGTGGCTGGCCTTCCATTTGGGTACCTTCATCACTTCACTTCTGGGATGGACTTATAATGTATTTCGGCCATCGTATAACCCCTCTGATCTCATACATTAGGGGGCATCTGTTATAGCGGATTTCACCACACTAGGTGAATCACACATTGTATGGCCTTCCCCTGTCCCGCTGCAGACTCATTAGCCCCTATGGACCACTTTTTGTCTTTTGATGTATCCTTGACCATCCCTAAAAACATAAGAAAAGTGATATACGTGGCTTTTTCCCCGATAATCGTGAACATACGCGGATATTCCCTCTATAGTTGCGCACATTGGGATGTGTACATAATCCAAAACCTTTTGTAGCATTCCTTGACTTGGATTCGACTCATATGACTCTTGGCCTTCCATATTCCTTGAGATCGCACGGATTCGACCTTTCAGTATCCATTTGAAAAGCTATATAAGGAACCCTTGAGACATTGAAAGCATAAGAGAGAATTGAGAGTACCGAAACTATAGTCCATCGTTGCCAGAACTTATGCTTGAGTATGCATCCCTTTGTCCCTTGGAGCACTATTGTGTTCTTCCCAAGCTTGCCTTTTGCTAGTAAGCTTGCTATCGAAGTGATGGAGGATTGAGGTGGTGGAGGCCCAAGAGGGGGATTTAGTTTCTCCGGTTCGCAGATGTGCTGTCAGAGGTTGTCACTTGTAATCTCTGATTCATATTAATAGAAATATCTTTTCCTGTCCAGTAATGTGTATTTGAATGAATATTGTATCCATTGGAATATGTCAAATGCTTTTACATTATTGATTATATATATGCTAGAATAGATCTAACACCATGAAATATAGTATGCTTGTATTGTTTACTTGTTGTTGAGGACGTGCTATAACAATTCAAGTTGAAGATTGGAAAGCTCAACGGGGATCTACTTCAACCGTCCGGAATAAGGTACGAGGTTCGATCCTTTAGTGTTATATATTTTATTTCTATTGCATATTGGGAAAGATTGATTTCTGGAGTCTAGCTGTCTGTTGTGGTACCCCAAGCCATAGGAATTTCATAGAAATATATTTTCCTGTCCAGTAATGTGTATTTGAATGAATATTGTATCCATTGGAATATGTCAAATGCTTTTACATTATTGATTATATATATGCTAGAATAGATCTAACACCATGAAATATAGTATGCTTGTATTGTTTACTTGTTGTTGAGGACATGCTATAACAATTCAAGCTGAAGATTGGAAAGCTCAACGGGGATATACTTCAACTGTACGGAATAAGGTACGAGGTTCAATCCTTTAGTGTTAGATATTTTATTTCTATTGCATATTGGGAAAGATTGATTTCTGGAGTCTAGCTGTCTGTTGTGGTACCCCAAGCCATAGGAATTTCTCTCCGTAACAATGGGTAGAGCTTCTAATTCTATGGGGATTACTTCAATTTTTTTCTTCCAGGGGATTTCTATGTCTTCAGGTTTATGGAAACTCAAAATCAATTGTTGATTAGGCATCCAAAAAATCTTCTCTACAAGTGGCAGTTATAGAGTCGTGGTTTCGATCACTAGGGATAATCCTAGTGCATCTCAACATGGTTGAGGCCCAATGAAAACTATGTTATAGGCACTAAAACGAGTTCATATGCATCTAGGGTTAAGAGCAATCTGTTTAACTATTACAAATAACCTCTTGAAAGGATCATTGGACTTAGAATAGGGATAGGGAAAGAATACAGATAAAATAACACTAGGTATGAGTCTTACGACCATAACCATGATCAATGGATGAAACCTAGATCAAGAAGATACTGCAAGCCACCACTTAGGACCTCTTCAGTGTGTCCTTGGTATAAGAGAGGCTATATCCTAGTTCCATTAGGAGGTTTTAAGAACTTTATCATTCCCAATGACATTGACATATTTGAGGGAGTAAAACTAGAACTTAGGACCTAATGGAATATTTTCGCTATCCATGGCCAAGAAAAGCACCTTGAACCACTAAACATGACTTGTTCAAGATATACTTTACCTTTATGCGGGAACATACAAAACCATTAGGTGGTTTTGAGTAGTATGTATAATTCTAAGTGTGGTATTGCGAGGAAAAAAGTTAAGAACAATGATCAAACTACCATCTATGACCTCTCAATGTTATCATTTTATTTTGAATGGAGATGTACATGCCACTAGGATATTTTGAGGACTAGGTAGCCTTCAACATTGTTTGGTGAAGAAACTTAGGAATTGGATTCTAAAGGAAGCTATAAGGCATCCATGGGCATGAACAACACTTTGGGCCAACAAATATAACTTCTTGATCAATTTATCCTTACCTTTGAGTGGGAATATTGGAGTAATTAAGAAGTGTTTGATACGAAGTATGTGTCTTTGGGCTTGGATATGGCTAAGGATGAAACCTAGGCTTTATTCCATAAAATAATATTTAAGCATCCAAAATTAAAAAAGACGCAAAATCCACATCACATGACTTCTTGAGCATATATCCTTCGATTACATTGAGAATATTGGTAGATCATTAAAAAAATTGAGTGGTAGGTATGGGTATATGGCCATTGACTTTATTGGGGTGAAAACCTAGACTTCTAATGAATATTGAAGAAATAAAATCCCAAGAATGAATCCTCAAACCCAAATCTATGACCTACCAAGGGGATATTTAGTTTCTCATTAAGACTAACGAGTTTTAGAGAACTAGATATGGGTCACTCAACCCTCAACATGGTTTATGGAGGAGTATTCACCTAAGGCCCTAAATTGATCTTTCATACATCTAAATCCATAGACAAATCCTTAAACCAAGACAGATGATATCCCAAGGGAATCCTTCACCAATTAAACTAACTCTAAATTATGTTAATCTATATTACAAAGAAAACAAATGGAAATAATTAGTTTTTAAAAATTTTTAAATACACTATCTAATTTACAAAACTAAAATTTAAATAAAAATTTTAACTATTTTTTTAAGGGTTTAAGAATTTCTGGAGCCTACCTCTTTGTATGGAGGCCATGGAAATATGAGGGGCTCTTTTGTGGTTGCTGGTGACGGCTTGACCATCAATCAAGCTAACAAATCCTTTGGTATCCTCAGTTGCTTCTTGTTGCTCAGTCTAGACATTGAACAATAGCTATGGTGAAACTAAACCACAATTATTTTCCATGTTTATAACACTTTACAGGAGCTCACTCGAGATGATAGCTCTATCGAGATATGATCTCGATTGAGCTCCTAACCCTCTATCGAGCTTGTTTGGTAAAACCCTCAATCAAGCACTAGAGATCGATTGAGGGTTACTGAAAGGATCCATCAAGAGTTTTTAATTAGCTCTATGGTGTGCTTTATCACATACTAATACCATGGGTGCATATAAAACACCAACATATTCAAGATCAAACTAACATTTTCCCTTTAACCTTGACTTGGGCTAAACACCAACCCCTTCAAAAATTTTAACCTAGAAATATAATAACCTCATGTCCATTTACATTGTGATCAAATCCAATACATTGATGTAATCACTATCAAAGACATTAAGCTAATTATTTCTTCATCTATCTTTCATATACAAAAATACTTTTTTTTACTTGCCTAAAAACCCGGAAAAAAACATTCATTCCCCACCCACATACATGATCCACTCCTTATCCTTAAGTTTATCCTCGTAAAGGTATACATTTACACTTGCAAAATGATGAAGTAGAAATATCATACTAAATGCATTTGAGTTTGCACAACTTCATTGCCCAACATATAATCAAAGTTAACATTATTATTTTAAATAAAATTAAAATTTATAATAAAAATAATAAAATAACTTTTTCATTTCATTTTAAATATTATTAAAAAATATAATAAAATAATAAAATAACTTATTCATTTCATTTTTAAGGATGCATAATCTTCAAGCATGTTTCAATCAAATTATAAAACTGCTTATTCAAAATTTTATAACAGGCAAACTACAGGAAAGGCAAAATCTGGAAACTAAAATGAAAAAAATATACAGAGGATTTTTTCGAAGTCATTTTCAATCATAGAAAGTGAAGTGCGATAAATGCCTATAATCATACATTCTCAATAGAGGAAGTTAAATCAGAATAATGGTTTCGTTTTCAATACGAATTTTTTTCCTTTCCATTCCCAGAGTCGTGTAAAAGCAAAAGTGTCATAGATGCGTGGAGTCATCCTAAAATTTGACTCAGGGATATGAGAATAATATATTTCTCGCTTCTTTCATTTTCTTAAGAAATGTAAAATCAAAAGTACAGACAAATAATTCAATGTAAATGCCTCCAATCATAACAGGGACCTTCGTGGAGGCAGTATCATGTGCTCTCTATAAAGACCGCCGACATATCTTTATGGCCTCTCATTTTGACTACCGACTTACGTTTCTAGGAAGTTTCTGTTAGAGTGCCTTTCTGGTTGGTTGGATGGTTTTCCAGAAAATAAAAAAATATATTTTGATTAAATGTTTGTTCCCCAATAATTTCCGTTCTTGATAGTCCCATTCAAACCTTTTTGATACAGTTGAATGGCTGGATAATTTTCTCTCATTTTCTACAAGGCTCGACGATTTTCTCTTATTTTACACATTTATTGATGATTGTGCCATCCAATTGGGTTGTCGGCGTGGCTAGAGGATCTACAGCCTTTTGTTTTGTTTACGGGAAGAGATCACAACAGATCCCACATATTGTGATCCTCGGATATTGTTTAACAGGATTCAATTGGAGATAATGTCCCTTACTAGTGTTAAGCCA
The DNA here is from genome assembly GCA_001517045.1 of Pseudotsuga menziesii. Classification (NCBI taxonomy): domain Eukaryota; kingdom Viridiplantae; phylum Streptophyta; class Pinopsida; order Pinales; family Pinaceae; genus Pseudotsuga; species Pseudotsuga menziesii. The sequence goes on from LPNX010855579.1 coordinate 248,168, forward strand.
GAATAGCTGATGGGATAGTATAGACGATCGCGGATCCACCCGCTTGTCTGTAAATTGTTGGCAAAGTTCCTCAACTTTCATAAATTTGCTCGTGTTTATTTGACCTATAAAATGAGCATTCCTTCTTGGTTGGATTCAGAATTTCTTTCTATCAACAATGTCATAAAATCCTTCGATGGTGTTTTGAGTTCCAATCCATTTCTATCAATACAACCCGTTGAAGGCCACCCAGTTTACAATACCCATCATTCCTCGGTCAATTCCTCCGTCAATAGATGCAACTCGGGAACCCTATCCGGCCATCCTGGTCATTCGAATCCTGTTTTAATGGCCACATTCTGCAACCCCAATAATCCAAATGATGGTCAATCTCAAGGCGTCGTCCCGGCTGAGAAAAGAAAGCACAATATGATTGAAAGGCAGCGGCGTAAAGACATGAATGCCCTCTTGTCAAATCTCGGATCTTTGATCCCTGCTGAAACTCTTCAGGTATGTTTTTCTTTGATCGGTCGGAAGGGTTAGGGTTTGTTGCAATAGAGACATCAACAGTAGTCACTAGGGTTTTAATTTAATGAAAGTTCGATCTCTTGCTGTGAAGGGAAAACGTTCAGTGTCAGACCAAGTGCAGGAAGCTGTGAATTACGTTCAGCATCTACAGCAAAAAGTCGAAGATATTTCAATAGAAAGAGATAAAATGAAGCATAACTCTGGTAATAATGCAAATGTTTCATTCCAGGGCATGCGATTGTCCTGTAACGATAAATTTTGCATCAAAGCTCCGCCGGTTCGAGGATCCGATTGTGAATTGCCTACAGTGAAAGTAAAATATATGGGTTCAACATTTCAGGTCTGGACGAACACGTTCGAAGATGAGATTGTGTACTCTGATCTTCTTGGGGCATTGGAAGATAGTGGGCTTGAAGTTCTGTGCGCCTCTTCTTCTGCCATTAACAACAGAATCTATCATACAATACATACCAAGGTAATATCCTATACTTGTCAGTCGCAACAGTCTTCTTCCCTGTCTTCTGTACCAGAATATAAGGCTATCTTTCCCCATCTTCTGTACCAGAATATAAGGGTATCTTCCTATATTGCAGGTGTCTGATCTTAATATTTTTAGCATCGATACCCTCTACCAGAAACTTTGGCACTTGATAAGGACTGACCACACACAAAATCGGGAATCACATACAGCTCAAGCTCGAGCCTAAGATTTTCTGCCGCATTGGCGATATTTTTTTAAATGTTTGGCAAGCTTATACCATGCAAGTAGCACCGCATCGGTGATTTTATTTTTAATTTTTGGCAAGCATATACCATGCAGAAGAGACTAACAAATTTACTGAAATGCTGGGATGGTATTAAACTGAATTAGAAATTTCTTAGACATGCATATTGAGTAATAGTTGTTCCTGTTTATTAATTTGCTGAAAGAGAATTATATTTGTATTGATAATTTGAAGTAATTAATACTTACGTTTTTTCTAGGAAGTTTATTATCTAACAAAATTTTTTAATATTATTTAAAAAATTTAATTAAAGATATTATATTTACATATAAATAAAAGTAATAGAAATAATATATTTATATAAAATTATTGATGATGAAAAAGAAGAAAGAAAAGTAAGAAATTATTTGGTTTACTTTAAAATTGTATTCTTATATTCAAAAAGTTTTAAGAGAAACACTTTTAACTTACCAAAGTTTTGATAGGGTAGAAGGTAAGATTTTAAATAGAAGGTTATTTGGAAGGTTATTTATGATAGGGTAGAAGGTAGAAAGTTTTGATAGGGTAGAAGGTAAGACTTATTTATATTCCTATATGCTCATGTTGGTCACCCTACACTTCAACCTTCTCCTTCCTGCTCCCTTGCCGCCTCCTGGTCTTGTATTCCCCTACTCTACCTACATGATGCATCATGTCACGCAGACAGAGGGCCACTCCCATCCGGGGTCGTGTAGTCCGGGGCACCTCCAGCCAACAAGCCACTAGCTTCAATGCCCAAGCCAGTTCAGAGGGATATGACCCAGAGATCCATGGTCCCCTCTGCCTCATGTTCGATGACTGGGAAGATGAATTAACAAGCTCTCTTTCTGCGGCTAACATGACCACTGAGCGGAGGCATCATTATTGAGTTGTGAAAAATCTTCTAGTCCGTCTCCTCCTTCACTCCACCACCCTCCAACTCACACCTCCAGTGCCCTCAGCCATTCCAGTTGTCACTCCCCATGCTGACCCCCATTTTGTGCCTATGGAAATCGAACATCCGCCACCTCCTCCTCAACGAAGAATGGCCAGCACCAACACCACAAAACCAATACTACGGCGGACTACCAAAAGTCTGAGCCTCTCCCCATCAAAAGAAATCCCTCCAACAACAACGATAACTCCAATAGCAGTGACGACTCGAGCAGCGACGATGACTCCAACAACGAGGATGGGAACCAGAGCAACAATGATAGTCGAGTCATCACAAAACTATCTGACTCCACATCGCAAACTCCTCTAGATGGGTTTCGGCTTTGGGACACCCATTGAGGAGGAACCTTACATGAAGCCTTAGGCCAGGTTTTTATGAGTCATGCATTCTCTTTTTTGACAGAGATTTTGGAGATTCAGATACCCATGTTTACTATCATAATGCTTTCTTAGGCTTACACTTGTAAACTCTATAAGTTCCACACTTTTATGATTTGTTTTCCCTCTCATAGGGAGGATCTTTTAGACCTCAAAGGTCTGAATTCCCTTCAAGGACAGGCTAGTCTTCTTTTTTTTCTTTTTTTTGTCTGCATAATAGTTCAATCTTGTACTCTATAATTGAATATCCCTTTAATTTAAAAAAAATGAGATTTAACTAATATGTCTAATTTCAAACAGAAAAGCAACATGAGAACAGCAATAAGTAACCTCTAAAACCTAAGATAAAAATCTACATTTTACATATAAAAATACACTTGGTAGAGTAAAATATTTTTTTTCGCATAGAGGATGTTGCTTAGATCTTGATTGCTGAGTGTTTCTGAGACATAAATAACCTTCCAAATAGTTTTGTTTTTGTGAACATTGACATATACCATATACAGGCCATAAGAATACAATCAAGAGACTCTCACATTTGAACCAATTGTTCAAAACAACAAACAAATTCATCATATTATTTGCTCTGTGAAATTTTTTTGTTCTCGCACTTATTCAGTGGTGAATTTTTTATGCCATCTAGTGTCCGGAAGGAGCATCTGACAGTCAGCTCTTAGTGATCACATCTTTTCTGCCGGATGCACAAAGCAACTTGCTCAGAAGTTCGGGTTATCGATATCTTAGAAATTTGCTAGTATGAGCTGACATGAGTAGTCAAATAAAGCAAGAAGGGGAGGGCCAAATGGAGACAGTGTGGTTACATGTATGAACAAGAGCATTTTAGAAGTTTTGAAAGATCCCATGATAAAAGTGTTTAAGTGTGTTGGGTGTGTCCATGAACTATTTCTCTTAAAATCTTTGACCGATATATTTTGGTTCACTTTTTTTTCAGAGGAAAAAATACCAGACCTTGATATTCTATTAAAGAATCAAAGGACATCATATACAATCAGCCAATACATGGTATATATCAAGCTTCCACAAATGCAGATTCATTTGGAGACCACTCTGATAGCTGTAAATTCAGAGAATTCCAGTCATCCATGCAACATGGTAACAAAAAAGCATAAATTCTGCAAAGGGAAGACTTTTCTCATCATTCCTGTAGATACAGGTCAGAAATCTAGCTGATATAAATCGAAGGAGACCAATAAAACATATGAATCAAGAGCATAACAAGAAGGCTGATAGGCTCATCCATGTCATCTAAAATACAAATCAAACATACTGAAAGAACGTGCCTCTAAAAAGAGAGTGAAAGGGCAAAGCCCGACACTAGCTAGAATAACTGATATATCCCTTAATCAATGATCTTACCATCCAAAGATTCAGAAAATGCCCCATGTTCAGGGGCCAACAAAAGAGCCTGCTTGGAAAGACTGTCAGCCTGTTGGTTATGCTTGCAGTAGATATGATTGATGGTCACTGAAGGGACATGATGCAACAGAGATAGTATGTCATCACACCAATGACTCAGAAGTGGGGCATTCAATGAATCAGTTCTGTTCACCCAGGAGATGATAACCTATGAATCCCCAAATATAGATAAGAGAGGGATCCCCAAATGAATGGCAACCGTTAGAAGTGCCCATAGTGCCAGAAGCTCTGTTCTGGTATTGGTGCTTCTTCCACATCCCAAAGAGTAACTGATGAATTAATAAGGACTCAGCAAAATCACAAATCTTGCCCCCCCAAAGTTACCTGCAGCCGCCCCATCAAAAAAACCACAGGGGTAGTCGATCTTCGGGCCTGAGCCAATGACCCTAGATTTTTTCTTCTCTTTAGGAAGAGGATACATAAGCATGAGATCATAGATTTGCTTATGAAGTACAAATACAGAGGCCTGATTATTGTCAAAAATGCATCGATTTCTTTGTTTCCATATGCACCAAAAAAAGAAAAGTGGAAAATAATGATAAACAGAGTTTACCAGTGTACTGTTGAACCACTGTTCAAGAAAATAACTGACAAAAGTATTTGAAATAGAAGGCAGTCCATAGCCCTCACCAACAGCAAAATAAATTCTTCGTGAAAACAAACAATCCATGAAAAGGTGCTGAGATGTGTCTTCCCCATTCCGACAAAGAAGGGACAGGCTTGGTCCCTGTCTTCCTTGATGTTGGAGTTGTTCCCAAGTCAAAACTCGATCCTTAATCAACAACTAGATGAAACAACAAATTTTGTTTGGTATATTCAGTTTCCAGAGAAGTATGACGACCAGTGACTGTCCTGAAATGCAATAGGAAGAAGCAATACAATAATAACCCTGTGCTGTAGATATAGCCCCAATATACTTGTCATGTGACCATAATAGGGTATCCTTTTGATCAGAGAGACGAATCCTACCAACCTCCTAGCCCACGGTATAAATTTCCCACTTTTTTTTCCAATTCCTCAGCTGTAAACCAGTAACTTTGTGCACAAGAAGTATGGTTCCTAGCTTGATCCAACGTGTTAATACCAAAATCTTCTAGGTATTCCCGCAAGTCATGTGAGAGAGAGAAGGGAGAACCTAAACCTACAATCGGGTCTGTGCCAATCGAAATAGCCGAACCATTACCCACCAACCAGGTAAGCCCACTGCCCAGCCAAGAAAGTGTAAGTAGAAAGCCCTTCCAAATCACTGAGACCCCTTTGACAGAAAAAGATTTATTGAGAAGCCAAGTTTCCACAGGAAGCTTTTTCAAATATTTCTCGAAAAATAGGGAAGACCAAATGCTAGTCCCATTTAATGCCATCCAAAATCTTTTAAGACAAAGAGATAGATTGAACTAGTTCAATTGTTTAATACCCCATCCCCCCAGGGAAGTCGGTAAGGACAAAGAACGCCAATCAACAAGATGGTACTTCTTGTTATTCGTTGAAGAGCCCCAAAGAAAGGAGAAAATCAGACTTCGAAGCTTGTCAAGGATGGATTGAGGAATAGGAGCCAAGGCCATCCAATATACAGGAAAGCTGGAAAGGACAGCTCTGATCAATACCAGTCTTCCCCTTAAGGACAAGAGATGAAAAGTCCAATGATGAATTCTTTTTTCAAATTTCTGAATCAGCCAATGGCAGTCCTTAACCAAATACCCAAGAGGTTTTAAGTAGTAACCCAAATAATTAAAACCTTTGGTAAGATGCTCAAATTTGAAAGGAAGAGACCCAGCAATCCTGTTCATAAGACCATCATCCAAATTGTTAAATAAGAAGCATGATTTATCCATGTTTATTTGCATTCTAAAGGCTTCATAGAATGTATCAAGAATGACTTTGAATGCAACCCACTCATCAAAAAAACCATAGCCAAACATGATGACATCATCCACAAAGAGTAGATGTGTCAAAGAAAGCTGTGGAGAGATCTTTATACCTCGGATCAGTCCACAATTTTGTGCATCCTTTATGAGCAAACTCAGTCCCTCAATGACCAAAATAAACAGCAGTGCGGATGATGGACATCTTTACCTGATGCCACGGGAAGCAGGAAAGAATCGAGTTGGGGAGCCATTGACAAGTAGAGCAAAATTTGTTGAGGATAGACAGCTCAAAATCTAGTTAGTGCCCACAAGAGGAACACCAATTTGAAGAAGAATGAGTTGAAGATAGGTCCAATTCACCCTGTCGAAGGCCTTGGAAAGATCCATCTTTACAATTAGTGCACATCTATTTTTAGTTTTGACAGTGTGAAGGGATTCTTGAGTAATTGCCAGGGGAGATGTAATCTATCTATGCATCAAGAATCCAAATTGTTGAGGAGAAATATTCCTATCCAGGAAAGGCTTGAGGTGCTGAGCTGCAACCTTAGAAATCAGCTTGTATACCAAGTTGAAAGTGAGATGGGCCTAAAATCAGAGAAAGTGGAATGGTTTTCTTTTTTAGGGATAAGGGCAATGAAGGTGGAATTCAAAGAAGGTGTGACCCGGCCTTCTTTCCTGGAAGTTTCCACCAAATCCAATAGTTCAGGACCCAAAATATCAAAGAAAGCCAAGTAAAACTCTACAGGCCATCCATCAGGACCTGGGGCCTTATCTTTCTTAAAAGATTTAAGAGCTGATTCAATTTCCTCCAGGGAGATCTGACAGGTGAATGACTCCCTCTCATCATCATTAATAAAGGAAGGAAATAAACGAACAACTTTCATTTGGGCTTCAATATTGGTTAGATGATCATCTTGAAAGATATTCCCGAAATGACGAACCCCTAATTCCTTAATGCCCAAGTCATCAGTGATCAAAATGCCTGACTCATATTCTAGACCCCAAATAGCATTATGATTTTTCCTAGCAGAGGCAACCACATGAAAAAACTTTTTGTTTGAATCCCCCTGAGAAGCCCAAGTCAATCTACTTTGGAGCCTAAGAGACTGAAGTTCATGATCCCTCCATCTTTGAAGCTCAAGTTTAAGAGCCTGAAGCCTAGCAGATTCCCGAGCACATAGAATACCAAAAGATGATGAATCTAGAAGACCTCTTATCTCTTCCTCAATAAGAAGAGACTTCTCCCTCTTCACAATGGTCTTTTCTCTGATCCACACTTTAACCATTCTTTTAAGTAAGCACAGCTTCTGCGCGAAATCGAACCAAAAATCTAAGGGGTAAGAGGGAGTGAGAAGAGGCCATTCCGATCTAACCATCGAAACAAAATCCAAATTGGACAACCAAGAGTGATTAAATTTGAAAGGAAGAGGACAGGAGATAGGGTTATCCAACCAGTCAAAGATAACGGGATAGTGATCAGAGATGACAGAAGGTTGAGCCCATACCCGGTATCTAGAGAGGAGACTGACAAGATTAAAAGAGAGTAGGTATCTATCCAGCCTCTTACTAATGCCCTCATCATCCAACCTACCGTTACGCTAGGTTGGCCCAGCACAGGTAGGGGCAATATCTGCAAGATGATGTTCTAAGAAAAAGTTAGTAAAGAAAGGACCAAGAGAATCATGGATGGCCTTTGAGCCCCAAATCTCAGATCCATTCAGAGTGAGGTTCAAGTCACCTGCCAGGATCAGGTTGGGTAAGGAGAGAAGACCACCCTGAGCAACTGAGTTCCAAAAATTTTCTCGATGAAGATATGGACTGTAACAATTGAGAATGGAAAGAGTAGTGGTAGAACCCCTAAACCGAGCTTTGAGAAGGATGCCTGCAAGAGTGTGGAAGGCTTTGCATTTGACATGAGGAGGATTCCAACCAGAGAGAATTCCCCCCGAGAGACCCGAAGAGCTAATAGCACAGAATTCCCATCCGGGACAGACTTTGGAGAAGGCAAGAAGTGCAGGGTAAGTACTATTCATAGTTTCCTTAAGCAAAATGATATCAGGCAATAGAGAAGAGAAAAGATGATGGAGGCCTTTTTGTTTGGCCAGGCCCCCCAAGCCTTGAACGTTAAGAGAGAGAATACGCATCAGAAACCATTCTGAGGTGGGGTCGAGGCTCTAAGGACCCTATGGGGAGAGGACAGATGCTGACAAGTTGCATTCTTGAGTCTAGTGGACAAAGGAGTGAAAGGAGCAGAGTCTGAGTCCAGAGTCACTGAAGGAGCTTTTTTTTTCTTCCTGATTGTAACGTTCTCAAACTTGATGGAGTCAAGGGGTAGGACCGAAGGGGAGAGGGATGTTTTGGTAGAAAATATCTCCAAATACTTTTAAAGGGAGGGGTCAACAAAGGATGGAGAAGAGATAGGGCTTCTAGGAGTAGAGAGAACAACAAGTGTCTGAGGACCAAGGAGAGGTGGAAAATCCAAATCCGTGAAAATAGAAGTTGAATGGGGCATCGAGACCAAAGTGGAGGGAGAAATGATTTGGTGCGGTGCAGGTGAAGGATCACCAAAGTGAGCAATGTCAGAGTTAAGTACAGGAGAAGGATTAGGGACCCTAGGATCAGAGGCCTCTACAGAAGCAATATGTTCAAAACGACCATCCACCAAATCCAAAAGAGATAGCTCATGTACAGAGGCATCTTCAAATAAAGAACACGCATTATATAAATTACCTAGAGCAAGAGAGCAATGAGTAGGAGATGCAGACCCTGGAGAGGAAATGTCGAGAGTGGGGCTGTGAGAATGTTGAGCAGCAGGTGAATGGTAGTTCATCATGGAAGCAGAACCCTGACGAATAATCGGGCACTCTCTTCGTAAGTGTCCAATGTCCCTACATCTACTGCACCTAAAGGGGATGTTAAGATAATTAAGGCGCTATGAGAACAACCTTTCATGGCACAAGATTTCCACCTCAGCTGGAAGCCCCACAGTGATGACCATTTCCACCAGTATTTTTTCCATTCGCTTGTCATAAGCATTCATGAAATCCTCCTCAATAGCGACAAAATGACGAATGGTATTCCCAATACCCACCAGCATGGGATGACACCAGAGAGGGAAGGGGAGCGCCGAAAGTAAAACCCATAAATGCCTCTTCCTAATACTCTTCCTGAGCAGATCAAAATTAACATGCCACCTATCCAAAACTAGAGAACCACTACCAATATGCCACAGGGAGTTTAGTACAGTCGTAGCATGGGAATCTTCCAAGAAAACATTCACAATCCACCTGCGAGCCAAAAGACTAATCATAGGAACATAGGAGATGAGCGGCTTCCAGTGCTCGGTGGCCCAAGACATCCAATCCTACTTACCCATTTGACACTATTCTAGCCTGCCGATGAGTGCCTGAGAGCACAGAGCTTCGACACGATCCATATAAACATCTCGGCCCATAACAGAACGGAGTTTACCATCCAAGACTTTAAGAGATTTGGCTTTCCTACGATGACGGGAGCAAGCAAGAGAGGAGGTGGCAGCCCCCGACGTGGGTTTTGGTGTGGCTTCCATAATCATCGGCAAGAAAGAAGGACTAGTGGTTACTAACTGCGAAACCCTAGCCCGAAATTCAACCTGGCAAGACAAGCCATGAAAAAAAAACAAACCCCATTAAAAGATTCCCTTCAGAGAAGGAGAGGGTTAACCTGCAAATCCAAGCTTAGACCCTCGGTTAACCTAGGGTTAGTGCAGAAAACTAACGAGAAAAGGAGGGTGATGTGAAACAAAACCCCAGAGCACTAACAAAAGGAATGGGCATCATCCCATATGAGTACATACCTAAAAGAAGCATCCAAAGAAAGCACAAAGTCAACCCAAAAATCACAGGAGAGTTACCAGGGTGGCGCGCAAAAAGAAATGACGAAAGACAACATCAAAGAACCCTGAAAACGTCAACCCCAGTGCTTCAAAGTGACAGACAAACAGATCGGGAAAGGTTATGTAAACACCGGTTAGATAAATACCCAGTGATTCCCAGCCTTTTATGACTGGTTGGTACTAGTCCTCTGCATAGAGGAGGGACTCCACTCGCCGGTGCATACAGGATAAAACAACCTGGAATGTAGGAAAAAGCCACCCTAGCAAAGAACCCAACAAGCGCTGACCCAAAAGAGAAAAAATCCCAACCCGGAGCGGAGAGACAGAAAATAATGCCCCAGGGACAGGAAATCCTTAAACAAACAAGCCAATGTCAACCCATATACCTGCAAGTTGAGAAAGTCCTCTCTCGACAGGGGCTCAAACAAAGGCAGAGAGACATGCTCGGACATCGGCACCATGATGACATGTGCTATAACTATCATTTTGGTTCGCATTTTACCTTCATGGGTTTTTCGTTTCGTCCTCTTCGATGTTTGAGCTGACAGTACTAGTGCATGGTTCAATATTATTATAATAATATTGATAGGATTTTTATTACATAATAACGGTTTATATTTATAGTTTGATTTGGATAGTATTTTTTTTAAGGAAGATAATATAACTGTAGTGTCTAAATTGATAAAAAAAAATGATATTGGTAACTACTACATAGATAATTGGTAATTTATGCATATTTATATGGGTAACTATTCATAAATAGATATAGATAATTAATTGTTGGTATACAACCTGTTTAAATAAGCTATGATAATAAGAAGATATCTAAATTTAAAAGTGATAATTGGTATCCAGGAATGGATAAAAAAGGTTCACACGAAGTTAATAGCTATGCTAATTTATATAATTTATTTATACGATACGCATGTCAGTAGTCTGTAGATAATAACTATGGTTTTCTTCTCCAGCAAGATCTCAACTTCTCTGCAAGAGGTTCGTGTCAATTTATAGGAACTGGTTCGTGTTAAGCAATTTATAGAAGTTCCGAGTTTGGGTTCTTCATTTAACCATATATCAACAGCAATGCTACTGCAAATCAATATCCTTAATCACAACAGGGAAGCTTCTTGTATTCAAGAAGTTTTTTCAGTATTCAGAGCCATGAATAAATGATTATTAATTAGTCTGTCATCATTGGGTCTGTTTGTGTTATTTATGTTAATACAGAGATTGATCACTACGATGTAATTGTGTTAACCTAGGTAGGAGTGAGCATTATTATCATGGTACTTACCAAAACGACAGCCAGAGCCAGAGTAATAGGGAGGAAAGTAAATTCATTATTCTTAATTACATGTTATTTATAATCCATTACCAAACATGCTTTGTTGATGTTGCTTATAATGTACTTTCTTCATGCAAGATTTTACCTAATTTCACTGATCAATGAACGTTGTTTTCTTGGCATTCGGTGGAATAATTCATGATAACAATGAGCAATGTTGTTTCTGTTTTGTCCAATTGCGGGGGGGGGGGGGGGNAAGAATAGTCAAACAAACCACCACGCAATAAGAAGCCATTCCGTTCTAATCATAATTACAAACCCAGTTCGAATTCAAATTCGTTTCGTGTTTAAAATATCTAATATGGAAAAAATTAGAGTGTGTAAACTAAAAATTCTTTCGCCTCGTTAAAAAACAGGTAGAGGAGCTGTAAACTAAAAATATAGCATGATGAATAAATAGATACAGATTTTACCACTGTTCTTAATCGAATCAGTCTACAAATTCCTATTTATTTTCATCAAATCTGCTCTCTACACATTTCTTCTATCCTGTTCCATTCTATCCAGAAATCTTCTGTCGTGTTCCATTCTAACAAGAAATGGAGAGCTCTCGCCTGTCACTGAAAACTACAAGTTGTACTGCATACAGTTGTACCAAATTCGTTACCAAGGCCAGAATCGTAACAGTAAAGGCGAATCGCGATACAATAAATTCTGATTTTAGATATTCTCCGTGTCTGTTGGAAACAAACCCCAAGCACTGCATTTGAATAATTTAGGAAATTTCGTAATTTACCACTCCAAGTTGGAAACGAATCAGACGCCTCGAATTTTCACCATTAAGCAATATAAAAACCAATCGAATTTATAAATTTGGCCAAATTGAACAAAATCTAGAATTTTCTAATTAATTTTGCCAATTCTACCGCTTTGATAACTATTATCACCGAAATTATCTAGAGATTGCAATTCTGCCCTCAGATGCGCATGGAACAAGGTCAACTGTTGACTTTGTCAACAGCTGGCTTGTCTTTCATTGCCGTCAACATGAGTGACCCAAAGTACAGGACGTGGTCACAATCACAAAGCTATTCAAAGTCATTTTATGACAAATTAAGCAGCTTCAAACTTTGGCATTCTTTATAAAAAGAAAAAAGATGATGAAAAATACAATAACTTAAATATTTAATGGTATGTACACAAAAGATCACGGAGTCTATTTAATCACGAAAATATTACATCTCGAGTAAAACCATGGTTACATATGATGCATGGAGATTTGAAATGATCATGAAACTTATTTAATCCCCAAAATAGGGCAAAATCATAGTTCTAGATTATGTATATAGAGACTTGAATGAATGCAACATATTGCACCATCTCTACCTGTTGCAACACCTTTATCTTCATGATGTGAAACGAGTGCATCTTTTGCAAGTATAGGAAGTTCATCATGGACTAAAAAAATATTCTTTGTAATATCAATAAATTTATGACTATAAAAAAGTTGAACAAAGTACAAATAATTTGCATACTACTTAATTTGTGGCATGTGAATATTTAATTTCTTTAAATATATATATAGGTTATAAGTGCTTTAATTTCTTGTTATCACCTCTTTTTTCTAGTTAAGTGTGTTGTCTTACACAAACTAATGGATGTCCATCATCAACTACCACTTATCCACACACACAAACACACACACATATATATATTATTGTTTATTTTTAATTTAGTAAAAATTTACCATTTTCTAAAATGAAGCAGAAAATAAAGATAATGCAGCTTGATAAACAACCTAAAAAAGGTCAACTTCAAACACTATGCCTAGAGTTTTTGAGAGTTCAAACTCTAGGCTAGAGTTTAGAATAATCAATGTTGAACCAATAACAACCCTCTATTTTCAAAAAAAACTCTCAACCACCCCACATTTTGGAAGATATTTTCTTGCAGAGATTTCACAGTCAACTAAACCTCTAAAAATCTCATGCATCTTTTTGGAACCTGAAACTTTAGCATGGTCAAACCCATACAAATTTTAAGCATTATTTGCAAGACTTGGTCCAATAGATTCATACCTCAAAAATATAGTCCATGTAGAAGTGCAATGTGTGTAGATTATGTAGTCCATGGAGAAGTCCAATGGGTGTAGATTATGAGTATACATGTTTTTAGCTAAAAAGAATAGGCATCTCTCAAAAAATGGGAGGCAACTTAGGTTACTGATTATCCATATCTAAAATTTTCAAGTATATGCAGTTGGTGACATCAAAATTTGTCCCACAATACAATTATAATTATAAAAAAAAATACAAATAGAAATATAATTCAATTTTTTAGAACATTTGTGTTTACTTGAGGGGGTAATTCGTCATAAACAAATAGGTTTGAAGAGTTAAAAGTTGGAAAACATAAAATTTTACTATAACTTAACACTTCCAATCTACCAAAAATATACTTACTATTCAACCCAAATTCTAAAATATAAATAACTATATGTGTCATTATAATTATATATACAATTTAAATAAATAAAATTGTAATGCCAAGGTTGAAATTGAAGTTTAATACTGTTTTAATCTCTACTCAAGCATGAGTGCACTAACATCCAAAAATTATGAACATTGATGACCCAAAACTTGATGAGCATTGATGACACTGATAGCACGAATTATGGAGATTCCTCTAGGCATTCTCGTTCGATATGGTTTCTTGCAGAACACTGTATAGGTTTTCTCATCTATATTTAATAACCCACTCATCATTCCTCATGCTTAGGACCAGATTGCCAAAGAAGACAAATTACTCCAGCTAATTTCTCTGGAAATTCAATTCTTCGTTATCTAATTGCATCCTTGATCTGTTCAATATGATTTGTGCAGTTAATTACTTCCTCGTATGCACTTTTAGACAAATACGAATGTGAGTTGAGAAGTTTTCACATTCTCTCAAGTCTCTTCTCCACTGGTAGCCAGCTTTGAACTTATGTAATTTAAGGTTGACTTTGAGCTCAGAGCATTCATAAGGATCTCTTATCCCGCTTCCATTTAACTTCTTTGACATCAAGCTTCTGTTCCATGAGGCCTCGATTATGATCTTTGATCCACAAATCCTGTGAAGAGGCGAGCATCAATCATATTAAGGATGACATTAAGTAATTCCAAGGTAAGTAATTCTAAGGATAAGAATGTTGAGAACCAATTGAATCCAATATAACATAAAATACAAATAAATATAATATAAAATACAAATAAATATAATGTGAAAATAAAAAAGATAAGTATAAATTATAGGGAGGTTATCCACCCTATTTTAGAAGATCAAAAGTACCTCTAGGTTTTAACTAGTTCAAAGAAAAAACTTAATATAGGTAAGATAAGAACTAACTTTCATGAGCTTCATAGTGAAACGGGGTAGTTGGGCAGTTCCTAAAACACCATGGGTGAAAAGGATCTGCCATCTCTGAGAATATGAACATTGTGGATGAAAAACACTTCCTCTTAGAGCGTCCTGTGTACACCATGAGCTCCAAACTCTTTGAGTATAGAAATACAATTTTAAAACAAACTATATAATTATTTTCTTTAGGTCTGATAAACCAAAGTTTGGTCTTACAGGAGGTTAACTATCATCATCATCATATTTACATATACCAAATATATTAAATTTTAAAAATATCTTAATTCTTACTATTTATATTTGAAAAAAAATAATACAATATTATTTTATGATTAAAAATTATACATTCTAATAAGAATATGTTTAAATACTTCTTTATAATTGCATTGAAGATAAAGAAATAGTTCCCTTAAAAAAAATTAAATAATCTTTACATTTTATTTAAAAAAAATTTAATTCCATTATATAATACAAACTACCATCATCATCTAATTATTTATTATATTTTATAAATACTCATAATATATAACATTTATATAAGAAAGCCAAACCCGATATTTATATAATTTCGTAGGGATTGTGAGGGCTAATAGGGTGTTCATGTTAAGGATAAACATTCATATCAAATCATTACATATTTTAAATATTAAAGCACATTAAACCCTCTCAAAAAAAATATCATTTAATTGTTGATTGATTAAAATTATTAAAAAAAACACATGTCCTAAATAAAATAAATATATTAATTGTTGATTGATTAAAATTATTATAAAAAACACATTTCATAATTAATAATATTAATATTGATATTTAAAATGTAATGTACTATTAATATTGATATTTAAAATGTAATGTAGTATTTTTTAATTGTATAATTTTTTTTAATAATGATTATGATATTTTTTTTAACTTTTTATATTACTATATTTAAATATTAAGAAATTTATATTGTATTATTAAATTTTTATAATTTTAAAATAAAAAATAATTATTTTATAATTTTATAATTAAAAATAATTATTTCATAAAATTATAAAATAATAATTTTAATAACACTTATTTGATAAAATTATGAAATAAGAATTTTAATAACCATTATTTGATTATGAAATAATAATCATAATAATTATTATTATGATAATATTTTCATATATTTAAATTTTCATATTAACATATTTTATAATAATATTAAAATCTCTATAACTTTAAAATTTTCATTATGAAAAAATAATATTGATAATATAGTATATACTGTAACTTCAAATTATGATAATATTTTCATATATGGTTAAATTTTCATATTAACATAGGTTTAATTTTCATATACTGTTTAATTTATTATATTTTTTTGCTTGCTTAGTTTATACTTTAATTTATTGTATGCTTGGTTAGATTACCAAATGGTTAGATTATCAAATGTTTATGTAAGTTAATTTTAATTTCATTATGATTATAGTAAAAAAATGCATTTTAAAATTTAATATAAAAGAGAAGTATAATATTATTGTATAATTTTAAATCAAAATGGAACAAAAAAATCAGAATAAATTATTCATTTAGCGAACCAAGTTATTTTGTATTATTATAAAATTGGAATCTAAAGAATGTCTCACTATACCAATAAAATTGAGAAAATATAACCAACACCACCATGCAACTTTGATACTGATACTCAAATATGTCAACATGTATATTGTTGGATGTCTCCCATCATGCCTTTGCAATGCAACAGTAAGAAATACTCATCATGCTGCAATCCATTTAATGCGGCCGCAGTAGGCTTGATGCCCGTTAGATCTCAAGCATCTTGAGATCTAATGGGAATCAAGCCTATTGCGGACGCATTAAATTCCCTATATGGGCTAAGTATTGCTCGCCATACTTGAAAACCAAAATATATCTGCCACTTGTAACATTTTCAGGGTTCTCTGTCAGACCTCCAAACTAACACACAATTTCCAGACACTTCTAGCTGACCAATGACACCCTTTTCTCATGCATCCATGTGTCAACATTCGACTGGATTTCAGACCAAATTTATCGAGGTTCCTCCCCGAAACATAGATTGACACCTCTGATACACATCATTAATGACCTATTTCCTGTTAGGACGTGTTGACTCCTGATTTATTGTCGAGCTTAAATCATCAAAACTTTTGAATTCGACGACTCTTAGACAAATTGTCGTCCTTTTTTGCTCGAAGATTCATATTTCTTGTCCAACTCAAATGAGGAATTCAATACAATAATTTCAAAACATGAATTTTTACCATGACTAACACAACGGCATTACAACTGACTTCAATTCCTATTCAGTGCATGTAAATTCCTATATAATTTATGTGTAAAATAACTTTCTACATGATCTAATTAACAGATAATCCATCATAACTCGATCTGATATGAACTGATCTTATATAATACAAACATGTATTGATCTGACTTATTAAATTGAGCACATAGATCCGTGGACAAACACACAACTCACAGGATAGATCACACAATTTACTCAGTTATTGAAGAATCAAACAGTGCAAAAATGGCTTCCAGCTATGCATGCTTTTCATTAATCAAAGAGTAATTAGATAATAATTACAATTAAGTACAATGGCTTAAATAGCCACATGCAATTCGAATCCACATGAGTAAATTTGAATTGATTAGACTCTACTTGACTATAGGTAACTAAGACCTTGTCTAAATCATTGTCGGAGGACTCAATAGTTAACTGACCTTGTCTAAACCATTACCAGAGTTCATTGGAGTTCTGAAAACACAACTCAAGTGTCTACTTCAGTGTTGACTGAGGCTAACCGACTGTGGTAGGTGAGAAATGTGCCTCTCCTGCATGTAGCCATGCAAACCTAGCGCTAATTGAATGTAGAGTACTAGAACTGAATGTAACTAACTCCTAACTCAACTTGACTAGTCACTAACTGAACTCGACTGATGAAGGTTGGTATCAACACTCCCAGTGGCTCCTAAATTGTAGCGATTGGTCTAGGAGGCTCCTAAACTAAGGCATGAAAGTGCAATCAGTAGCAGTAGACCTCAATTAGTGTTTTCGACTGTTTAGTAACTGAAACATGTGCCCCAATTAGGCCAAGTGGACCCAATGGTGCTAGTGACTAAAAATAGACTAGACAGACTCCCGATTTAGACATGACTCTTGATTTAGACATATGACCAAATTGTACAAGGGAGGATTAATAATCCTCACACCCCCCCTAAATGCTAACATGGACAATCCGTGGACCCTGGTAACTAAGACCATAGGTCACCCATTACATCAAGTAAAGTAAAGTAACTGCTCAATACAAGGAGCCAGGAAAAAAACCACATGGGAAAAAAGCCACCCCTCTAATTAAGCAAGTAGAATTGGGATCAATTTGGTTCTTTTGTGCATAGGTATCCTTTGGCCTGGCAATTGAACCTCTCAATCATTATGTCTGGAGGAATCTTCCTCTTTGGAAGAAGAATGATATGCTCAACTAAATCGGAAATATAGACAGCTGCTGGATGAAGAATGGACCCATGTAGAGCAACTAAAGTCAACTGATAAGTGAGAAAAGGTTCTTGAGGATTCAGAACATGTGAGGAACACTCAAGAAACTGATATGTTGCAACCATGAGTGGTAAAATCATCCCTAAGTGTTAGGAGCGAGTGTTCAGGTGGATGCAGAATGTCTTCCTCTTTACTAGTTCTGTGAGGAGATGAGCATGTGATCAATGGTAGAGCAACATTGGGACCATTGAGAGCGAATGCTTGAGATCCATAGTCTCATATAGCTTCTAAAATAGCTAATGAATCACATAATAAAATATCAGCAGCCTTATAAGAGGAAAATAACAACAAATCCCCAGCAGTAGTTTTGAAGAGAAATTGCTGCTACTTGATTTTTCACACCAGAATTGGTGAGAGCAGCTACAAGCATGACTAAAATCTATTGGATTTTAAAATTTGAACCAAATAATATCAGATCATAAAGTAAATCAGATCTAAATAGGTTCACAACAGATCCAAAAACTATGAAATCAAATCAAATCCCCAGCATCAGTTTTGTAGGAGACTTGCAGTACTTGTTTCTTCATAGCGTTGATGAGAACAGCTACAAGTAGTACTGAAAGATTACGAATTTGAAATATTAAACCAAGAAATATCAGATCAGATATAAATAAGATCATATCAGATCCAATAAGGATCATATCATATCCAATGAAATGGTCAACTGAGACGGTGGATGCACAACTTTCTTCTTCTTCAAAATTCTAAATTTTGGTGCATGCAATCCTACAAGAATTTGTTGGAAGATCTAGATCATGAGGAGCAAATGGATCACTCTGGTAATCTGATATTTCTTCAAAAATATCCAAGGTATTACATATTTGTACATTAGCAGCAACATTAGAGAGAGAAAAATCAAATTTCTTTTCACTTTTGGAAGCAATTACTTGCAAATTTTGCACAGAATTCAAAGGAAAATCACTGGTGAATGTTTGCATGGAAGTGCAGCAGTGTTTTTCTTCAATATTAGAGATTCAAAATTCTTCTTCAGTTTCATTTATATGAGGATATGAGATATAAGAGATCTCATGAACTTCCGGAGCATCAGGAAAATGAGTCACTGCAAGGAGACTGTCTTCAATTCAAATTGATTGTGTAGAAGATTCAACTTCTTCTTCATTTTGAAAAACTTCATCAGAGAGAGTGGAGGCCAAGATTTTTGGATCAAGGATGCTTATTGTGCTTGATGTGGTCTCCAAAGTGATATTATGATCCTCATCAATTATTCCAAGTGTTCTATCCAATATTTTCCAGAGATCCTTTGGCTTTTTAATAGATATTTTGAGGTAGCAAATGCTAGGAGAAAGGGCCATACACATTGTTCCATAAGATGCATCACATTAATTTAGCCAGTCATCCTTTCTCTCAAAGGACTCTTCACCAAGTCCAATAGACACCTCATATAGATCTTGTCTCTTCAAAGATGCAATCATCTTCATCTTCCATTCTAAATAGTTTGTGAATAGGGTGAGAACAGGAGCTAATGAATCCAGAATTGTTGAAACCATTCGAAGTTGTACCTGCAAAAACACAAAAGGGGCACTGTAAGGTCGACAACCTGCAAATTTCAGGTTTTCATCACACCCAACATAGTTTATCAAGCTTGATCAACAATTCCTTAACTTGGGGTATTAAGTGGTAAACCTTCTACTCCTGGTGCAGAGCTGGAAGGAGCAATTTTGCTCAAAAATGATCTAGTAGGAGATCTGAGGAGGAGAAGTGCCTTGTCCATCGAGGCTCTGATACCCTATTAAATTGAGCACATAGATTTGTGGACAAACAAACAACTCACATGATAGATCACACAATTGACTTAGTTATTGAAGAATGAAACAGTGCAAAAATGGCTTGCAGCTATGAATGCTTTTCATTAATCAAAGAGTAATTAGATAATAATTACAATGAAGTACAAAGGCTTGAATAGCCACATGCAATTCGAATCCACATGAGGAAATTCAAATTGATTGGACTCTACTTGACTGTAGGTAACTAAGACCTTGTCTAAATCATTGTCGGAGGACTCAATAGTTAACTGAACTTGTCTAAACCATTATCAGAGTTCAACGGAGTTCTAAAACACAACTCAATTGTCTACTTCAATGTTGACTAAGGCCAACTAACTGTGGTAGGTGAGAAATGTTCCTCTCGTGCATGCAACCATGCAAAACTAGCACTAACTGAATGTAGAGGACTAGAACTAAATGTAACTGACTCCTAACTTAGCTTGACTAGTCACTAACTGAACTCAACTGATGAAGGTTGGTATCGACACACCTAGTGGCTCCTAAATTGTAGGGATTTGTCTAGGAGGCTCCTAAATTGATGCATGCAAGTGCAATTAGTGCCAGTATACCTCAATTAGTGTTCCCCACACTTTAGTAACTGGAACATGTGCCCCAATTAGGTCAAGTGGACCCAATGGTGCTAGTGACTAAAAATAGACTGGACAGACTCCTGATTTAGACATGACTCCTGATTTAGACATATGACTAAATTGGACAAGGGAGGATTAATAATCCTAACATGACTAGATCTATTTCTCAAGTATGGGGGTTGCATTTATTATATCCAACATTTCACCAGTGGGTATTTGGATAACTACACCATGCCCTAATCCAACTGAATTTTCCTATGAACATTGCCTTTTCTGTGTGATCTATTTCGGATCTTGGGTAGGACACATTTGGAAACTTATAGCAAGTAGTTACAATTTTGATTCTAAGGATGACGTTGAGGAGTGAAGTGGGGGTGGCTATGTTCTAACATTTTTGACACTTGCAATCAAGGGGTTTCTCAGGGTTCAGAGGAATGGTATCTCCATGAGTCCCCATCTCTATAGCTATTTTTATTCTTTTCACCATGGTGAAGTGCAGTTGGAATAGGAGGCCCCATCAAGGAAGAAGCAATGAAGGCTTGACACAAGCTCAATCAAAGGCTACAAAGGTTGAAGATAATTTTATCAAGAATCCCTATAGAAATCCATGCTCAAATGGACAACTTGCTAAGAATTAGGTCAATGAGGTGTGTGATTTTACCAAGTGAGAGGAAATTGAGAAAGAAATACAATCCTAAGTCACTATATAGCATCAGGTCACTAATTTATACAATACTTACACCACATATACTAAGTATTACAAAACCTAAGTAGCATTGCATTGGACCATAATGGAACTACGAAGGAAAAAGTTGATGAGTTGTTATGAAGCAGTCTCTCATGCTCATAATTTTATATTATCCTAAGCTTATAAAGTCTTCATATTTTACTCCAGGAACCAGCTATACAAATGACATAAGTAAAAAAAAACTTTGTTGGATTGTCCTTTATTAGTAGCAATGAATTTTTGGTTCAAAACCATAAGACCTTGGTTGAGAACCACAACCCAAGGCTTAAATACATATAACCCATCAAAGTCATGGAAGAATCACACCTCGAATTTTTGGTGCAGAACCATAAAACCTTGGTTGAGAACCACAACCCAAGGCTTAAATACATCTAATCCATCAAAGTCATGGGAGAATTACAATCCACCTATACTGCACCAACCTTAGATAGCTATAATAAAAATGATTTTCTAAACTTTAATAATTTTTATAATATTTGTTAATATATATATATATATATATATATATATATATATAATGAATGAGATATAATACCTATTTCAACACGTCATGTTCTTTTTTTCAAAGGAACTCATGTCATATCATGTGATATGTAATACATAGTTTTATATTTAAATTTAAATTTTTTATTAAATTAAATTAAATATAAGTAAATATTATTACTAATTATATTTGTATTAAATTTTATATTTCAATATTAAAAATATTATAATATAATNAATTATATCTCTATTAAATTTTATTCCCAAATATTATAATACAATTGTTTCTATAATGTAAAATTATTATTATTATTTAATTTTAATTCAATGTAAAATTATTATTTAATTTTGTTTATACATTTTTTTATTATTTTTTTGGTAAATTGTAATTAACAAAGTTATACATTATTATATATAGAATACAAAATAATTAAGGCATATATCTTATAATTTTGGGGTGGAGTACCATATATTAACAATTTAGTTTTGTGAATACTATTTAATAAAAAAATGTGATATGAAAAAAAAAAACAAATTGTTACCTGTTTCTTTAACCATCTTATAAGTGAAGTTTATTCAAATCTTAATTAAGATGCATTTAAGAATAACCATGAAATGAATCTCTAAGATAATATCTCTATAATTGTTGCGTGAGAGGCCCTCTACAGCCGAGTTTGAGGGAGATCTTGTAATGAGTACACCCCAATATGAGGGAGATCTTGTAATGAATACAACCCAATATGAGGGAGATCTTGTAACATTTGTCAATCTTGTAACTTTTGTTACTAACAAAATAATAAAAAATAAAAGTTTTAATCATCAACCAAAATAAATGTAGGCCACAAAACAACCTAATATGGGGGATATGTTGTAATGTTCATGCCTAAAAAAACAATAAAGAATTAAAAAATTTATTATAAGTAAAAAAAACAACACAATATGGGGGATGTTGTAATGTTTCTACCTAACAAAATAAAAAAAAAATAAAAAAAATTTGAATTATTTGAAAAAAAATGTTGGTGTGCCACATGCTTTTAAATCCATGTGCAAGGGCTCCTAAACAACCCATGGTTTTATTGTACATGGTTTAGGAGGGCTTTGCAAATGGTTCAAAACCATGTGCAGGGCCTTCTAAACAACCGATGGTTTTAATGTACATGGTTTAGGAGGTCCTTACAAATGGTTTTAAGACCATGTGCAAGCCTCCTAAACAACCCATGATTTTAGGAAGGCCTTGCTCATGGTTTTAAAACCATGTATGGGGGAGTTGTTGTAATTTTAGTTCCTAACAAAATAAGCAATAATAAAAAATATTATATGTGAACCATAAATTATATTAAATATTAATAATAAAATATTATATGTCCACCTTAAATAAAAATATGTTTCTTTTAGTTTGAATCAAGTCAATGGCTATATGTATAGGATACACTAAAGATGACAGAGGTTTTCACCTCTATAGATTTGATCCCTCTGGGGGCTTGATAGAGCCTCGGATTATGATATATGCTAGTGTATTTAAAATTAAGTATTAGATACAACTATTAGCTTAACCCCAATGATTCTATAACTATTAGGTTAACTTCAACTCTAATCACGATTATATTGGATTTAACTATTAGATACAACTTTTAGCTTACGTCCAATGATTCTACAAATATGAGCTTCAACTCTAATCACTATTATATTGTATAACTATTAGGTTAACTTCAATAGTCAATAGTGATACAACTATTAAATTAGAGATCTTGTAGATCTTGTACTTTATGTAACTTTATTAAATAATCTACAAAAAAAATGGGGGTCACAAAAAAAAACAATATGGGGGAGATGTTGTAATGTTTCTACCTAACAAAATAATAAAAAATATAAAATTGAATTATCCGCAAAAAAAATGTTGCCTTGCACATGGTTGTAACAACCCATGGTTTTATTGTACATGGTTTAGCAGGCCTTGCAAATGGTTTTAAAACCATGTGCAAGGCCTCCTAAACAACCCATGGTTTTATTGTACATGATTTAGGAGGGAGTAAGCTATCTACCCGATGATTTGCACCAGGGCCCACCCAATGCCATCAAGTAATAGCTTACTCCGTTACCCAGATTTTAGACTTCAGCGTGTGGTTGAGTAAGTTGTTCTTCCCAACCTGGTTTTAACTCTGTGAAATAGTTTTAATGGTTTTTTTTTCTATAGTCATTGTGGAAGCATGGATAGGAAGTCCTAGTTTCAAATGATTATGTTATTCTTTATTTATTTGCTTGGCCTGTGGAGTCCTCACTCTACTCCGATTCTCGAAGGTGTGAGTTCATGCCCACATTTGACAAGATGTGCACAGACAAACATGTTTCTCAGTGTGCTTTAATTCGATCCAGAATTATATATAGCTTCTTGTCATTTGTAATTTCCATTTAGAAGAAGTCGTTTCTCTCTGTTATGTTTGAAATCAATTTTTGTGAATGGATGAAATAGGTTTGAACGCTGCATTTTCTCATTGGATGAGCACTGCAATCTTCCCATGAGAACTGCGATAGCTTCCATTTGGAGTAAGCTATCACAGTTCTCATGGGAAGATTGCAGTTCTCATCCAATGAGAAAATGCAACATTCTATCCATGCTTCCACAACGACTATAGCAAAAAAAAACCATTAAAACAATTTGACAGAGTTAAAACCAGGTTGGTAAGAACAACTTACTCAACGGCACGAATCTGTCTTCTGAAAGGGTAACAAAGTAAGCTATTACTCCATTTAGGAGGGCCTTCCTAGCAAAATAAAAATTAATTATGAATATTTAATATTATTTATGGCCGACATATGTGGACCTTAAATAAAAATATGTGTCTTTTGGTTTGAATCAAATCAATGGCTATATATAGGACACACCAAAGCTGAGACCTCCTTCAGTGCAATAACTAAGAAGATGTTTGCACCTCGAGACATATCCCTCTCGGCTAATTGCACCTCGAGAGATATCCCTCTCGGAGCTTGATAGAGCCTAGGATTTGGACCTAGACTATTAAATGAACATGTAGTTATACTCTAAGACTCCATATATTAAGATTAATAATTTTTCAATATCAAATATATACTAGTCAACATATTCTCAAATATATATTAATCAACATATTCTCAAATATATTAAACTTATTAATACAATTATTACTAGTTAAATGTATTTATGATTATACATTAATAAATTAAATTATTAGTATTTAATTAAAAAATAATAATTAAATAATTTCATGGGTTTATATTCATATTTTAATATTATAATTAAATAATATTAAAGTGATAACAAAAATAAAAAAGCTAACTCAATTTAAAAATTACAATAAAATAAAATACTATTACGTTTGGATTAGCCATAAAATGGAAAATAAGTCAAAGACGTGGAACTTTTAAGGTACACCTCAAAACTTGTTGTAAATTCATTTTAACATAATGTTTATCAAATATTTAGAAAAAGTTCAATTTTCTTAAAAGTATAGTTTTTATCATTATTTAAAATATTAGTATGTAATGAAATATTAGGTGGGTGAGTGATTTAGTCATGATGTAAAATTAAGTTTTTGTGATAATTCACTTTAAAGAAAGAAAATATATATATATAATTAATTTTCAATTATTTCTATTTATATGCAAATTTGAATCTATCTTTTAAAACATCATAGTATTTCAAATTTCCTTTTTGAGGTATATATGCCATAGGCGATATAGTAAAATATTACTCACAAAACAATTACTTTTCACACAAACTATGATGCAAACTAATTCGGTAATACTTTAACACTGTAAATAAAACTATTCTAAACTATATAAATATATAAATGAAAGAAATATCCCACAAAACCCTTCCCTTCCCCCACATTTCTGAACAAATTAATTACACACGGGGTTTATCATGCATTTCTGAGAAATTTCTCATTCAATTCACCGTCCAACCATTTCAACAATTTTGTTAGTCAGTTTGTGCTACTTGCATGCTATAAGCTTGCCAAACCTTAAAAAAATTATGGTAGAGAGTGTGAATTTTGACCTTGTGTGTGGTTAGTCCTTAGCAAGTGCCAAAGTTTCTAGTAGAGAGTGTCAAGGTTAAAAATATTAAGATCAGACACCTGCAATATCAAACGACATGTTTATATTCAGGTACATAAGACATGGAAGAAGACTGTTACTACTGACTGGTATAGGATATTACCTTGCTATGTATGGAATGAAAGATTATGTTGTTAACGGTAGAAGAACCAGCACTCACAACTTTAATGCTTTTCTTTGAAACTCATTTGGCATAAATAGCCGCTGTATATAGTTTTAGATCCTATAGTTTAGGACTGTAATTGACTAGTATGAGGAAAATTCTAACTACAGAGATACAATCAAATATTTACAAGGATTCTGGTGATCTATTCTATCTGTAGAGCTAGTAGTAGAGATAAATTAGGAGCATGAATGTCAGAGAACCTACTTGGAAATAATTGCTCCCAATCGTCAACACTCCCCGTCAAGTTGGTGCGTAGATATCACTCATGCCAAGTTTGTCGAGACAACCATTAAATGCTTGGTTTGACACTGCTTTGGTCAGCACATCAGCAAGCTGGTCTTGAGATTGAACATGAGCAACTTCAATCAACTTTGCTTCTAGTTTCTCCTTGATAAAATGCATATCAACCTCAGCATGCTTAGTTCGATCATGTTGAACTAGATTATGGGCAATATCACATGCTACCTTGTTATCACAGTATAACTTCATAGGACTGACTTGCTTCATATGTAAAGCTTCCAACAGATTTCTGATCCACAACAATTCACATATTGCCTTAGCCATTCCTCTGTATTCGGCCTCGGCACTAGATATAGCAACTACCTCGTGTTTTTTACTTCGCCAAGTAACAAGATTTCCTCCTACAAACATGAAGTAGCCTGATGTAGAACGTCTATCCTCAATTGACCCAACCCAATCAACATCTGTATAGCCTTTAACATCCAAGCTATCACCTTTTGTGAATAAAATTCCCTTTCCTGGAGATGACTTCAAGTAGCGTAAGATCTGGATGACAACATTCATATGTTCTTCTCTTGGGGAGTGCATGAATTGACTGACAACACTTAGTGCATAAGCTAAATCTGGCCGAGCATGTGCAAGATACATTAATCTTCCAACTAATCTTTGATAGTGCTCCTTGTTAGCAGGAACTTGGTTTGGGTGCACACCTAGCTTCAGATTTTTTTCTATAGGGGTGCTAGCCGGACTACATTCTATCATACCAATTTCCTTCAATAAGTCTAAGGCATATTTCTGTTGTGACAGAAAAATACCTTTCTTTGATCTTGACACTTCAATTCCAAGGAAATACTTCAATTCACCAAGATCCCTCATTTCAGGCTCATGGGAAAGCTGCTCCTGCAGTGCTTTTCTTTCTTCAGGATCATCTTCGATTACTATCATATCATCAACGTACACAATAAGAGCTATGATTTGTTCTCCATTATGTTTCAAGAAGAGAGTGTGATCTGAGATATTTTGCTGGTAACCAATAGACCTCATATAGCTCATGAACCTTCCAAACCACGCTCTAGGAGACAGTTTCAAGCCATATAGAGATTTTTTCAATCTACAGACCTGTTTATTGCCTTTAGTCTATAGATTACAACCCGGGGGAAACTCCATATATATACTTCTTCTTGGAGATATCCATGCAGAAATGCATTCTTTACATCAAACTCGTGCAAAGGCCAGCCAAAATTTACTACTAGAGATAGTAGAATACGGACTGTATTAATTTTGGCCACTAGTGCAAATGTCTCCATATAATCGATTCTGTATGTTTGAGTATATTCCTTAGTGACAAGTCTTGCTTTGAAGCGTTCTATGGTTCCATCAGCTTTGTATTTAATGGTGAAGACCCACCTACATCCAATAGGTATCTTCCCTTCAGGCAAGTCAACAACTTCCCACGTTGAATTCGTTTGAAGAGACTTCATTTCTTCATTCATCGCCTCCCTCCATCTAGGATCTTTCAAAGCTTCCTGCACACTATTAGGAATAGCTACAACAGATAATTGATTCACAAACGCCTTACTTTGATTTGACAGTCTATGGTAGGATACATAATTGCTTATGGGATACTTAGATTTGGCGTTGAGAATAGGTTCATAGCTAACTTTGGGTTTCCCTCTTGTGACTCGATCAGGTAACATTTTTAAGTGAGGCTCAGATTCAGAATTTACCTGAGGCTCAGGCATGGAATTGGCTGGAGAAGACAATTGGTTAGCTAGTACATCATGAGAGGAGGAAGACACTGACGGCACTTCCATTTGATCTTGAACCTCATTCTCCAAAAATTGCTGCCCATCTGGATAACCACCCCTGTTAGTTACGATGTCACCATCACTAGTTTCCAAATGGTCACATTCACCACTAGTGTTCAAATTATCACCACTTATAAGATCTAAGTCCAAAGGATGATGCAAAGTCTGCACTTCATCTCTATTCTCCCCCTGAAGTGGAGACTCAGAGGTAGAATAATACATATCGTTTTCATGAAAGACCACATCAAGGGTAACATAAATTTTACGAGAAGGGGGGTGATAACACCAATACCTTTTTGATGCAAGGCATAGCCAACAAATACACATCGAAGGGCACGAGGTTCTAGCTTATTTCTCAAGGGTTCGTGAAGGTGCACAAAGGCTACACACCCAAAAACATTAGGGGACAGATTCGGTATGGTAGGAGCACTTACAATATTATGGAGGACATCAAAGGGAGTCTGAAATTGTAGGGAACTAGAGGGTACATAGTTGATGAGATAGGCTATAGCAGTAATAGATTTTCCCCAATAACTGATAGGCATATGAGCCCCAAACAAGGAAGCACGAACAACTTCAAGAAGGTGACGATTTTTTTGCTCTGCTACCCCGTTTTGTTGAGGGGAGTAAGGGAAAGTCGTCTGATGAACAATGCCATGTAAATTCAGGTACTGTTTCAAGTCTTGATTAACAAACTCTCCACCATTATCAATACAAAGAACTTGAATATTAGATTGATATTGAGTGGCTATTATTTTGTGAAATTGTTGAAACAAGGAACTAACTTCATTCTTTGATTTCATTAAACAAACCCAAGTCATGCGAGTATGATCATCAATAAGTGAAACAAACCAACGAGCTCTACTCAAAGAAGAAGTATTTGCAGGTCCCCATACATCAGAGTGAATAACCATAAAAGGTGCAAGACTCTTATTCATACTAATGGGAAATGGGACATAGTGAGTTTTAGCCAGTTCACAAATGTCACTCTTAAAATACGAAACATTTAATTGAGAAAAGAGCTTTGGAAACAATTTCTGTAAATATCCAAAGGATACATGACCTAAACGCCTGTGCCACAACCAGATTTCTGAATTCTGATGTTTGTCAGACATATCAGCTGAAAAAACTTAAGCCAACTGATTTGAGCTTGCCGGCAGTAGATCAAGATAGTAGAGCTTCCCTCTCATAGTACCATAACCAATTGTCTTCCGAGTCTGGATGTCCTTAAAAACACAAAAGTTAGGCCAAAATATCACAATACAGTTCAAAGTGAGGGTTATTCGAGCGATTGACAATAAGTTACGATTAAGAGAAGGAACAACCAGAACAGACTCCAAATTCAAATTTTGGGTAAGAGAAATTGAGAGTTCTCCAACCACGGGAGAGGGAGTACCATTGGATGTGGACACTATATGTTGGTCTGAGGATTTCATGGATTGAATATGGTTACTGTCAAAGTTCATGTGGTGTGTTGCACCAGAATCAATTATCCATTCACTATGACTAACAGGAGCAGAAGTATGAAGTGCCTTACCAACGTTCCCAGAAGTAGCAATGAAAGAAGAGGCTTCCTCAGGAGTGCTAGTGTTGGTAGAGGGATCAACCACAACAACAAAAGCATGATGAGTTGACTTTGAATTTCATTTGCGAGGTGCCTTGGCAGGATCCCACCATTCTGGATACCCAATTAATTCATAGCAACGTGACTTTGTATGCCCGATTTCTCCACAGTGGGTACACACACATTCTGATTTTGCAGCTCCTATTTCATAGCTATGATTTTGTGATCCAGATGACTGATTTTGGTCAGTTGTGTGATTCGGCAGACCAAACTTTCGATTTGGTTTCAGATGTGTTTGCGATTGGTGAGGCTTGCCTCGATGAGCCACCATAGCAGCTGACTCGGGGTGTTTAGGTTCACCACTAAGTGCAGCTCGACAAACAACATCACGGCGAACATATGCATAAGTTTCTTCAAGATCGAGTGCAGGATCCTTCCTGAGAATCTCACCTCGAATTTGTTCAAAGTCTGCATCTAGTCCATTCAAGAAGATATGCACCCGCAGTCTCTCAACAATTTTTTTATAGGAGACAACATCTTCAGGATCCTTCATGACAATCCTATCACAATGATCTAGTTCTTGGAATATTTCTACCAGATCACCATAATAGGTGGAAAGAGGACGACCAACCTGTTTGGTGCAGAATGCCCATTGATTCAGTGCAAAGAGTTGCGATTCGTCTGACCCATCATAGAATGATTTCGCAAGAGCAGTCCAGATTTCACGTGCAGTAGAGAGTCTAAGATAGCGCTTCATAATCTCCGGTGACATAGAAGTTAGCAACCATCCTTTGACCTTTTGATTTTCAGCATACCACTTCGCATAGGAAGCATCAGTAATCTGCGGAGGAGGTGTTTTACTGGTGAGGTATTCAATCTTCTCACGAACTGCGATCTACATTTCCATGATTTGGGACCAGACATCATAATTAACTTCGGTAAGAATGATACTGTTTGTGAAACCGGGGTTTTCTGATTGAACATGGATAACTGGAAGATGATTCGGGTTGACCTTTAGTCATGATGTGAGGGGTATATGAGAATTTAGGCTATGAGGTTATGATGATGTAGAACGGATGATAACCTCGCTCTGATACCAAGTCAAAAGTAAGAAGTCAAAAGTAAGAAGTATGTGAGGAAAGGCTTCAATGCTTTTCTCTCATACTCATTTGGCATGAATAGCCGCTCCTATAGTTTAGGACCGTAATTGACTAGTATAAGGAAAATTCTAACTACAGAGATACAATCAAATATTTACAGGGATTCTGGTGATCTAGTCTATCTATACAGCTACCAGTAGAGATAAATCATGAGCATGAATGTCAAAGAATCAACTTAGAAATAATTGCTCCCAATCGTCAACAAAGCCCACCTTCTTCCAACGTCGGCAGAAGATCAGAGCACACAATCTGATGTTCAAATGCGTTCGTCCGGACCTGAAATGCTGAACCGGTAGATTCTATTTTCAATGTGGGGAATTCCCAATCGGCTCCTCCAATCGGAGGAGCTTCAATGCAAAATCTATCGTTACAGGATAATCGCACGGCCTGGAATGAAACATTTGCATTATTATCAGATTTAGCCTTCATTTTATCTCTTTCTATTGATAGATCTTCGACTTTTTGCTGTAGGTGCTGAACGTAATTCACGGCCTCCTGCACTAGGTCTGACGCCGCACGTTTTCGAGATCGGACTTCCATTAAATTAGAACACTATGACGATAGTCATTTAGATATCCTATTTTGCACTGGCTGATTAACGAGATCAAGATTTAGATATTTTGCATTTATTTTGAGCGGATCAACAAGATTATTCTAGGTATAAGAAGTGTACAAGATTAATCTAGGTGTAAGAAGTGTATAATAATATTTCATTTTATTAAAAATTTATTTTATGATTATTCTATGATTAAATGCATTTTGATTAAAAACTGACAACAGTCCGATATGAATAAATTATATATTCTCTATGAACTGCCACTTTACTTCACTTGTGGCTGTGCTACTGACTAAGATGGATCTCCCAAATCATAACACAACAAATCCGTGTGAGAGATAAAAGAAAAAACATACCCTAAGATTTTCACCTGGAAGCAGAGATCTGAGAATTGACAAGAGGGCGTTCATGTCTTTACGCCGCTGCCTTTCCATCATTTTGTTTCGCGGTACGGCGCCTTGAGACTGACCAGCATTTGGACGACTGGAGTTGGAAAATGTGGCCGTTAAAACAGGATTCGAAAGGCCAGAATTACATACGGAAGCATGATGGGTATTGTAAACCCGGGGGACTTCAATGGGTTGTATTGTAAACTCGGGGGACTTCAATGGGTCGTATTGATAGAAATGGATTGGAACTGCAAATACCTTCGACATCCAGCTTTTGTATGATATCGTTACAAGATGGAATGCTCATTTTTTCAGTTCAACTAAACCCTAGGAGACTTATGAAACTTGAGGGAACCTGCCAACAATTTACAGACGGCCGAGTGGGTCCGCGATCGTCTGCACCAAGATTCGTATTCGGTCTGGTACGCGATCGTCTGCACAGTATCCCCAATTGAATCCTGATAAACATTTGAGGATCTCTTCTGATCACCAAAAGGAAAGAAAAGTATCAAATATCATACGAAAAGATCCTCCGACCACTCGACTGTATAAAAAGCGGCAACCCTTGCTGTCGGCACAATTATTAAGAAATGTGAAAATAAGAGAAACTCGTCGAGCCATAGACTGCATCAAAGACGGTTGATGGGACCATTACGAATATCATATAGTGAGGGAAATTAGTTCGAACAAACATTGAATCAAAATATTTTGTGGAGTTGTAAACAACAATGAGTATATCAAACCAATCATAAAAGCAAAGTGCAGCACTCTAAACGAAACTTTCGTTATTTATTAGTATAAATCAGTAGTTACATGATACTGCCTCCACAAAGATCCCTTGGTCAAATATTACTATGATTATGGGCATGTACATTTTTTTCAAAAGAATTACAGGCATGTACATTGAATAGTTTGTTTGCACTTTTGATTACATTAAACCGAAAGGAAATGGAAAATTTTATTTTCCCAACGAAACCGTACTTATTCTCAAATCCCTTGGTCAAATTTTACTATGATTACACACTTTTGATTTTACATTACTATAGAAAAGGAGATGGAAAAAAATCCTTGTTCTAATCGAAGTCATTCTTATTCTCATTTACCGTTTCATATTGTGAATTTATGACATTTAATTTATGATTTAAAATGAATTTCCAAAAAATCTTTATTCTTATTTTTATTTTACTTTTTAGATTTAGATAATATGTATGTATATTAAAAATAAATTCACGAGTCATTTTATGTAGAAATGTGTGAAGATAATATTCTAATATTTTCTATTTTTTTAAGAGTATATCAAATCAAGTTATGTAAAATAATGTAAAAGTGCAAGTAAAAATTTATAGTGTAGAATTCTAGTCTAAATAATATTTTAGAAAATAATAAAATAGTTTAAGAACACCACTAAAGGGGAAGAGGGAAAGGGATCTATGTGAGAGTAAATCATCTATAGTTAAGTGTCAACCTTAAAAGTCACCCATGTTATGCCATCATCCTTAAGTGAATACTTCTTTGGAGTCATGCAATCCAATAATTGAATGCATGTTTGAAGTTGGTGGGAAACTATTCTCATGTAATTATGGAAGCATGGGATGAATATACTTCTTACATGACAATTGTGAATGTCATTTATTCTATGGTAAAAAATAATGTTACTTTTTCTTTCACTAATTCTCTCATCTCCAATTGACTCTATCACTCATTCTCCATGGAGAGTTCATACAAACGGGGGCGTCACCTAGCGACCAATACGATATCATGTTCGTTCATATTGGGGGGTTAAAAATAAAAAAAATTACAAACCAATATATTGGTGGTATATTAGGGGTAAAAAGGTTTTTTTTTAACTATATAAATATGCAATATGATGGGGATATTTTATTTCATGATGCTGCCCGCACCTCCACCATAAGCCATAAGCCTACGTGCACCCTGCATGATGCTGCATAGGGTTTTCTTGTGGTTTTTCTTGAGTTTTCTCCATCGTATATTTTGGATTTGGAGGGCGGTTTTTATGGTGCGTAGCAGTGTTGGTCCTCTGGTGCATAGCATTTTTCGAGTTTCTCCATCGTATTTTTTGGATTTGGAGGGCGGTTTTTCTAGTGCGTAGCAGTGTTGGTCCTCTCATGCATAGCGTTTTTTGAGTTTCTCCATCGTATTTTCTGGATTTGGAGGGCGGTTTTTCTGGTGCGTAGTAGTGTTGGCCCTCTGGTGCATAGCATTTTTTCATCGTTTTTTTCCACCGTGGTGCATAGCAGTGTTGGTCCTCTGGTGCATAGAGTTTTTTCACCGTTATTTTCCATTGTTTTCTGGTTGTGAGTTTGTGGTGGGTTTCTCAATATATAAATAATTTCCTTCAAAAAGGTCTTGAAGGAAGCCCATTTCATGAATGCAGAACTGGACATGAGGATTACACAGATTAGTAAGCATAATTCCACTTATGCCTCAACTAACATGGTGGCATTGCTTTGCCATTATAGTTCAGATTTTATATCATCAGATTTTTCTTTTATTTGTTTTTATGCTTAAAAGTATTTGATGCTTGGGTTGTGAATAGGGTATAAAATTGGAGATGACTTTTTTCCGTAAAGGAAATGCTAGTTTTGATTGATACCCAACTAAGTTCACTGCACAAAAATGCAGCCATTCTGATAATCATTAGTTTTCAGATACTAAAAAATATTAATATTCTTCCTTTTTTTGCGTCCTTGTTAAAATTGACAACTTAGGAATTTTCAGGGGAGATGTTACTTTTTAAATTTATGTATTTTTCTGGTCCTGTTGGCTAAGATCATTACCAGAGCTTGAAACATGTGTTAGTGAATAAACTTCCTGGAAATATTTTACTGCACATAAAGCCTACTTATGATTCAACTTGATGTTTCTAACTAATCCTTATTTTTGGCATTGGCAGGATGCATGTGCCCTTATGTAATTGATAGCTTATCTCACTGGATTGTTTTTGGCAGTGGCTGGAAGTTCACAGATTGCTAGCAGCATCTTTACTGTTGGAACATAATTGTCCTTCCATTTTACACTCTCATGGTTTTTGCTCCACATTCATGATTGGTAAGTTCATTGTTCAATACTATAACTTATTGATTGTATTTATCTTGTTGGGGATTATTGTCGTTGTGTGAAATCTTAACTTAACACATCAACTACAATGTTTTTAAAATGTGACAATAGAAAGAAAACAACAGAAGGCCATGTTCACGGCAATCATTTAATACTTGAAAGAGAGAAGTGAACCAAAAAGCGATTGAAGGGGGTCAAAACTTCAATCCAAAAAATTTGAGCCTCAGGAGGGATAGAAATATTGCCAAGAAACGGTTTTTTTGGAAAGAAAAAATTCATTGGCTGAGTGGTTATTCCAAAAACACAAAATGCAAGAAGACAAGATAAAATCATAAGAAATAACCCTAGTTAGAAGAACAAAATGAGATAGAGACTCTAGGGAACAATGTTAGGAGAGAACAAGGATAACTATTTTTAAATGATATTTAGTCAGTGGGGGATTTCTAGGTCAGTTAAAGTGGGGCACCAATATTTCCCCCACCTAGGTCAATTCTTGTTGATGATGTGATGCCCTTCAAACAGAGGGAAACTTGTGCTTGCATAATGGTTAGGAAGAGGCATGACACCTGGGCAAATTTGGTGAAATAGAATATCCTTTCCCGTGGCTGCTTAGATGAAGGTTTTTTGAATTGAATGTTATGCTCAGATTGATAGGAAACATGCCCCATTAGTGGTAGCATTGTGATATGAGGAGGCTAACAACAAATAAAATAAAATAAAATAAATTATATTTTAAATTGCAAGTCCAATTTTGTGTCTGAAATGGAGGCATGGCACCATATTGGCTAATGACATATTCAGAAAACCAGTAAAAAAAGATTCTACTTTTATCCGAAACTGAAACCATATTATTCTAATTTTGAAACTACTCTTGTCTAATACCGAAACTATATTATTTTGATTTTAACTTTTTTTTCTTCAAATTGTAATTTATAATTTTGTTAGTAAAAAAACTGAATTTGAAACTGTTGCATTTTTAAACATAAGAAAGGGATGCTTCCTAAATAATAAATCGGATGATTTTGGGAATTTTTTCATTCAACTTTCAAGGCACTAGTTGAGAGACAAAATTAGAGAAGTTTGAAGGTACTAAGGATAGATTGTGGGGGATGAATGTTTGTCTAATGAAGTAGAAGGATACTTCCAGCAGCATGTGATCAATAACCAATTTACTACAACATATACTCCTCAACAAAATTGAGTTACTAAAATACAGAATAGATTCATGGTCAATATGGCAAGAATCATGGTCAAAGGCTTGCCATTGTTCCTTTTGAGTTGAAGCAATTAATACAACAGTGAACTTGTTGAATAAGATTCCATTAAAGCAGTAAGGAATATGACCCTTAAAGATACTTGAAGTTGGAAGAAACCAAGGGAAAATCACTTAAGAGTCCTTGAGAGCACTACATATGCCAATGCAAGGAAATGGTTCTTTATTGGGTATGGAAAAAAAAGAAAACTACTATCCACTAGATATGATATAAAAGACAAAAATATTTTTATAAGCAAAGATGTCATATGAAGAATATCCTAAGGTAAATGGACCTGAGTACTTGATACTAGATGATGAAAAGGACAAATAGAAAGTGAGTATGATGATGATGTGTATAGTGTGCAAAAAAGAAACAAACAAAACACACACATAAGAAAGGTAATGTGAGAAGAGATTGTCACAAAACACTCTATATTCCATTAGATATATATTATATATAGGAGTACAAAAAATTAGTAAATGGAGTTTGGTGGAGTGCTAAGTGAGATTACAAGTGTCTCCCTAGAATAAGAATTTACAAATACAAAATCAACAAAAGATTTGTACATTATCTACTTTTTTCTTACTAATTCTCATTATTTCGTCCTTGCTTAGAGGAAATTCAATTGTCTCCAACCGACGACTTATGTTGTAGGTCTTGAAAGTGTTGTTGAAGAGTTGACTGGGACAACAATTTAATAGGGTGGGTAATGTACCTTTATGTCCAACCAAGTAAGTGGTTATCTGCTTGCACCTAGTGATTTTGGTGTGGACATCAAGTAAGGTTTCATCAATCAAAGGAAGCTGGAATTCTGGTATAGTTGCTTCTTAATGTGTAATTGAAACCTATTCCTTAGGTTTATATCCATTTGAAATGCATTGGATCCCACCACTTGGATGTTGTATATGGTCCATATTGGATTGGTTTGAGCTTGTGATACTGCTGATTTTTCAACTATGTTTATCTAGGTGTAGCTGTATATGGTCACCAACCTGAAATTATGTCTATCATGAAGTGCCTTATACTTGGCTTGTGTTTTCTAGAGCATGCCATATACTCTAGTATGAATATTGGTCAATGTTTTGACTCTAAACATCAAAAGAAGTTTTTTCCTACCCTTCTATTGATGAGATGTGGAAGTTGAAGGAAGACTAACTATACAAACTTCAAAGAGGGGATTCCCTATAGAGGCACAAGTTTTCCTATTACAGTCATGCTGCAATATGTCAATATAATTGTCCCATTTCTTGTTTTGTTGATAACATATGTCGAGAGCATCGATAAGGTCCTACTAACAACCTTAGTCTAACCACTAGTTTGGGGATTAAAAGGGGTGGAAAGCCATGACAGACAACAAAAGAGCTTCCCCAAAGAATGTCGAAAGTGGCTAAGAAAGTGAATCATGGTCTGAAATAATGGCAAGTGGAATCCCAAGATGTGTCCATACATGCTTAAGAATTAGTTACACAACTTTTGGAGCATCTATGGACTTATTACAAGGGACGGAAGCAACATAAATGCAGTCATGTTTTTTATTTGAATTTTGGGCAAACCGGTGATTCCCATGTAAAGAGGGAATTAATGAAGGCTGATACTTTTTTAACTTCCTAATGGAAGGCTTGGATTGACTTCAAAGGCAACATTTGCAATTGTAATCCTCCACTTGTTTCCTCATGCAGGGCCACTAAAAATGTCTTTTTAGGTGTTGTAAATTTGTAATGTTCTATGAATTCAAAAATTCCCTTTACAAGAAGAAGAATGCAATTTTTTGAAGAAGGATAGACAATATTTCACTAATGGAACACAAAGTTAGTTAAGTTTGTACAACAACACACCTCTTACAATGTAATGTAAAAAAGGTACATGGATAACAAATGTGGGTTGTTGCATGCATTCAAGAGTTGGGCCCATTAACACCCATAATGAATCTCTTCAAATTCATATTGAGCATTCAAAATAAATGGTTCATGGATCATACATTACAGGATGTATTGGTTGGTCAAACCATCATTCGACATTGATTATTCATGAATGCATTTATTAGACTTGGCACATGGTCACATATATTTTGTTGCTTAAGGGTTAAGGATTGGACGAGTTCTTTGCAAGCGGTTCACTAAAGGTACATTTAGAGGAAATGTCACACTCATATTTGTACACAAGGTACATCTAGAGGACATTAGGTGGTTCACCAAAATTACATCTAGAGGACATTAGGTGGTTCACCAAAAGTACATCTAGAGTACATGTCTAACAAATGTGGGTTCTTGCATGCACTCAAGAATTGGGCCCATCAACACCCAAAATGAATTTCTTCAAATTCATATTGGGCATTCAAAAGAAATGGTTCATGGATCATACATTACAGGATAGATTGGTTTGTTGGACCATAATTCGGCATCGATTATTCATGAATGCCGTTATTAGACTCGGCACATGGTCACATATATTTTGTTGCGTAAGGGTTAAGGATTTGACTATTTCTTTGTAGGTGGTTCACCAAAGGTACATCTAGAGGACATGTCACACTCATATCCATACACAAGGTACATCTAGAGGACATCAGGTGGTTCACTAAAGGTACATTAGGTGGTTCCCCAAAGTTACATATAGACGACATTTCACACTCATATCTGTACACAAATGGATAGGTTTCCTTCGCATATTTACCACTATTTATAACTTATAGTAGGTTCCTTCAAATTTGTTTTCATCTTATAATCCCATGCATAAGAGTGAAACGTAGATTTTGGATTATATGCGTGGGAGGAATCATATATATATATACTCAATGAATGAAGCACATACATACCATAACCTCCTCTTGAGGTTAGGACAAAATCCAATCATCCAATATACCATATCCAGGGTTAGAAAACAAACCCTAGGTCCTCCAAGTGAAAGAATCCCACCAACACTATCTCCAAGGAAAGATGTCCTCCTCTTCTTTCTAAAATAGATCCAATGGTTTCCAAACCTTAATCTCTATCCTTCAGGTGATGAAACATTAACCTTAGAATCCAAAATGCTCCAAGATACCAAGAAACCCTAGCACCCAAGAGATATATATGAAATGTACAAAGAAGAATCTCAAGCAAGAGGAATGGTCCACCTCCTCTTCATATGCTCCACTAAGGTTTCCTCATGAACCCTAGGGAATCGCTAAGAGAGCATTCCAAACAAGAGATACAAATGAATGTGTGATGTGATGTGTTGTGATATTTGGTAATAACCTTTATTTCCTCTATTTATATGAGAGGTAAGGGAGGCCAACAATATAATAAAGGTCAGCCTAAGCCTTACAAGCAAGCCTACTAAACATAATTAATCTAGACACAAGTGAAGCGCTCCACTCCTAGAGTACAAGTGTCAAACTCCAATGATGATGTTGTGCATAATTCTGACCCAAGGTGATGTAGCTATGTAGGGAAAGTACACAACACTCCATCCTGAACCTTCATGAACCCCATCCATCCTCTAAATCCAAGTACTCCATCAAGGTGGATACCCCCTTTAAGAACATTGTTGAAGCCATCTCTAATTGTTTGAACAAGAAACCAAGTTTCCACATGCCACCTAGGGCTTGTATCCCTCCTCCACAAAGCACAATGCTCCTCATATCCTATAGGGTATTCTCCCACTTGGTGAGTCTTCCATGTTGTAACATCCCTATCTATGAGGTACATGATTTCACATCTAAAATTTTCACCCCAACAGGGCCATAATTTAAATTTTAAACAAATGCATGAATAATAAAAAAATGAAATTAACAATTACATTCATACACAAAACATGCATAAACACCCTATTTATATCTAGAAAGAAAATCTAGCTTTGCATATTGTTGTAATCTCGTAGATCACATAGGGTTACCAATAATACATACTAAAACATACATACATAACAGAGACAAGACATAAGAACAAGTAGATAAAATAACAGATTATATTAACATGAGAGGGTCCATACAATGCAGAGAACTAAACCGAGTTCTCATCTAGCTCAACAGCCTAATATATACGGTTTATAAATAGTTACAAAATAAATACCTATCAGTTCACTCAATCGACACGACCTTAGGTGGCCGACCGAATATCTAATTAGTCGGATGACTGAATTAATCGGCTGATCAACTAAGTCGGCTATCATTCAAGTCGACATACCGACTTGCTCCTCCAAGATCTCCCCCATGAACAAAATGTTTCTTCGTCCTGAAGAAACAGGGATGTACCAAAAATTTCCTTGTCTTTCTAAGTAGTCATTATTTTGTGCTCTTGATCTTCATGGGCTGTGAAGTTTGATGGTAGGTCTTTTTTGTACGCAGACTTTGACAATTGTTGGGGCTGTCACTGCGAGATGATGTTGGAAATCCATCCAACTCTGCAATATTTTTAGTATGTCGATGGTTAGTGTAGTCAGACTTGATAAGATCAACATTTTCTCTTGAATGAAAATTTTATCTATTTTTCCCATGTTGGGACCCATAAACTGGTCCTTTTCCTCTGCTGTCTCTATGAGTCGTTTCATTTGCAGGCAGATGATGTCTACTTTTTCTAAGTTTGGGATGGCTTGATTCCCCCACTGACGTGCTTCACGTTTGAGCTTCTGCAGTTTAGCTATTTCAAGTACTATCTGATCTTCAATTATGATTCTAAGTGCTTCATCAGTATTTTTCCTCTTCTCGAGTTCTTGGATATCTTGTTGGATATGCCTAGTTTGCTGATAGACCTTCCCATAGTAAGCAGGCCAGTCTCACAGTACTTCTTCCGTGATAATAGACTCCTCCATGTGATCTTGCGACACTTTGTAGGCTTCTGAAAAGGTTGTGTGTTGCTTCATCAGTAGCTGAACGGTTTCTTCTTTCTGTTCCTCTTTGGTGTCCTGAATTTGTACTTGGAGCGCCGACACCATGCTTTCAAACAAATGATAAGATATTTCTAGCGATTTGTTGCTGCTCCCTTAATGAGTTTCTCAAATACTATGCCTTGTAATGTCTTTAGTAGGACTGATCTGTTGGCATCTATCTCTTCGACAACATAGGGTCCCATCCATTATGTATGGAGATTTTTAGGTTTTCCTTTTACCCGACTATTGTATAGTAAAGCAAGGTCTCCTACCGACAAGTTTTTGTTTTTGATGTTTCTGTCGTGCCATGCTTTTTGTTGCTGTTTTTGGATTTCTTAATGTTGTATCACCACTAGTCGGTGTTCTTCGATTTTAATTAGTTGCAATAGTTGGTCCTTTCTTTCTTGTTCGACATCGACAGGTAAAATATCTTCAATAATAGGTGTTTGTTGTCAAAAATGTAATGGAACTACTGCTTCTTGTCCATACACTAGTCGATAGGGGGTTTGGTCGGTTGAACGTTTGTATGTTGTTCTGTATGCCCATAGTACTACAGGTATCTTCTCATCCCAATCATCTTTGTCTGCATTACATATTTTGGTTAGTCCTTTTGTTAATGTTTTGTTAAATGCTTCAATTTCTCCATTCGATTGAGGATGGTATGTTGTACTCCGACTATGGTCGATTTGGAAATGGTCTGTTAGGGTTTTGATATTTCTATTCATAATGTGTGTTCCCTGGTCGCTAATTAGGGTTAATAGACATCCAAATATGGTAATGATATTCTCATATATAAACTTAGCTGCTATCTCACTGGAACATGTGTCAACTGGTTTTTCCTCTGCCCATTTGGTTAAATATTTGACTACAGTTATTATGTACCTTGCACTTGTTCTTTTTGATGGTATAGGAAATGGTCCTATGAAGTCAATGGCCCAAATTTCAAATTTCAAACTTGGGTTTACCGAGATCAAGGGAATTTCTGTGCTAGGCAGGGGTCAACCTACTCATTGGCATCTGTCACAGTGGATTACAAAAGTTTTGCAATCTTTGTGAAGTGTCGGCCACCATAACCCTGATTGTTGGATTTTATTTGCAGTTGTGTCTACTTGGAAATCTCCTCCTACAGGTCCATAGTGTGCTTCATGCATAATGTTGTTCCTTTCATGTTCTAGTACACACCTTCTAAGGATGTTGTCTAAACCAATTTTGTACAGAAATCCATTTATGAGGCTATAAGGTGCATCTTTCATGGCTAAGATCTATTTCTTTTTTGTACCCATACCTTATGGTGCTTGTCCATCTTCTAAAAAATGAGGTATTTCCTCTAGCTCTACCGGGACTGCTTCTATTCGAAATAGATTTGCATCTGGTAAGTCGTCTTCGACTCCTGTCGGTTCCTCTCCTGTGTCGATTTGAGATAAATGGCTGGGACCGACATTTAACTTACCTGGTCTGACAACGACTTCGAAATCAAATTCTCGGAATAGAAGTAGCCATCGACAAATTCTTCCATGGTGTAGAGGCTTATTCACAAGGTATTTTAATGCCTGATGATCAGTGTAAAAGATAAATGGATTAGTTAGGAGATAATGTTGATATTTTTGTAGTGCAAAGACCATTCCTAATGCTTCTCTTTCTGTAGTCGAATAGTTTCGTTTGGCTTTGTTTAGTTTCCTGCTACTGTAAACTATAGGATAATCCATTCCATCATCTCCTGTTTGAGTTAGGATTTCTCCTATTGCTAGACCCGATGCATCGATGTGGACATGGAATTTAGTCGACCAGTTTGGAAACCTTAGGATTGGTGCTTCGACTAGTTTTATTTTTAGTTTTTCAAATGATATGTGACATTCCCCTGTCTTGTTGAATTCTTTATCTTCCCTTAATAGTTCTTCTAGTGCATAGGTCATATGTGAATAATATCTTATGAATTTTATGTAATAGCCTGTGTGGCCAAGTAACACCCTGACTTGTTTCAAGTTTACTGGT
This sequence comes from Pseudotsuga menziesii, assembly GCA_001517045.1. Classification (NCBI taxonomy): domain Eukaryota; kingdom Viridiplantae; phylum Streptophyta; class Pinopsida; order Pinales; family Pinaceae; genus Pseudotsuga; species Pseudotsuga menziesii. The sequence goes on from LPNX010855579.1 coordinate 290,929, forward strand.
GGTTTGAGGTCGAGGATAATTTTGATTTTTTCCAAGTTGACCTTAATGCCTTCCATACATACAATGTGTCCTAACAATATCCCTATGAGGGTCACAAATATGCACTTCCTGATGTTTAAAGCTAACTGGATTTGTCGACATCTTTCCAACATAAGCCTTAGCCACTTGCAATGATCTTTTAACATGGAGTATATTGTCCAATCATAAAAGTATACTACCATGGTTTTGTAAATATATTCTTTGAATGTTTTGACCACAATTTTAGAGAATACTTCATGTGCATTCTTTAGTCCAAAAGGTATAACCTTATAAGCAAATGAGCCAAATTCACATACAAATGTTGTCTTTTTATGATCTTCTTTAGCTATTGGCACTTGGTTATAACCTGAGAATCCATCTGTAAATGAGTAGCATTCATGTCCTGCAACTTCATTTAAGATTTCATCTACATAAGGAGTTGGAAATGGGTTTGTTAGTCTCACTTTATTTAGCTCCCTAAAGTCGACACAAATTCTTAATTTGGTCGGATCATGTTTCTTAGGTTGAACAACCATTGGACTTGCCCATTTTGATTGGCCAATAGGGTATATTATGCCTACTGCAAGCATGTTATCAATCTCCTTTTTGACTATCTCTTTGTATTTATGAGCTAGCTTATATGGCCTTTTCTTCACAGGCCAAACATCAGGTTTAGTGTCAATTTTCATTTCACCCATTTCGTGGACTAAACCTTTGAGATCTATATAATCTTGGGAAAATAAATCCTGGAACTCTTTTAAGAGGTTCACTATTTAGGTTGTTTTCTCTTCACTCCAGTAGTCTCCAATATTTGCCATTTTTGGTCGGTCATCATTTGAGATGTCGAATTCTCTAGTTTTGACCTTAGCATCTAGCCATTCTGGTGCTTTGGCTTCATTGATTGGTTGAATTCCTTATTGAAACTATGAGAATGTTGCAGGGAAGTCGGCTGTAGTCATTCGGTCAGTATCGTCCTTGTCGGTTGTTCCAACTTTGAGTACGGTGTGAATAGGTTTGGTCATTTCGACATGGTTTGATTTCCATCTAAATCTTTTCCATTATGTATTTTCATTTTCCAACTGTAGTCTTGTCGACTGTGGCATTGTCCCTGTTTGTATATTGTTACAGTCCATTGTCTGTCAGTTATCTTTTAAGGGTTTGTTTTCTGTCGGCTGTATAAATTTGTGAATCTGCTTTTCTTTTTTGACCAAATTCTTATTTTGTGGTATAAAGTTGAAATCATTGATAAAATTTTCTCTAAGTTCATTCCATAGGAATGTTTCACCTCAGGCTTCTTCCATCTTATACCATTTGTTTAATAAGTCGGTGAGGGTTGATGGGAACAGATGTGGCCATGCACGTTCATCTTTGTACCGAAGTCTTCTCCATTATTTTTCACATGTCTTAATATGGTCTTTTGGATTCTGTCCTTGAATGAAAATAGGTATCTGAGCTTGGTTGGTTAACTTCTTTCCTCCAAACCTTTCTACAAAGCAAGTCGAAGCTGTTGTCCAGGTTTGCAGTCTTGTCTGATGGGTATCCCACCATCTAATAGCTTGTCCTGTAAAAGTCTCTACTAAACTTGTAGTCGACCATGTTCACCAATATTTTTGGACGCTAGTTCTATGTGCATTACTGCTGATTCTCTTTCCTTATATCTTGGTATTTGTGTATTATTTACATTTGTAGGTTTTAAAGTAGGGTATTCCCTAATTTTTTTCTCAAATATTTTTGGTACAATGGACATGATGAAGCACTGTTGGGTGGGATTTTTCTGTACTTTTTGGATAGTACAACACCCTCTTGCTTGTGTTTCATAGTTCTTTAATTCCTAATCATATAATTCTGCATCTGAGTTATATCCTACTAAGTCTTGGTTGCCTAAATGAAGTTCTCCATAGGTATTAGGTTCTATATAATCTGCATTATTTTGTATCTGATAAGGTTGTCGGATATCAACTTCTTCATCGATAGGTTCTGTCCAAGGTTCTCCTTGGGATGGATGAATAGGTACAATGGCATTTTGTCTATTTCCTTTTAATTTTATTCTCTCTTTATCTAGGGATATCGATGCTTTCATCTTTCTTCCCCAAGGTCGACCTACTGACGCTGGGAAGGAGATGGATCCTTCTTTAGGGTCAATAATTTCAAAGTCAACTTTGGTTGATATTCCCTTAATTGTGGTGTTAACATTTTTCCAGATTCCAATAGGTTCAATTAGGCCTTGTTCGGCTAGTTTCAGGTATATACCTGACTCATATAGTCAAGGTCTGCCTAACTGTTCCCATGTGTTTCAAGTCATAATATATACCTATGATCCGAAATCGAGTACAACTTGTTGGACATGGTATCCTTCAATTTCCAAGTCGACAAGTGGGTCGACATCACTTTTATCTTTTTGGTTTAAGCTGCAGATATTCTTTGTTTGTTTTTCGGTGTCTTTGTTGTGTTTTATTTTATACAGTAAGTCAATGAATTGTGATATTGTTTTATCTTTTTGTACCAAATTTATTAGCTCCTTTACTGCGTCTTGTTGATTATCATCTTCTTCTTCCTGTCGAGCAAATTCTCTAAATATATTTGTTGCATCTTTATATAATTTTTTTTCTTTAATTGGGTAAGGATAAACATTTTTTTCTTTTATCTTTCTTATTTGGGGGTTATCACTCCCAGTTTTCGTCCCTTGTCGGGTTACGATATGTAAATTATTTGTATTGATAGTATCATGTTTTTACACACACAACAAGACATTAACATTCTTCTTTTTGTTTATCTTTTCAAGCATAATAGGGAAATCCTCTAATGAGTGATCCCCTATGCCACAATTAGTATGAAATTTTAGGTCAGTCCTATCCTTGTATGGACAGTCTACATGTTAGTGTCCCTTCTTATAACATGTGAAACATTGGATCGGTCGACATGGTCGGTTGTCTCAATTCCTAGAGAATCGACCTCGACCTCCATAGCCTCCACGTCGGTTGTCATACCGGCACTCGTATCTTTGACCTTCGTATCTTTGATTGTTTTGATCGTTTGGCATGTGGTTTTGCTCATTACTTTGTGCAACTGCATTGGTTTGATAGACTGCATGATAATTTTGTTGGTTCTTGAGATTCAGATGGCATTCGACCGTGTTATGATTTTTAGTTTCGTATATTGCACACCAAGATTCCTTGTCGTTCTTCATGTTGAACGGGCAATATTTTGTCGAGTGGTCTGCATGCTCTCGAAAAATGTCAAAAAAACATTTAGTCTACATGAATCAAACGTATTGTCAGCTGATGTCCTGTCGACAATTGTCTTTTGAATGTCCGGTCGACGAGCACTTCATGCAACAGATATCCTGAATTTTGAGGTTTAATTATTTTAATGACTTCTGTACGCTCTCAAGTTGTTCTTCTAATTTGTGATCGGTGGAGTATGCTGGTATGTCCTCATCCATTTCTACTTGGAGAGTTTTTGTAAGTGCATCTTCGTAAGTCTTGAATGTCTCCAAACTTATGTGTTGACAAATTTTCTGTGATAACCCTACAAGAAACCATTGGATTAATAAATGTTCATCATTAACATAGTCCAATTGGCTAAGAAGGTCTTTCCATCATTTATCATAATCGCGGATAGTTTCTGCTAGCTTCTATGATGTCATTTTTAGTTTCTTTGCTACCAGATGTTTTGCATCTAGAGTTTTGAAAAATGATAGAAATTGCACTTTGATCTCTGCTTTGGTTTCTCTAGGTGTTCTTTTAGAAAAGTTCATGTACCAAGTTAATGCCCTTTTCCTCAAGGCACCAGTGAACTGCGCCATCTTCCTGTCTTCATCCTTAACTTGGTTAGCCTCCCAATTCGATTCACAGACGAATTAGTGTCGTCTAGGGTCCTCATCACCCTCATATAGGGGAACGTGTGCTGACCCATGACCCATGTCGGAGTCACTATCACTGATTTCTTCAGGAGGTGGCGATGGTGGAGGTGGTGGTGTGGGTGGTGGGGTTATTTGCTTAGTCCTCTCTGCAGAAATATCATCAACGGAACTCTCGCTCCTGTCGGTTGTTTTTGTCATTTCCTCTTCGACCAACAGTCGGTTAGTGTCAACTTCTTCTGTTGATGTCCAACTACAATTATTTGTCTGTAGTTCTGAATGTTCTGTGTCTTCCAAAGGTGTACTTGGCAGGGGGGTGCTCCTTCATGTGTTGGTAAAAGTAAGTGGATACTTCGGTTGGAAGGTACCGCTTGAAGCATAACCCAATTTCCTTCTTCTGGGCAATGGATAATTAGATGTCTACCAGTGTATGTTTCATCATCTAGTCAATTCCATATGCCAAAGTCACCAGCTCCTAGACTAAGGTCCTCTTCGACAATAGCTTGTATCCAAGGACGTGGATATTTCAAAGGTTTTACTTCCTAGGAAACTTCTAATTGGAGAGCTTCTCACTACTCTATCCACAATTATTCTTCCATAGGGAATTCCTCTTCTTCCATGCCTTCTTCTTGTCGGTCATGATCCGACTCCAGCAGATCTCTTTCCTGGTTGGTCACCCTAGTACTCATTCATCTCTGCAGCGCTAAGGATCTTTCTCTTTTTTCTTCCCTACTTTGTAGCCTCCTCTCCCTCTCTATTTTCTGGAAGTTCGTCATACCTTTGTGTGACACTGTCTTCTCGATTTGTTTTTTAGGTTGACTTCTCATTACTGTTGATTGGTATCTGCTTTAGTCGACTAGAATCCACTCCACTTTATTCCAACATATGACTAGCTACCCCCCCATAGCCTACTCGACGCTTTAGAAAGCCCAGATAGTTCGGTCTAGTTGCTTAGGAAGTATTCCCACTCCCTTTGGGAAATGATTTTTTCCCACCTATTTTGCTTTCCTTCCCAGTTAGGGTTTAATGGAGGTCCATAAAGTTATGGACGGGGTTTGACAATATGACCCACTCCCTTCTCGATCAGGAATTTAAACAGAAAGGTCGGTAAGGAACAAAAAAATTGCTCGGTGAGGTCTATATAGAATTTCTTCTTGACGGTTTCCACCGAAGTTCTGTCTTCTACTCCTTGCTCCTCGCAGAATTCGTCAGCGATTGTTTCGAACCACTCTGACAAGTTTTTTCTTCCCATGTGAATCATTTTTTCTAGTAACTGTTGATCTTTAGTCTGTTCCAGCTTTTTCATCTAGGAGTTTCCTTAGAAGTTGGGGTAGTGATTCTACAAACTTCTCATGTGTCTCTGTAAAGAATCTTTCTTTTTCTTGTGTGGTCATTAATATGTTTCTTCATGCATAAGTCTGCAAATAATTTGCTACTTTACGCTCCCACTAGTCCTTAATATCCTGTTCTGATATCATATGCTTGCATACATCTCAGACATGTACTACCAGCAACGGAACCAATGTTTTAATCTGATAGAACACATAGAGTTACCAATAATACATACTAAAATATACATACATAATAGAGACAAGATATAAGAACAAGTAGATAAAATAACAGATTATATTAACACATATTCATAAAAAACAAAGAATACTTATCTTTTAAATGAAGAGATCCAACTAACTAGTTGTGTAAGGGCCACATTCCACCCAATCGTAGGTATCAACTACATATACCACCCCTAATATGGGATATGAATCCACCAAGGTGAAGGAAACAATAATATGCTGCACTCTCTTCTCAACCCAACCCATTTTCTCTCATGCTTAGCCATTCTGCTCATCTTAGATCACTACAGAAATCTCACTCAACCATCACAGCTATGGCACTCTCTTCCACTACCCCACACAACATAAGGTAGGCATACCCCTTCACTACTTTAAATTTCACTCAAGAAATTTGACCCTTACAGTGCTTCTAGTGTGTACAACAAGAGTCCAAGCTACTGTATGCCTTAGAGAACTCCATGTAAAATAAAAATCAGGTCTTCTCAAGCATCTGGTGAGCAGAAAATAACAATAGGTAAAATGGTTCATATCCTTCCTGGCCTCCAGGCTCACTTACAACCATCCTCTTCACTATAAGAGTCTAACACCTACAAATTTCTCTTTGCAATGCTTATTTCTGGTTATTTTTCTCCAATCTGATCACTGGCAATGGCTTTGACAGCATGAAGCTACGTAAAGCTTCCCTTATGCATTCCCAATGCATAAATCCCTAATGTACCATACCTAAAAAATGAAGGATAAACTCTAATCAAGATGGGAGAATTGATGACAAGACCACTAACATAAATTTTGACCAGAGGCTGAAGTACTCTTACACTTTCTCATAAAATTATATTCATCCCATGCTTCCATAATTACATGATAAGACTTTCCCCATCAACCTCACACAATATGCAATACTTGGATTTAATAAGTCAAATTATGTAAATGGCTCATTTAAGGTACCTGACAACAATTGGGTGAGTTCTAAGGTTGACACTGGGCAACATAGTATTAACTCTCCCATAGGCCCCCTTTCCTCTTCCCCTCTTGTGGAATCATAGACCCTCTTTAGTGCTCTTTACACAGCCATATTGGACCATTTTATTATATTTCAGCATAATATTTACATAGATTTACATCATTATGATAATATTACCACATGGTCCAATACATGGCTATTTGCATAATACATGCCTCGCTTAGTTGGGCCTTATCCTTGAACTCTGCAGTAGGAATCCATACTAGCACATTTACATCATTTTACATAATTTAATTCAATACGTTACAAGGGTCAAACTGGGGGTATTACACATGTGGCCATCATGCTAGGTGTCCTCCATCCAAGTAAGAGAGCTCCAATGCCCTGGGAAAGAACACTAAGCTAGTGATCATCTGAGGTCTGACATCTTCTGAGAAAGCTATCATAAGCGTGCATATCCATCATAGATCATCTCTTATGGCTACAATCAATCTCGGACCATTCAAGGGATGAACATACACCATGTACCCCAAATCTCATTAAGCACCCCAAATATGGTGTAAACAATAAACATTTTCGATTCTAATGCATAATAAAACTTCATCTGGTGTTAAATAATATAATTCTAAATAGTAGGACTATCCAATAAGAGAATAAATGCTTAAAGTGGAATCCATTCTATTGTCAACTACTATTTAGTATTTTTAGTACTACCCTGTCTAGAACTTTACCACTGTCACTCTTAACTTTATATGAAGGAAAATCATGCAAAGTATTTATGCCAATATTTTCCAAGTACATCAAAGAATGTACCATACTAGCAGATATTCATCTTAATATGGGATCTGTTATGCACTAAGAGGGATCAGATTCCTTCAAGTGCCAATCTCAATGTTTTTGCACCCACAACAACTCAAAGATGGGGTCGAGCCACACATTTTTGTTTGTTTTAATTGTAGTGTTATACACATGGGAAGATAGATATGTGAAGAGTTGATGAATCTCCCCCCCCCTCTTCACTACCGGGGCTATAGAATATACTTTCCTTACAATGAGGTACACATGAAAATTCTGCAACTGAGTGTCACTTCCAGTATGATAATATCATAGTGGGTTCGGGAGATTGTGGCATTGTTTCTCTTTGTTTGAAAAGAGAAGAATCAAACACACATCATAAGACTTCAATGGCTGTTCAATAATGTAATTGTTAAATGCAAGAAAATGGTCAAATAACAAAAATAAATGCTTTGAGGTGAATCCGTCCCACAGTGAAAATCTCATTCATGGCAATAAATTATTCAAGGGGAATCCCTCCCACAGTATATTTATCATCCGTGGTTTTGACATATGTGTCTTTGGCTCCGCAGACAAAAAGATCAATGGAAAGTAGCATTTTGTATATTGTACTTGGAGCTCTGTATGCATATTTTCTCTTTCTCTCGTGGACACCAAAAACTCTGCGCTTGATGTTTGCAAGCAAGTACTAGCTCCCAGAGGTATGAGTTGAACATCAACCCGGATTTGATTCCAATTTCCTCTGTTGTTTGTACATTTTTGGTTAGCTAATATATAAAAGATGTGCTTAGTGTGTTTAACTAATATATTTATGGATTGTATGAAGTGACACCCTCTACAGTTACCTGGCATTACAAGGATGTTCTCAAGTGACCTGACAACGGCTTTTGCCTAGTTGCATCTCTTGACTGTTGGCCTGTTTGCTGCAAGGTCCGTTTTGATTCAACATTAATTGTTATAAGAAGAAAATGAACATACATCTTTTTTCCCAAGAATTTATACATACTCTTGCAGCTATTTATAGTAATCAATTATAGATTCAGTCTTTCCAATAATTCTAATATTTGACAATTCAAAAAATATAGTGAGTATTTCCTCATTTTTCTATGTTAAAAAATTTAAACAATTAAAATTGATAAGCTTCTGTTCAGTTTAGGTTTGTATCCGTCTAGGTTTGTTTTAACTTTTATTTGAGAAGTCTTCTAAAATTTAAAATGTCGTGTTTTTCAGACAGGTCTTTCAGAATGGCTTGAAGGATAGTGTTGAGACTCGTCACTCGATAATATTATGCCTCCTATTTTTCCTAGTGGGAATCATGTCTCACATGGTAACAAAGGTAATTGTTGAGCAACAGAAAATTATAATAGAGGATGAGACATGATACACCCTAAAACATTAGATTCAGCAAGAATGTGTCTATTTTATTTTAGTTTAAATAATATCATTTGTAAACTTCAGCAATTAGTCATGGGCTAGGATGCCCCTGCCATGTTGTCTATCATGAATTCCATCTCTTCTAAGTTGAACATAATTTTACAGATTTTAGTACTTTACAATAGTTCTTGCTTTGGTCAATGGCATCCATATTCGAGTGGAAAGATACTTGCTCCCTTTATTTCAGTATTGTGTGGAATCGTTTGTTTGCATATGCATGCTGCATTTGCATTCTAAGGAAGAAAGAGAATTTTAAAAATATATCTTTCCACGAAGCTCAAGCTTAACCATGGTAATTTTGGTATATAAAATTTAAAGCATTAGTCACATTACAAGCTATAGTATTTAATTAGAACATATTCTAATAATGATTTCCCATTTGTGATAATGGCTTATGTTTGTTTCACGTGAGCATTCCCCAGGGGTATTTTATCCAATTTTAGTTTGAGAATGATGTGTTAGGCATGCTACCTTGGACTTCCATTATAAGCAGAATCTTGGAAACAACTTTTCTGAATTAGTGAACCATTCTAGAAAAATTTTAGCATAAAATTGGATATTTTCAAGTTTCAGAATATTTGTATTCTTGACATGGGAACATATCAAGATCATTGAATTTTGAGGGTAATGTTATGTTATGTTCGAGGGAAATCCTGTATTCGAACACAAATTAGTGGGATGTTCAGTTAATTCCATGGTTTCTAGGATTTCCTTCTTTTCCATATTTTACATATTAACTTTTAAGTAGGGTTCTTTTTGGCACTGGTATTGTAGGCAATAACTCATCTATGGAAGGGATCCAGACCAGGTAGAGAAGCTATTGAAACTGTTTCAAGAATTTGTCAAGAATGAGAATAATTTCTCATAATGTATATTGTCCTAGTAATCTTTTGTATTTCACAATTGAGTTCTTTTATCCCAAGTTTTCTATAACTATGCATTTTAAGAAAAGTATTAAAAAAGAACTGATTTATTTCCTTTCCTTCAACTCTCTCATTTTTACTGTCAAAAGGTCCATGTTGTTTCTAACAAGTACACATAGAAGGATACAGAATGTTTTGAGTTCCAAGAATGTAAAATACTAAAATACATAGAAGTCCATGATTGTAAAACCACTCCTGAATTCAATATGAAGTTATTCTATTAAAATTATATAAAGAAGATTCTAAGTAACCGTAAAATATGTATTAGTGTTTCACCTGCTAATAAATATGGTGCAGTGTCTGACAGAAGGTTATAAGCTCATAGATATCGAAGCCCAAACTTTGAGAGGGGCTACATATCGGTTTCATTTAGGTTAGAAAGCATAACAACTGTGCTAAATGTGGGGCAACTTCAAATGGTAGATTCAGACATAGACATTGAAATAAATGCATATATTTACCCACCCATGCGTGACCATTTTGCAAAATTGCATCACTTTAGTCTTCAAATTAACTGCTTTGAAAATTTTAAACAAAAATTGAACAATGAAACATGACCTTAATTTTGTATTGTTTAAGTATAGAGTTCGTATTAGTTAGAATATGGATTGCAGGGTCTATAAGGGATTTGAATATAACTAGCATAGATCTATCTATCATATAGTTGGTGCTCTTGATGTTGATAGATCAGATAGATCTATGTTGGTTTTAATTTTTTTATTTTATGAGCCAACATGGATTTATTTTATGATCTGAAATTAATTTTTTAATTACTTTTTATTTTTTGTAACATTATTTATGTGGCAACATGGCTATAGAGAACTTGGCCACCATCATGCAATCAGGCTAGCAAAATTTGTTATACCCTCATGTAATGCAATGTAGTTTATGCTTTACAAGCTTACAACATATGGGGTGTTCTAGGTGTTTGGCATCTAGAGGATTTGGATAGTTGAAAGCCTGTATATGTGATAACTATGCTAAGCATACAATTCAGCTTATCCTTTCCGTCTTATAGTATGCTAATAGTAGCTCCGTTGGTGCATCTTGTCTTTCAATCTTATCTTTTCCTAGCTCCCTCCTTTTTGTAAATTTTACCAGAAACAAAGCGGTTCTAGTTAAGAAAGAATCCTCAACCAAATGTGGATATACTACAAGAAAGTTCTCCACAATCTGCACATAATTAGAGAGCCTAGAGTTGTTTGTTTTTTATCATCCAAAATATTTCTTACGAGTAGACTGTCATGACCAGTTACATTTCAAGAATGTGGGTTTGCATAACCCAATCAAATGATACAACATGGATATTGCAGTTTATAGCCTGACTGTACGCCACATGTAACTTGTATCCAGGTTAATTCAATTATTCCACTTTTCTCTTTCACAGTATCATACAAGTAGTAGAGAATTTGTATATTAAAGACATGAACAGTGAACACTCAAGATAAACATGGACTCTGCATATGCAAGTTATTGTCTGAAATGAAAGAGGATTCAAAATGAACATATTTCTCAGTTTTGACCAATTTGGTTATTGTAAATCATTCACAGGTGTTATGGGCCTACATTCCTGTTGCAGAGCATTCTGGAATTTGAGATTTTTGTTTGATATTAAAAGTTAACAACACTTTATTTCCATTATTAAACATTAAACATTCCTGTATGGTTTCCTATTTATTTAATAGTTTATACAAAAGTCAAGTATCGTGTAAAACCATAATTATTCAACTTTTGAATTTTCTCCACTGTTCAATGATATGCATATAGATAATTACATTCAAGGTTTTGAGGACTTTATGACCGTTTTAGGGTTCTATTTAATGTAAAAGCATACATTGTGAATCCAATTTACTAAAAGGGGTACTTCTTAAACCAAGGGATTATTGCAAATAATGTGAATAATCTTGGTTTTGTCTTACTTCTTAAACCAAGGAATTCTTGTGAATAACATTTTATCCATAGAAGATCAATCTTGGTGGGGATTTGGAGAGAAAAACATAGTTGATTTTTCCAACACTTCTAATTTCCTTTCCATTCTGGTGTGTTTAGAGTGCTTAAAGAAACTTGCCGAAAGGGGTTGCACCTCAAAGATCAGACTTAATTTGTCTTAGGAGCCAATTTTTAGGGGTATCTATTTACCAATTTTGCACGAGACTTACACCATTACATACCTTTTGAAATTCATGCCATTTGTGTGGGGCCAAGTTGCTAGACTTGGGCTGAAAAAAATCTCTTGGTCAAAGCAGCCTATAGTCTCATGAATTTGTTTACCATCTATATATCCAAATTGATCACTTTAAAGGGATCTTTACACAATCAATCTCTTAATGGTGAGACTTATTCCCCACCTGGACCAAAATACCCTATGGTATCCCATCCCCAGATTCATCTCCTCATAGATATTAGCTATGGAGGTTCTATCTAGAGAGTGGGATTTTTTCATCTATGTCCAACATCCTTGCTAACTTACTACCTATCAATGATAAATCCCTCTCTAACCACAAATCCAATGAAATATAATGAGGTTTGACCTCAAAGGTTGGATTTAGACCTTTTTTATATGGAATCAAGCAGAGGAGTCCAATTCTTGAGGACATAATAGATAAAATAATTTTATTAATGTTTGACTAATGACCATAAAAGTTGGTGAGGCACGAAGAAAATATCTGTGCAAATGAAAATATTTGTCTTCTGCTGCTACTGTAACTAATTTTGTAGTAAAGGCCAAGTAAAGGGAGAGGATATCAATTCCTCATAGGAGAATGATAATTCAATGTTGAGTCTACAACTAGCACTTGTTACACTCTCCTTACAGTGCAGGGTCCAACATCCACAATAAAGAGAGAGGCCCTTGCTGTGTGTACTGAAGGAAAAGACCTGCCATATTTGTAGATTCCATAAATAATGATTCTACAACTGAACACAAAGAAATTGGAGGTAAGGATGAAACCCTTGTGAAAAATGATTGCATTGATTTGGGAATTGGAGAGCTAGAGAAGGAAATCTCTTGTCTTACACAAAAAATACTAGAATTGAAATTGCAAAATGCTTGTGAGACTCCATCCGAAGTAATTGGTATTCAACAAAAATCCAGTGACAAAAACAAACCAATGAGAATTGCAAATAAGATAGAGACAAGGAATAATCCTCGAGAAGGGATTTCTGAGAAGAGAAAAAAAAGGAAGGGTTGTCTATGCTAAATTTCTTTAATATAGCTCGAAATCCCAACCAATATTTAAGAAAAAGAATGAAAAAATGACGACAAAGAGTATTTCCAGCAGGACAATATCTCAAATTCAGAAGAAATCTAGGTCATCTGGGCCTCAGTTAAGAAGCACTCCTAGCAAGGTAGGTTGTCTCAAAGTAGACAAGTTTGAAGGGCATAAAGATAACATTGGCAGGAAATTGAACCAAAAGAAAATAAATGTGTCTAAGGATTCAAAATGATATGGATATTCTTCTAGAAGATTTTATGGAAAGGAGAACATATCTCCATGCTTAACACTTTTAGAGACACTTTTAGAGAAGAATCACAGTTTTTGCCCAGGTTCAAATTCTAAAGAAGTTCCAAAGGATGAAAGGAATATAGGAAAATGATTGCTTGAGAATTTCAAGAAGCTTTGCGACATACACAGACTGATCTTCCATCTATTCATTATGCCATTAGATGCCGCAAATCATAATGATATGTGGTTGAGTAATTGCATTGTGGGTGAAGTAATGTGCATCGACAATATACATTGAAAGAAGCAAGGTGCATTGTAGAATGCATGTGGGGTCATAAGAGGGGTATCATGTCAATATACTAGGTAGATATATAAAGAGGTATAAAAAATGTAAATGGAAAAATGGATACATACAATATATAGTGAAAATAGGTTTTTTTTTTTAAATTTAGGAAGGCATATTAGGAGGTAGTTTCCAATATTTATTGAAATTAGGGGTATTGTTTCATATGCCACAAACGAACGTGTTATGGCATGGTTTCATGAAGTAAAGACCTTGTGTTCATACATTACTTGATTTTCATGTTGTTTCATCCATATTGTCAATTTATATACCCATAAATTAACTAAAAATCATCACTAGAATGAGGTAATTCGTTGGTCAAGATAGGAAACATTTTCCCCTTGTATATTTGTTTCTCCATGGATACTAGAGAATACATGGATTGATGTTACAAGTAATTATTTGAAATCATACAATAGGTTCGACTCTTTATGCACACACTAAAGAGCACTATAAGGGTTGATTACTCTGAGGGACTGTTGAGCGGAGAAAGAGTAGGCCTAACTTGTGTTGTGTGGGGTAGTGGAAGAGATTTTCATGGCTATATGGATGAACGGGATTCTTGTATGGCCTATCCCGAGCAGGGTGGTTAAGCATGATAGAAAATCGATTGAGTTGAGAGAGAGAGGGGGGAGGGGGCGCTTGTAGTTTTTTTTTTACCCTAGTGGCCTCATGGCCTAGCTTGGTGGTGGTATCATGAGTTAATACCTACAATTATGTGAAAATCGCTCTTACACAACTAGTTGCTTGGATCTTTTTCAATTAAACAATAAGCATTCATTGTTGTTTATGAATATGCAAAATTATCTTTGTCTTCTATTATTAACCCATTTTATTTTATATATTATTTGTGTGAATTTTTGTTGTTCCACTATATTTTATATTTATGCACATGTGCATGCATTCTCTTCACATGGGTGCTCTCATGGGAGGTGGATTTAGTATTGGAAATGAATATTATACTCTATGAGATAGAATTTTTTAAATATGGAATTTGTAACTACCCATTTTTTTTGTCAAAATGATGAATGAGGTCATTATATAATGGTATTATAGCTATTGGTTACAACATTGGGACTCAATAGACTAGAATCAATTTATATCTAGGCATAAATGAGAGTTTACAAGCAAAGTGTTTGAAAAAATTCCTTTGATAAACTCATGGTTTCGAATTGTCAGATGATATTTGAAAAGGCCATCATGGGTTTGGTCTTGTGGATATCAATAGGAATGGTAAGATTATTCTAAGAAGAAAAAAATAATACTAGTGAAAATATCAATTCTATTAATTAACATAAGTTTAAACTGCGAAATTGTTCCATCATAGTTCTATTTTTGTTGAGAGCTAAAGGAGGATGAATGGTTAAGAATTGATCCATCAAATTCTACATTGTTTAGTGATCCAATGTTTAAAGGTTGAATTCATTCCATGAATGATCTAGATCTTAGATCTTATCGAGCTCTTTAGATCAATATCTTGCAACCATTTGTTGATTAAGTCAAGTGCTTGAATAATAATACAGGTACCCTCACTGCAAATAGATAAGATTTGTTCAAGTGGATCTAATCACTAAATTATGGTTGTTCATGCAAGATAACATAATTGGGACATAATCAGAGGGACTATGCTACAAACAATATATATTAATTGATCAAGTGAATTAGATTAGTTGATCCTTAGTGTTCTCACAAAATGATATGATCATGACTTATCATGATAAGCATTGCCACAAATGACTGTGATTATATCAAGAACGTTAGATATATAGATCTTGATCGTTCATGGTAAAAGAAGTGATCAGAATTAAGCACAATGGAGGTTGTTGTGAATAAAGAGGATTAAATTAGGCCATTGAAAATATCACATCATGGTTATCCATGCATGTAACACCCCATTTTGGACCCTTGGAATGTATTGGTCAATGTGTGTATATGAAATGTATAAATTCCTAGTGTGGATCTGAAGGCCAAGGCCCCGTTAGAAATTGGGGTTGTATGTTATCCACCAACATAGATCCATCTTAAACTCATATCTACCAAGCACCAAGAAGGATCAAATTTATTGCAGTGTTAATTTTTTTATCTTAAATTTGTACACGTTAAAAAAAATTACACCTCAAGAATTTTTATCCCTTTCTTGTTTGATAGATCTGGGTTTAACATGATTTTTTTTAATACTTTTCATTTGGTTTGAATATTGGGGTTTTATTATTATTTGATAAATTAATCTGTCATTTTTTTGTATATATTAATTTTTAATATAACATGTTGGTGAAGTGTTACGTTACATTATGTGACAACATCTCCCCCATACTGATATGTATATCACCTCACTACTCTCGATGTAGTTAGGGAGAGGTTAGGGGATGTGGGTGAGCCAACCTTCTATTTCCAAATGTCACCATGAGAACCCATGACTATGTCCTTGTCACCCATTAAATCTATTATAAGAAGGTGGCTGAGATATCAGCTCCCGCAATTAATGAAGGCATGGTTGAATTCAAAATTTAGCAGGGAAACGTATGATGAGGTAGCTTAACACAATTGTCAGTACCCTTTGTGAAGTGTGTATCTTTCCATATTGACTTGTTTGTGCTATGGGACAGGGAACCATTCAATGAGTCATATGGGAGGAAGGGAGAACCAATCTATGTGTGTGATAAACCATAACAAAATAGGTATGTGCAATTGAATTGAGAGAAAAGCTTAATGTGTTTTCCCTTGTTCTGAACCCGGTGTGGAATCTTGTGGATGAATTCTTGTATGTGCGTGATGCATTCCCAAAAAAAACCATAGGGAATCGATTTCTAGAGGAAGAGCCATGCTTATGAGCATTGGAAATGCCTAGAACTTGTTTGGATTATGGAATCCTGTGAAGGCATCAAATATCGACTAATTCAATAGTTAGGACCTCTTGCACCTTCCCATAACAACATTGAGGGAAGGAAACACACAAGGTAAAGGCTAGGTAGAGAGGGGAACCTTCATCATGCTACGCATGAAGGTGAGGTGGGTGCCGAAACTGACTAAATCCTATTGAGATGCTTGTACTCCACAGTAGAGATTGCTAGCTTAATAATCGTTGTGTTTATTCCCATTTTAGTTTGATAACCCAATAGGGTGTTAGCTTAGCATAAGTGTGGGTGCCCTTGATATGAGTGAGCCTGAGAGTTAATATCCTTAGTGAATAGAATAGACCATCTTGGGGGTGGTCTGTGAGTGGTAGAATAATACAAGCTAAGCAGACACCTAGAGTTGGCTCGAATGTTGCACCCACATAGTGAGTTGGTTGGACCATTTGCAATTGAAAAGATAAGTGTTATCATTATGAATGTCCATAATTGTTATATGATGGATGCATAATTGTTCATGTTGAATTAAATATTATCAGATCTTGAACTATGCCTTGGAAATTTGGTCATTTCTTGGAAATGAGCAATTTATATACATGAATTTCTAGTTGATATGTTTGTGATGAAAGTGTTAGATTATGTATGAAGTTGTATCTATAGTTCCACTATATTTTTTGCTATCTATGTCTAAATGAATTTACATAAGTAATTTAATATCTGTGAAGGTGTAATAGGGACAAAGGAAGTTGTATTCATGCTTTAGTCAACTACTTGAATCGACCATGTCTTCATCTCCCAAATTGACAGAGTTCTGTGGAATCCCATGGCCGAAATCATGTGCAATAGTCATGAAAATGGATGGAAAATTGACTAAGCATGGGATAGATGGTATCCTATCGATGTATCAAGTTCCAAGGTTCCAACAGTGCAATGCTAGATGCAAAAGTTGAGAATCAGAGTGGGGGAGTAGTGTAGTGTAGAAGTTCAAACTTTCAATTCTTGATAAGGGAATTCGACAATGAAATTGGCATTAATGAAGTTGTGAATGGAATAGTCAATGGTTTCAACTTGCATAGTTTGATGTACAAATGTCAGGGAAGAAGTTATTATAGGTTTTACTGTGGATCAATTGGTGATCCCGACTTTCGACTTCCAATGTCAAAAAATTTGGAGTCTGGAAGTTAGGATTGATTTTGGTGGGAGTAATTTGTCTTGGTTGACTTTTGAATCTCGACGTCAGAAACATGAACATCAAATTCAGGAAGTTGGGGCTGGTTCATTGGTCAGTGTTCATTCTGATTTCCTAATTTTGAAGTCAGAATAATAAAAAAGGATTGCACATGTTGGAAAAGTAGATTTGGATAGTTGGGTTCATGGATTTAGCAGCCGATATGGATTATAACCATCATATTGGGTTATTAGACCAAGTTAATGATCAACTAAGAAAGTTAAGGATTGATTAGGGATTATATCTTATAGATGTCTACGTTTCTGCATTATTGGTATTAGTTGGGCAAGGATCAGGTTCCCGGTTTGTGTATTTTCTCTTCGATGGTCTAATTGATCAATAGGCGCATAATAAAATGATATTGGAAAGAAAAAAGAGTTTTTGGCACCCATGAGTTTCTTGTTTCCTCAAAGTAATAGCAAGGCGACCAAGGATGTGATAGAGTGGTATTAGAGTGAAGGATATATCACTCATGTTGTTTGGGATTAATGCATGCTTACATGAAAGAAATCGAAGCTACTTGTTGCAACATTGGGTCTGTTGGGACGAATCGACACGTGTTGGAAGAAATTAGGTATGTTATAGAAACAAATTTGGGTCTTGTTAAGTGATACGTGTGGATATCAAGCTTCATGGTGAAGAGGTTATGATGTGTACTATCCACCTCAACTCCACGAGTATGCGATTGCATGGGACAAATGGTGCACATTAGAACTTGAATGGATGATTCAAATATTTGTGAAATTTGGACAGAGAGTACCTGTGACTTTGCTTTTGACAAAGAAGATTCAATTTGTGTTGTTCTCAGAACACATGCTAATTTTATTTATGAGCAAGGGTACATAATTGGTAGTATCATGGTGATTCATTTTAGCATGTGAGGAAATCATGATGAATGGATAAGAATGCATTAAGGTAATCATGTGTTATATCATAGCGGCAGAGTGACCATACAAAGGATGGTAATTAAGGAATGAAGCATCCCCATGTGTGAATCAAATATGTGTTTCAGAGTTGTGACAAACAATTTCCTGACCAAGGAAAACTACATGAGGCTGAGATGATGGTTGCAGTGTCTATGGGATGATAATCCTCATAATGAAACTTTAATAAAAGGGAAATTTCTCACCTTGAACTAATTATGTTTATAGCATAATAATTTCATGTTGAAAAGTAGCAAATGTAGTGATATGCATATGAGCATGTAATGAATAAATACTTGGTGAGAAAATCATAGTTAATCACTTATGTTATTGGTAGAGAAGCCTTGAATTGGATCAGTCATAGTGTGGAATAAGAATTCCATGTTATGATGATGATTTGAAAGGAAGAACTCCTTAACTCTTCACTTGTTGTTATGTTATGTTTTTTTACTTTTATATACAAGAAATTATGGCATGGGATACTAGAAATGAAATATATTAGATAGTCTAAAATCATGTGCATTAGAGAACATATTGAGAGATAATGCATAATGCATGAAAGTATATTTATGCATGAATATGATGTTGCATATTAGAAAGTGCATTAATGTTTTTCATATGCAATGAATCAGTAATGACCATTGTTGTGGTTGATGATGATTCAATGACCATAGAAAGTGAGACATGGTTGAAGATGTTGATGATGTTGTTGCATGTAATCAACAGCAAGGTGAAGAGAAGCTGGAACAATACACCTAGAATCAAGAGGTTGGTGTAAGGATTGTGTATTCCTTGGCAATGAGGCCAACTGTGTAACATATCCTCCACTACTTCAACTCTACTACAATTGGAATTATAAAGGTAAATGGATCAAGGTTATGGACATGGAGGGAAATCACTATAAGCTATGTTTTGTGAATTTCCTAGTTGTAGTTTTATTATGTAGAACTAGGAGACTGAAATTTTGACTTGATTAAATGAAAATGGCACGAATCCACTAGGGGGAGGGATGACTATCTGGAAATCCATGTGTTTTGGATAATGGATGTCATATTAAATGTCATGAACACTTGAGTAAAGTAAATTTTTTACTTAATAATGATCTAACCTCTTAGGCGAAATTCTAAGTATGGTTGTTTCTTGCAAGAAAATAAGAACTTTTGATATGATTTAAGTACTTAATTATTATTAAGGCAAATTATTTCAACCATGGAAAAGATGCCATGCAAATATGTTTAAAATTCATAATGGATAGGAACTATGTCTCTTTTCCATTTTTGTTTCACCTTGAGAATGAGCTAAGAAAAAGTTTATTTTATAAAAATTAGGTTAAAACTTTTATATTCATATATTTATTTAAAGAACCTTATCTGAATACACATAAATGTATTTATTTAGTAAAATTTGCACAAATATGTTTGGGTGCACTTCTCTTTAGACTACATGATTGTAAATATATTTAAAAAAATAAATAAGTGTACTTTCCAAGTAACTAACTTATGGAGGGGATGGTGCATTAGGTGGTAGTGAACCAAACTATAGACCATTTGCATTTTTTTGGGTGTAAATTCTGATCAAAATTCGGTAAGAATTGTTGAAATTGCATAATTGAGGTGCCTCATGTGTTATTGAGGACACAACATCTATTTTTGCAACCAAAATTGCAATTTCAACCGCTAAAACGTCAATTTCAGCAAAAAAATCCCTTTCCTGATTCCGACAAATTTCGCCAAAAAAAGGTACAAATAATTTAGAGTTTAGCTCACTCCCATTAGGAGCAGCATCCATCATGGGATGGAGAATGTCTTCTCTTTGCATAGATCAAGTAAAGAGATGATTTCTACGTCCACTAGTAATTATGGGAGCATCGTCAATCGGTGGTGGAAGCCTCCTTAGAGAGCCGAGTCCCAAATTTATTCCCTATGAATCAGGCAAGGCAAGGCAAGGAAGAAAGTTTCCTTTGATATAGAAAGGCAAGGAAGAAAGTTTCCTTTAATATAGAAAGGAAAGGAAGAAAGTTTCCTTTGATATAGAAAAAGGAACTAGGAATTCATAATTTGTTTTTAGATTACAAGTGAATATGAAGATAAAAGAGGAAGTTTCTAGGCATTTTGATTTGGAGGAGAAAAGTGTTTCTCTCACAAAGCATTCAAGATAAGAATCCTGAACTTTTAAAAAAGAACACATTCAAGATTATTTTGTATATTTTTTCTGGGGCTGAGTTTGTCTATCTACAAAAGTTTTGTTATTCAATTGTCCTATCTCTGTGAAGGGGTGGCTCCCATATACAATCCGATTTTCTGTTCCTATTTCTGGTGGATTGTTTTCCTTTTTACTGAATAAATGTTTTCTGAAAAAGGGAGCAACCCCTTACTCTTGTTTTATTTTACATTCAAGTATTTGTGTGAAGATGATGAGAGGGCACGACATTCCGAAAACATAATGTGTAATCCTTTGCATGTTACTTTATTTGTAGTATTTATTATGAACCTTTGTATGTGAACCTTATGGGAATCCAACCGGTGGTTCTAGTCTATTCCTTTTTCAGCAATTTGATAATATCTTTAAGTAGGATTTGGCGAGTGAGGGCATAGCCCTAGGCTAAAATATATTCGTGATATAAAATGGATGGGCTACCTCTTGTCATAAATATATTGATTTAATTCATCTTCAAACCATGCACAAAGGAAGCATCGATGAAGAAAGACTTCTAAATGAAATATAGTTATTTAAATGCAAAGATAATTTATTCAAATATTGATAATGATCTTGTAGGTTAAATTAAGATCTATTAATTAAGTATCAATCTTATCTTAGTCGATGATAGATTTTAGAGAGTCAAGGGCTTTGATCTTTACTGTTGTTAATTTTATTTTTAATGAAAAGTGGGATCTTTTAACTATTGATATATGTTTTTTTTTTAAATATTCTATTGGTATTTAGTTAAGTATAGTCTAAGCCCGTGAGGATATCAAAAGAAGGTAACCTAAGTTTAAAATTTTTGATAATTTGAATGTATATGGGATGAGCTTGAGAGGGTGTATTCCTAGGATCAAACTATCAAATAAGAAAATAATACATATCTAAATTTACACAAATGTATTTTTTTGGTTCATCCCTTGAGACACCTCAAAGAAAAATACTTTATGCTATATATATATATACACACACACATACATACATACATACATACATACATACATACATACATACATACATATATATATATATACAAAGAAGTGCATAATTTAGCTAGAAAACGTTTATATTTAAAGCGGGAAGATATGTGAAATTCTATTTGGATTTTGGGATAAATCTATGAGGGAGTTAACTCTTAACTATGACTGTTTTTCAATATTATTATTCTAGTATTTAAATAAATAAAGGTTATATATATATATATATATATATATATATATATATATGGAATGGCATCCCTTGGTTTATAATTAAAAAAAAGGTTATGTTCTCTTTTGGTAGAGGAAGGGTATATCATCAACATTTTTGTCAAAAGATGATAATAAATGCATAATCCTTGGTAAAGAATACTTATTAAGTCTATGATGAGGTATAAGAGAGAAGATGGATCTTCTTGTGATAATACTTCTCCTTAATGGATTCATGGCTCATTTCGGGGGAATCTTTCTATGGGAAAACATACGCCAAGTAGAGATCGATGGTTGGGAGGAAAGTCGAAATCAACCTTTCAATGGCACAAGCATGTTTGAATCATATAAGGATTTTTTACTCATTATGTTATTAATGTGTAACATGTTTTCCAAATTTACTTGTAAAGTATAACTCTTTATGTCACTAGGTAATATTGCATTTGATCGAGTAAAATTATCAGATTAAATGTTCTCACCATTAATAATATTATGAATTTTCTTTTATGTTTAGGTGATTAAAAATGTAATTTCTATATTTTTATTGGAAAAATCTTCGAAAGTTGTTAATAGACCTTTTATACTACAATTGGGATGTTCTTTGATTTATGTAAAAGTGTAGATTATTTTCCGTATCTATTGTAACTTTAGTAATGGTAGTATTTTGATTAAATTCCCGTTTGTGAGTAATGTTTAACTTGTCTATCAAATAGTTTATAAGTTGTTACAAGTCAGATGGTTATTTGAGTGATCGGTTAGATAAACATTTAGTATGTAAGATTTAATTGAACTTTAATTTGTGTTCCTTGTTCTTAGAATCTTTCTCGAGTATTGAGTAAGGTTGGAATGCTAGTTTAAAGAATTAGAAATAACGACTAAGATCCTAGTTTATGGAACTAGATGTATTCATTTCATTAGTAAGTTTAGAATAGAATGAACATAGAATTCTTACTTAGAATATTTGCTTGAAATATGATTAGATGGATGAATGCTTTGTTTATAAGTGACTAGCTAAAGTTATATTATTTCTTTAATTTATTATACTTTTTATTTGTGAAAGTTAGTTATAAAATTGAATTTGAGGAAGCTTAGAGAAGGTGTTTTCCAATATTTTTTTTATGCATAGTGATTTCTTTTAGAGTATGTTAATAGTAACTAAAAGGGGTAGGTACATCATGTTATTATTAGAAACATTTTTAAGCTATAAGAGGCCATGGATATTTTATATAGGAAAGGATATATTATGTTTATCATTAATAGATGTGAGCATGATTAATTGGCAATAAGTGATTTAACTCAATCCATGATCAAGTTAATTTGAGATGATGCTAAATGTTATTTTTACATCTAGGGATTTTAGAGTGTACTCTGCCAATGATGTCCTCATGTATCAAAGGAGACTAATAATATTTTTTGTTTAGGTAAAGCGAAATAATTTTTTTCTTACCCCAATTCGTGAGTGTTATAATGTAAAATGGCACTTCTTCATCCGAGTACTGACATCCAATATGTCAGGACATAAAAGGACAAATTGTATTGAAGTAGCCAAAACATTATAGATGGTCATGACTATTGATACATCATCTCCCGACTAGCTGAATATATTTTTATTTGTACATTAGGGTTGCACACGCGACTATTTTCACATCAACCAGCATGCCACATGCGAGTATGTGCATTGAAACTCACGTGTACATTGAACACACGGGTTTCCTTAAACAAAGGAGTGTCTCATATGCGACTTGCCTATATCAATACTCGCATGTACCTTAATTTAAAGTTAAAAAATATAAATCATTATTAACCGAGATCAGTTGAGCCCCTAATCATAACTATCTCAATTGTCTCAACCATCCTAACCTCAGAAACCTCTCTTTTACCTCATGTATAAATAAATGGCATGGGATGGGGATAATCAACCATTCCTAGATGATCAATGTTATGTAGGTGGTATGCCTTCAAACATATTGGAGCAACTTAACTCAATGTCCTTGGTTTGCAGAATAAGTACTTGTTTCAAAAGTTGGGTTGTAATCTCACCATTCTCTGTTTATTAATAAAGAAAGTTATTCTTCCAATATTGTGCACTCTTGTATATGTTGATTATTGAATTATCTTATAATTTCATTATGAATATGTTTTTTATTAACCATTGATATATATATATATATAAGATATTCACAGGAATAATTTGTTCTTTGCAGGTGATTTGAGAAGCCCTGGAACCTGTGGAAGCAACTGGAAGAGGATAAGAAAAGCTTGGATCAAATTTCATAAACTAGGTTTAAAAAGTTTTCTTCCTCTTCCTATTCAATTTTTACATAGTTGATTGTCTACAAGTATAGCTAAGTAAGTTGGTAACGCCATAGACCCTAGGTTATACGGGTGTGTTCTCTCGAACAACAAAACTGGTGACTCCGATGGGGAGTCCAGCCTGTTGTGGGTCCTTTATTTAGGCTCCTTGACCAGTCTTTGACTCTTTTTATTATGTTTGTGTTTTGTCTACTTGTTTTCCTTTGATTTTTAGTTTGGCATGTTCAGAACCTATCTTATAGTACTTTTTTCTTAGAAATTTTTTAGCAGTACACGCGAGTTGTCTTATTGACAGTCGTGTGTTTCACCTTGTGTTCGCAGGTTGCATTCTGGACAGTCGTGTGTCACACGCCGGTTTTCTTTATAATAGGCGTTTGTTTCCTATAGCTTTATTTAGGTTCATATATTTTTGCTTGTCCCTGTTTAGTGGCCTTTTGAATGCTTGTGAGGGTTCTGTTTCTGACATGATTATGTGAGTCATGGGTCTGTACATCACACAGTTCTTGATATTTCAAGTTCTTGAGTTCTTTGTGTTTGAATTTCTTCATTGGTGAGTGCTGGTGGTCCTCCTACTTTCCTTTTTGGGTTTAATGCTTGTGTTATAGGTCAGTGATTAAGTCCTTTGAATACTTTAAGCTCTACACTGCTCTTTCTAGTCTGAGTTTGTCATTCTCCCTTTCGTGGATCTAGTGAGCTTTTGAGTTTTTTAGTTACTCCAAGGTTAGGTTTTGTTCCATTTCTTCTTGTTGGTTTAAGTGTGTTGCTTTGGGATATTCTTTAGATCATTCACTGTTATATGTTTAGATTGGTCAAATTTACCCAAGTTTGCATTTAGTTGCATTTATAATTTTTGAAATTTTTTGAAAAGAAAAGACAAAATTTTATACTTTTTTCATTAGGTTGCATCTTATGAGATTTTTCGTTATTTTCAAGAAAAATGAAAAATATAAACACTTGTAGTTTCTCACGCTTAGTTTATATTCATTACCTTTCATTTTACAAGAAAAGAAAAAGAAAATTTGGCATAGTAGTTACAATTTGGTTTGAAAACTTTATTTTTTACATTAGTTTTTGCTTTCTTTTGTTGAGTCTATAACACCATACAATTTTCATGTGATTACCTATGAATAATAACATCCAATTAAAAAGAACAATATAATTAAAAAATACTCGTAAGTTTCTTTTTTCTAGGTTAGTTTAAATTCATTAGCTTTCATTTTACAAGAAAAGAAAAAGAAAATTTGGCATAGTAGTTACAATTTGGTTTGAAAACTTTATTTTTACATCAGTTTTTGCTTTCTTTTGTTGAGTCTATAACACCATACAAGTTTCACGCCATTACCTATGTATAGTAACATCGAATTAAAAAGAACAATATAATAAAAAAATACTAGTAGGTTTCTTTTTTCTAGGTTCATACATCAACTAGCTTAGGCTAGACTTGTGGAATAGGGAGTTTTAACTGTCCATAAGTATTTGATTCAGACATAGTTGGCCAATCACTAGGTAAATCCTCCTCTATATTGAGTGAATATGGAAATATTCTCTCCCAAAGGAGTTAAACATGAGGTCGCATGAGGACCTGGACTGAGGAGATAACCCTTCAATTCCTTTTTCGAGCGTAGATTAGGATTTTTACGCATCTGTGGATCTTGTCAATACCACCTCTTGGGCCTCGTGCAGTTCTGGTCTTGAAAGGATTTCGGGCTTTGCTACCCTGCCCATGCATATGAATTAGGCTTGCGACTATTTCACCAAACTCTCAGTGTAGTTATGGTAGCCTTTAGTATCTTAACACTAGGGATCATGCACAGGTAATACCGGAAGGCTATTTCTGGTTTAACTTGAATGGGCTTGGAAGGTAACCACGGTAGAAGGTGTGGGAGGGTGGTTGGGTGATTCCTCTGCTTGTGCCTTAGAACATCTATAGGGATGCCAATTAACCATCTATTAGCTTTCTTCTTGAAGGCATATCTTATACCTATGTGTTTGTTTGGCTTTAGGAAATTTTTAGTGAGTGTTGTGTGGTTTGTCTGTATTTAATTTGCCTTTAGGTGTGTGTGAGACAAATTTTTATCTATGGATGAAAAACCTCTCTGTAGGTAAAGAAGGTTGCAAAACCTTCCTCCATCTAATATAGTGGAGCCTCCACCGCCCCCTCAAAGGCAGAGACTAGGTACTCATAGTTCATTCGAACCAGTAGGAGTTAGCCAAGTTCTAGGTAAACCAGAACTTAGGACTAATAAGGTAGATACAACTGCAATAGAGATTAAATACTTGTAGGATGAAAAGTTTTAAAGGAATTTTAACCCACCTCTTACTACTTAAGTGATCCTATGGTCGTCAATTTCTTCCATTTGATTCACATGTTATTGGTGTTCCTATGAGAAACATTATGGATAGCTCTAGAGAGGGTATTTGTACCCCCACTTCAACCATTTGGATGGAGGAGTGCCACCTCCCATGGTTGGTACTCCAAGACGAAATGCACCTACTGCACCTTTATCACCAAGTAGTCGAGTGGTTCAACCACCGATTTCCTCTAATGTCATAGTTCCTTCTAATGCGGTTGTCACTAGTATTCCCAGTGCACCTTTTGCTTCACCCTTTTTCATGTATACTGCTCAGAGTGGTCTAAGAAGATCCTCCAAATTTTTCCAAGGTTTCCCATGGAATGGGGGGCACATTGTCCCATACACTCCTTATGTAGGTCCTACACCTACACATGTAGGCATGTGGCAAATGCTTGTGGATAAGGTTTCTAGACATCGGTTTCAGCCCCTTTTACAAGCTCTCCATTTTCTCCTTTTACCGAAGGGATACCTACTACTATCTTTCAAACCCCAGTTTCATCTGGGGCCGCTCAAACCACTTACAGTGCACCACATAGAGGTAATCCACTGGATTTTGGGAGGAATCCCTTTCAAAGAAGTCCAAATTATTCACAACTAGCAGTTGGGGGAAACCCCACCTTTACGTTTGGGAACCAGGTGGTAGGTCCTTCTACCTCCTAGACTCAATCTTTTCAAGATCCGGTTAGGCCTAAAATTTCCTTCCTGGAAACTTTAAACTTTCCAGACTTGTCTAAGTTTATTAATGACCTAGTGCAGCATAGTGTTGCATGGCCACCTATTCCAATTAATTTACCTTCGACATCCCAAATTTTGAAGGAAAATATAGAGAGGATCTAGGTGCCCATATAACCACCTTCCATTTATGGTTCTCTTCGAACTCACTAAATGATGATTCCTTTCAGTTGAGGCTATTCCAGAGAACCTTGAATCATGTAGAAACAAAATGGTATATTGAACTTCCCTCTGCTTCTTATGACAATTTTTTGGACTTAATGACTGTGTTTTTTAACCACTTCCAGCTTCCTATTCAGTATGATGCCGACATAGATTTATTGTCGACTTTTTGGAAAAAGAAAACCATGGAAATCTTGGATCATATCCAAGAGTGATGAATATGGAAGAGGATTATCAAAGACATTATCCCCACTGAATTCTTGTTAGAGTGGTTCCTAAAAATTTTACTACCTTACATATCTAAGGACGTATCCACCTCAAGGGTAACCACAGAAGAAGAGGCCATCCTCAGGGCCCAGTAGTTAGACTTAATTTATGCCCAGTCTGGGATCTTGATCAATATTATACTTGAGGCACCGCGGTCTACAAATAGTGATGCGAAACCCAATCCCGAACCCCATGCTGATGGTGTGGTCGGTTCAGTTAATTATACCGATATAGAATCACTGGCCCAAAAACTCCATAATTTATTAGTGAAGTAGTATACAGTGGAGGCAACAAAGGATGCCACCCCCTCTACCCAAAATGAAAATGGTTTTGCACAATCTTCTCAGAAGGGAAATCAATAGCCGAATGGGAAAAAGAAGAAAGTGAAGAAGGGTGAGGGAAATAAAAACAAGCCTAAACCCACGAATAATGTTGATGGGGATAAGAAGAATAAGAAGAAAGTGAAATTTCCTTGTAAGTTGTGCCAGGGAGATCACTTAACTCATAAATTCCCTCTTATTGACCAAGCTCAGAAGTTGCTTAAAAACAACAACCGACTGTCCTAAAGGATCCTTTTCCCCAAGTATAGAACGCAACTTCTCTTACTAATGTATCTGGGGGCACCCTCGGTGCCCCTCCTGATCAGAATTATATCAACATGGTATGATCTATTGCCTTTATCTAGACGAGAAAAAAAACTATGAGACAAAGGATTTTGAGAAGGGTAAGTTTGTTGGTGAAACCTCTAACCCTCTCATGATCGAGAAACTTGTTGATCCAATGCCTGGAGTACCAAAAGGTTTCTTTAAAAAGGAATTTCACAATCCAAACTCTAGGGCCACTTCTAACTACTCTGTGGCAGAAGATTTGTCCCAAAATCCTTGTGCAATGTCCGCAATGGAAGTGCTTCAGAGTTGTCTTGCTTAGTGGGATTCCCTTTTAGCAACTTTAGATAGTATGGATTCCTCGAGCATGATGACAAAGTTCAATTTGTTAGATGTTAAGATGCACCTACCGTATCATGTGCCTTTGTTGATAGATTTCGTTCATGGTGGAAAAACCATTGGATGTACAGTTGTTGACGAAGGTTCTTCCACATGTGTTATGTCTCTTTCTTGCTGGAAGGATT
Organism: Pseudotsuga menziesii; assembly: GCA_001517045.1. Classification (NCBI taxonomy): domain Eukaryota; kingdom Viridiplantae; phylum Streptophyta; class Pinopsida; order Pinales; family Pinaceae; genus Pseudotsuga; species Pseudotsuga menziesii. Next base: position 319,628 of record LPNX010855579.1, read on the forward strand.
TAGGTTCCCCAGAGTTAGTTCCATCAAATACCTTACTTGTTTCGATGGGAGGCCTTTCCACCCACATGGTATCCTACTAGCTTTTGATATTAAGCTGGCAGGGAAGGTAGTGTCTGTTGAAGTTGAGGTGATTGATGCTATTTTGGACTATAACTTGATTTTGGGGTGAAGATGGACTTGTGCCATTTGTGCGATTTCCTCAGCTATTCTTTAGGTGGTTGTGTTTCTGCACGACGGGAAGTTGGTTACTGTTGACCAACTCAGTTTCACTCGGAAGGGCCATTTGGAAACTAATGAGTCCACTGTGCCTTTGGTGGATCATATTAGGCCGGCTAATGAGAGCTTGGGGGCTGGAATATATCCATCATTAATGGGCAATTTTGATATCCCAACCCCTATAAATTATCCAGGTTCTACTAGTGTAGGGAAGTCTATCATGATGGTTGTTGATATAATGGATCCTTGGGTCCTTCCATGCCGTTATGAACCTCAGGTGCCCTTATCAAAAATGGAAGTGGCTTATTAAGCTATCGTTAATACCACAGTTGATCCTATCGAAACTCCCTCTTCAGCCTTAGAGGAGTTGGAAGAAGCCTATCTGTCTACTTGGGCAGAGAACTCTTTATATTTAGATGACTGATTAGACATGGTTTTACCCTTGGATGAAGCCATTTGGAATCCATGAGTGGGTGTGATAAGATTTGCAAACATCTTCACCATATGTCCTACTTTTTTCCAAAGATGAGTAGAATTGAAAACCGAGAGTTCCACATGAGACTAGCAGAAGATGTTGGTATATCAATTAATCCTTTGCTTAAGGAGGGAATTTTTGCTGAGGGGAATATGGAAAATTTTTCTTTTACCATGTCTATCAACATCTTTGCAAACCCCAACGTCGTTGAAAATGTGCATATTGATGCAAAAACCTCCCTGAAAGAGATTTCCATATTTACTACCTTGTTAAAGGAATTTTGTGATGCATGTTCCTAGTCATCTATACTAGGCATAGATCCACATATCACTGAACATGGAATCCATACCTATCTCGATTCTAAACCTATTCGATGAAGACATCAGAAGTATTACGCTTAGGCTTGGTGCTTTTTTCTTGCATTTCTATTGTATGTATTTTTATGTAGATTAGTTAGCCAGTTAGTGTTTCTTATACCATACGTTGGTTGTTATAGATTCCAACTAAGTGGTTCATAGGTTTTGCGGATGGTGTTAGTCTGCATACTTGTAACCCGGCTTTAGCCACATGTGTCATCTATTCACCCTCAGGACAACTAGTTTCCTCTGGAGGCGCTTGCTTGGGTCCTGCTACTAATAATGTGGTTGAATACAGGGCTATTATTGAGTTGTTATGGGATTCCTTATCACATGGCATCACCTAGTTGGAGGTAAGACTTGACTCTCAACTCGTAGTTTCCCAGATCAATGAAGATTATGTGAACTACATTCTAGATTGGCAGTTAACACATATTTTTTAAAATATACATAACAAATACATTTGGAACACATGTAAATAACTAGGTAATATATATACATGTGTGTGTGTGTGTGTGTGTGTGTGTGTGTGTGTGTGTAGAAATCTGTCCATAGATAGGTCGATTTTTTATCCAAATATCTAGTCACAACTGTATAAATATACAAAAATAATAACTTAATCCATAAAAATGCCTATAGATATAGACTTGATCCCTAGCATCATAAGATGCAACAGCCTCTTTAGGCTCCTTGAAAAATAGAATGACCTTGGCTACTCTCCTTTGTAGACGTATCCACATAGTTGGGATTCCTACTACAAAATCCTACATGACAAGAGGAATCATCTCAATCCGTATGGTGGGAACTCCTTGGGTCATCCTGGATAACTTCCCTCCAGAACTGTGAGTATACCTTGGTCCCCACTGTGTACAGGCCACACAAACATCCCAGGTCTCCCATCGAGGCGTACATGTCCAATATTTGCATTTCAAAAACATGCAAAATGGACTAAAATTATTATATATATCTATATAATTTTATGATTAAAATACATAAAAAAATTAAAAAAATTGAAAATAAAAATACCTAGCTCCCCTTGGCAGAAGGAAGAGATCGTTTTCTCCTTGAAAATCTAATCTGGAGTACAGAAACTGCTCAAGAGCTGGAAACTGTCACTCCCACCATACATTAGAGTCATCGTCATAAACACTCTGGACCGATCCTCCGCCACCTTGATAGAGAAAGACCTCTCCCCAGCTGGTCAATCTAGGATGGCGAGGAGAAAATGATGGTAATTCTACTGCAAGACTGATGGCAAGAACTCTCTAGAAGAAGAACTCTACCAATATGCTAGAATATCCAATGTTTTTTTTGTAATCCTCTCTTGTAGTCAGAGAGTTGCTTCCTCATGATTGGGATCATACCCGAACACTAGTCAAATAAAGTACCCTACACACACTCCATTGCAACCCTCATCTATGTCCAAGTGGCTAGATGCAATGAAGATGACCTGCAACCCTCACCATTGTGCTTACCACTACTTGTAATGAGAAGATGGTAATGTGAAAAATAGGGATGCATGATCCCTTCTTCTAAGTACTTGGTGCGCAGTAGGTGTCAACGTAGTCTTAAACACTCATAGGGTCACCACCCCTACCAGTACCCTCAAGCTTCACAAGAATACCCCTGCGAGACAACCCCATGATAAAGTACATATCTTCTACTGTAACTTCTAAGATCAACCCTTGAAGATCAAAAGCACCAAGGTCGTGTTCCCAGTAACTGATCAAATGCTCCAGTAAACAGACATTGGCCCACATATTGGAAGTACATAAGAACTTCAATAAACCAATTTTCCATAAATCTTTCAAAGTTGGGCCATCTCGTAGAGCATCTCGATCCATGTCTTCATGCTATCATTTTCTCCACTCTAGCACCATGTTGTACCTTCCCAATTGACCGCTATTGATCATTAGAATCCATCAAATTCTTCCAGTTTTGGCCATAATACAAAATTTTATATCTCACACAGAACACACAATTGTTCTTTATACATGTCGCATTTCACACGCAAGTTTCTCTTGAGCAGGTCGCTTGTAAAATGTGTGTAAATGGCTGTCTTAGTTGCATACCCGCGTGTACTGCATGGCCTTCTTAGGGAAGGCACAAAACCTTAAAATTTTGCATAAAAATTAAAATTAGAGCATATAGAATGAAAGAGAGGGAAGATCCAACCAACTCGACACTTGGGGATTTTGAAATGGCGCACTAGTTTTTCCTTGCCCAACAATCCATGTCATAGGAGAAAACTTGCTATATTGGGTAAAAATATCAAAAGGTATGTTTTATTTTGTTTTTTGAACTATATATAGAAAAATTTCAAAATTTTGAACCCATATTCTATAGTTTAAAATTTATTTTTTTATAAATGAACTAATACCATCTCTTTTTCCTCGATGCAATAGGTTCAGAGTATTTAAAAAGTCATTATCCACTCATATAGGGTAGGATTTGGTCCTCCATATGTCTTTATGCATTTATACCTTATTCGTTTTTAACCCTAGGATTACCTATTTGACCTTGGACCATGGTGTTTAACCATTTTCACCTTGTCTACATCATTTTCCCTCCATGGATAGAGCCTTCTTTTCATCGGTGCCCTAGTTTAGAACACTTTACTATCTTTTGGTACCCATGCTACAATTGTGATAGGTTTGTGGGAGCCTTCTTAGCAGTTTTTCATGACAAAATGAGCCTTCATTTTGCATATTTTTTTGAGCTATCCCTGTTTATAAGGCTCCCCTCCTTTATGGAGTCTCTTTAGGCCCAAGTCTAACTCCTCAAAAAATAATTGACTGTCGAGTAAACTTGTTCGTTCAGGATCGTTAAGAATATGTGAACGAGCATCCACATTGGTTGTAGTTTATCGCTTTTTTGGACATTGTGGAATACTACGAAAAATGTTCACTCTCTTTTCTTCGAAATTGAGAAGAGTATTCTTAGGCATAGGTTTATCACTTTTTCATACTCGAGGGACTAAACTTATGAAAAAAGAACACCTGGTATGAGCTTAGTTTTCTCTATTTCATGCTCTAGACCCAAACATGAAAAATATTATGAGCATACTTTATGTCTTTGTCATGCTTGCTAAACCTTGAAGAACAAAGCATTGTGTTTACTATTGTAAGTCCCATTTCTCGTAATCAAATGGATCTTTTCGAGTGATCTTTCCTTCCTTCACACTTGTAAAAATCAAGCTATATGCTAATTTTGAAATAGTGTTGGGTAGGTGGTAATTTAACCTTTTTTGGACTTTCCTGACTAAGTACGAAAAAGGTGTGCCTTACTTCTTCGAAAGCTAAGATAGTTCTTTTGTGGCTTGTTTTACACTTTTTCGGCCTCGGGATACTAAATTGTAAGAAAAATTACCCCCCTAGAGTCTTCTTCGGAGCTTTTAGACTCTCAAAATATGAAAACACCAATGAGCATGTACTAGTTCAGGCTCATAAAATCCATGAATCAGTGGCCTTATCAACTGATCTGTTTGAGGATTCATTTCCTTCCTCATCACAACATGGTTTCTCATGAACACTTATTCAAGACAAAAACCTAATGTTTTGACAATGGTACCTTAGGACTCAGTACCATTATTGGTGAATTCCTTTGCTTTAGATGTCAGTTTCACTCATTGTCTGACATTCTGTTGAGTTATTTCCATGTTCAACTTCAACACATATATTCACATGGTAGGGATTGTACTGCTTCCTTTGGATTTCGATGAAGACCTTGGGTTCACATTTATAACCTAAGTTGCACAAGATTGTGTTATGATCAGTTACACAGCTTCCAGATTTTGAAGATTCATCATTGTATATTGCGGCTTCAATCCACCTTTGTAATATACATGGTCTTGTTACCCATATCATATGATGTATTGAAATATTGTAAAGGAGATATTGTTCCATTATATTGAACATGGAGTCCTCAGATATGATTTTGTATATCAATTTGATATGTATATGTTTCAAGTATCTCCTTTACTGCTTTGGACACTTGATATCTCAAAGATTAAAAGATTGTAATGTATTTCGTCCATCGCTTCCCTCTGACCTCATGCATTATGGGCTATCTATTATCATGTAAAATGGCCCTTATCCGTATGAGTAGTGACATCCAATATGTTGACACACAAAATAAAAAATTGGAATGAGGTAGCCAAAACAATATAAATGGGCATGAATGTTGATAAATCATATCCTTACCAACTGAATATATTTTTATTTTGACATTAGGGTTGAACAAATGACTATTTGCACAGAAACCAGTGTGTCACACACAAGTATGTGCATTTCAACTCACATGTACATTGAACATGCGGGTTTCCTTAAATCAAGGAGTGTTTCATGCATGAATTTCCTATATCAATACTTGCATGTACCTTAATTTGAACTTAAAGAATAAAAAACATGATTAGTCGAGATCAATTGAGCCCTTAATAATAACTATATCAACTGTCTCAACCATCCTAACCTTCAAAACCTCTCTTTTACCTCATGTATAAATAGAGGGCATGGGATGGGGATAATCAATCATTCCTAGAAGAGAAAAGTTATGCTAGTGGTATGCCTTTAGACATCTTGGAGAAGCAGAACTCAGTGTCCTTGGTTTGCAGAAGGAGTACTTGTTTCATAAGTTGGGTTGTAATCTCACCATTCTCTGTGTATTAATAAAGAAAGTTCATCTTCCAATAATGCACACTCTTTTATATGTCGATTATTGAATTATCTTATAATTTCATTATGAATATGTTTTTCATTAACCATTGATATATATAAATATATTCAGTGGAAGAATTTGTTCTTTGGAGGTGATTGGAGAAGCCTTGGAATCTGTGGAAGCAACTGGAAGAGGAGAAGAAAAGCTTGGATCAAAAGTCATAAACCAGGTTTAGAAATTTTTCTTCCTATTCCTATTTCAATTTCTACATAGTTGATTTTTTGCAAGTATAGCTTAGTAAGTTGGTAACCCCAGAGACCCTGGGTTATAAGGGTGTGTTTTCTTGAACAACACCAAGGAATGCATTGAGGAATTTAGGTAAATTTCAAGTGGTATTAGAGTTGTGGTTGCAACACTGTGTGACATATGGACTCACCTACGTGATGGTAAGTGGTTCTCTTCTGTGAAATATTAGTGGATTAAATGGAAATTGTTTTCCTAGTTTTTCACCTTATTGACATGCATGTTGTAGAAAGTAACATTTGAAGCATCGTATTAGAATATCTTATTGATAAATGAAGATAATAGTAGAAGTATGTAAACCTATTTACATAAAATTAATATTATAAATTGAATGCATGGTCCTATAGTTGAGTATCATGGTTGATTAAAGAGACATGCATAATGAATCATTAAAACATCTAAGAACTAAAGAAAGTCTGATGATGAGATCTATGATATATAACTTGAACTAGGATAAAGTGATATTATAATAAGAGTTATGCATTTTAGTTAAACTTCTTAAATGTTGTGAAGAAAACATGGGAACTGAAATTACTTAAACTCAACATGCCTAGAAGAATGCATGGCAGCATGAATGTAAAAAAAACTAATGTATTGATTAGTCATCACAATACCAAAAAGAGTTGATCCAGTAGTAATGATATAAGTATATGATCTATAAATTGGTTTAGTTAAAAGAGAATTGTTACAACTATTTCAGATTAGATATTTTCTCAAGCATCATGAATATTACAATAGGATTTGGCATTAGCTAGAGACATAGGACTTAAAGAGATAGAACATATTTTATATTCTTGTTGTTTTCATGTTACAAAGATTATGATCATGATGAATGATGGAACAAAAATATTGAGTAACACTGGACATTTTTTTAATATATTGAGTTCAATAATGGGATATACTAATATGTTTGTCTCTAATAATGCATTGAGCTAATGAGTTAAGACAATGACGAGACATGTATGCATTATTGACTTTATAAATGCTATTATCTAAAGATACCCGTGTTTTCCATAACTCATAAGCAATAAGAAAGAGATGCATTTTTTAGATTAATTGCATTTAAAATATTACATGATTTAATTGTAAGGCACATGGACAAATGTATGAAAATATATGTTAATACCATTTTCAATGCATGAATGAGCCATAGATCCCAAGTTTTAAAAGTATATAAATAGAGGGAAATGTATTATGACATAGTAACATGTGACTGTGATGGACTTTGACATGCGTAAACAAGTATATGCTTATGATATTTTAGATGCATAAATGATAACCATAATGAAAGTTTGGATTATGTAGGTTTAATCACCCAACCCACTGGTTGAAGAAGATTAATGTTTATATATAACTATGTTAAGTTTTAACCATAAATTTGAATTGATATGGCCAAATGAGAAAACTAGCTTGCTTAATTTTTATATATATATTAGAATTAATAGCATTAGTCATAAGATTGAAACTTGTACAAGATTAATCATGACTTGTCATAGTTATGCTGAAGAAATTAGATGAATGTTATGTTCATTTGTCATTTGGGATATAAAGCTTTGACAAGCTAAGGTGAATGGAATGGAAAACAACGAATCATGTAACCATTATTTTACTAATGATGCTATTAGCCATTTTAGTAATGCATTGGGATTGAATTATATAAGTTACTTATCTATGTTTTAGTAGGAGGAAAAAATTGTGCCATAGGCAAAGAAAAAGAAAAAGTAGATTTGAAATTTCATATTGAAATGGTTACATCATGCTTGTTTTTAAAACCAGTAATTAGAATATTGCTAAAAATGTGAACTGATTATGATCGATCATGTGATTTGGAAAGTATGATAGATATAAATCAAAATCTTGGTTGATTTGAAGTGTATATATATTTTACAATTTCAAAAAGTTAGGTTAATTGAATTGCATAAGTATGCATGACATGCTATAAGAGAAAAATGATTGAATATCAAAATGATTGATATGTATAATTCAAAAAATGTTTTATTAAAATGCATATGTATGACATATGAAGGAAATTTTACAACTAAATAGTCCTTGTATGATGCACATAATAATGCATAGATAGAAAAGTGAAACAATGAGAACTTGTAATGGCAGGATGGCCAAATTGGAAATTATGTTCCATGATAAGATGGGGTCAAGCATGTTAGTAGGGAAAAGACTTAGACGAAAGGAAAACATTAATGCTATGTGATGTATTACTAACCATGGTCATTCGAGATGGATAAATATATTAAGTTTCCTATAGGTACTAGCCACCTCTAAAGTGAATTACTTTAGCATATGACCACATTGCCTTAAGAGTAATATGAAAATATCACAACATTGGAAAAAATCCTAAAATTGAAACAAATACAAAAATAAATATAAAGAATACAGAGAAATTTGAAATGTAAAAACTCAATATTCCAAATAAAGAAAAAAATTGTATAGAAGATGGATCCAAATTGTAATTCAAATGAACAATAGATAAGGGAGTTTGGAGAGGAAAGTTTTCCCTTTTCCATAATATATATCTCACTTGGATTTCCTTAGTAGGTGCTTAGATATTGCCTAGATTTTATGGGAAGTGTATTTTCAATATCTTAGCATAGAGTTAATTGGATAAGGGAAAAGAATAACATTACAGGAATCCATAATGTTAACTAAAACGATCCTATTGGAAAGTGTACTTAAGAAATGTTTAAACATTTTCCGTATGTTAGTATCCTCTAACTGCTTTATTCAGTTTGGTGAAATGTATACATAAAGTGATGTTGAGTCGGAAGAACTCTCGAATCGTCACTGGTAAAGTGTTGTTGAGTTTGAATAACTGTATAAGTGTCATTGATAAAGTGATGTTGAGTTCGAAGAACTATGGAAGCATTGCTATAAAAGTGACGTTGAGTTGGAATAACTTTGGAAGTATTATTGGTAAACTGATGTTGAGTCAAGATGACTCTGAAGAATCAATAGTAATTGATGTTGAGTGAAAACTATGGAGCATCAATTATAAAACTTGTTTTATATGTGAGGTGAATCCTCCCATGATAAATGTGAAAAAAGAGATAATTATATGTGCATTTGTATCATGTTGAAGTTATATGTATTTTACATTCTATTTAGAAGAATGATATAACTACCTAATATGATTATTGCATTTTTAAAATCAAGGATAATCATATCTTAGATTATGGTTTTTTTTAATAAGAATAATTGACATATGTGTAGGTAAATCATTTTCACCATTATGAGTAAATGAATGATAAAGAGATTCCCTGCAAGAAAATACAACATGTTGCAAAAGAAACTATTGTTTATATTTTTCTTGGTTTTGAAGAGTTATGCTGATGCATAAAGTTTATGCTTGGAAAGTTTTGGTGTAATGTATAGGTAAAGGAAATAAAAAGGTACTGAATACTTCGAAATAAGAGATGTAGAATAAGTAGATTTAAAACCCCCAAAATTTCATAAACATATAAAATTTTTCTTGCGACAATTAATGTTTACAAATCGTTGCTTAAGAGAGTAACTTAACTACTAACAATTAACATTGTAAAAGGTCTAATATAGATACTAAAACAAATTCAGTTCATAATTTCTATAGTACTTTCTTTACTAAATTCCTTCAAAATTTAGTAATGAAGATCGATCTAGAATGTAAATGGTCTGAAGTAGTAAGTATTGAAATCAACTGTTTATTTAATTGTGAGTGCAAGGTACTAAAGTTTGTTTATTGTTTACTAAAGGAAATTTCTAGCTGTGTCGAGGCTTACTTAGCTTATTGAAGCTAATTCAGTTAAATAATGATTCTTGTACAGGTCTTTTTACAAGTAAAACGTTTGTTTCCATTTTTAGGATCGAGATTATTATCTCAACTTGTAAAAGTAAAATGCTAGAATATTTATTTAATTTAAGCCTTTGAGTAATGAAGTTATTTCCAAACCTATTTCCTTTCCTAATCTTGAATTTGTTATGTTATTGCAAAATGTTTGAGGTCTATGTTTTTAATCTTCTTATTCTAGGCTTAAAGACATAATGTTTGCCTATAATTTTTTATTTGATTTAAAGGCATAAGTACTTAGAAATACAAGCAAAATAGACACATATGTTTTTAGCCTAAACTATGAATATAAATTCTCAATCTTATATTTATCCTATCGTTGTATATTAGATCCTAATCCTACATGCAACATTATAGAATGAAAATTCTATAAACTAAATCTTGCAATACCTTTATTACTTTTACCAAAGTATTTGATATGCAATTGCATTAACGTATCCCCAAATGTTAACATAAAAATGTATTAATATATGCCTACGTATTGTCATAAGCTTAAAGAATGAACATTTGTATATGCAAAAATAATGGTATATGAAAAGTATAGTATTGATATTTGCCAAAGTATTTAACGTATGTATGTGCAAAAGTAATAATATATACATTATATTAACATGAGCATAGTATTAGCATTAGCCAAAATATTTAACATTTGTTTTCATAACAGGTTAAATGATGCCATTTGGGACTATAGTGTAAACCCATACTATCGATGAGGAAGTGGAATCCACGCGTGGATAAATTATTGGTTAGGGTTTTAATAGTGGAAACCCTAACTATAAATCTGACCAACGACCTAAACATCGTTTGATTTCCATGTTTTTTGCTCGTTCAAGGGTAGAGCCAATATGCTCATGGCCCTTTGGCCCTCTGTTTCCAAAGCTGAACCCTTACGATTAAAAACACCCTTTTTTAGGTGAGCTAAACTCTTTGGCCTTCGCTGAGTGGCCATTGGAAACATTTCTCGACGGAAGTATTCCTGGTTCAAGATATTAGTAAAAAATTGGCCTTTTGTTTATGGAATTTACAAAAATTCTCTCTATCTTTGTGTCGAGATCTTAGACTGAGAGTTCTCTTGTTTGGTGGCTTGATACTATGGTTCTTTCGCCATGGTTTGAGTGGGTTCAATAAATCCATACAACGGTTGTGAGTTAAAGTTAATTGCTTTGACTTCTGCAAATTCTACTTCTTTTTATAGTGAGCAGGTTCTTTTAAAAAAAAAATCTTAATGCAATTGTTTTGGGTTTGTGCAGGCTTGGCTACTACTGAGACTCATCCACCCAATGCTGAAAGAAATAGGTTACTCAGAAGAAATACAAGTTTTTCGAGCTAAAATATTATTGCACAAAAGAATTAGTAAGCCTCGATCTTACCACATGGGGTTTCTCCTTCAACGATGAGTAGGGTTCTGCTAGCGATGGTGGCCGTGACTTGTTTGGTTTAAAGTATAAATTGTAAAGAGTTGTAAGGTCGTGGTTCTATTATGATAGGTTGTGATTATGTATGCTAGGGTTTTTACAGACTTGTATGTGTTGGACAATGATTTATAAGCCTTATGGCTCAACCATTTCGACTTTTAAAGACTGTTAATGGATAGAAAATTTTGGGTTTAAAAACTTGTTTTGTTTTAATAGGTTTTATAGTCTTAATAGTATTAAGGTTTTCAGTTCTGAGATTTTTGTGTTTGATTTAATTTGTATTTTATTATAATAAGATTGTAGTGTTCTTACTATAACGAATATCTCTGAAATAAAAAGAAAGAAGGTCTTCTTGGTCGAGAGGTTTGACCTTGTGACATGTGATAAACTGTATAAAAAGATTTAGAGAAATTTTAGTTTTAGAATTTGCATTGATTATTGTTTTTACTGTTTATATTTAATAACTGATATTTGTACAACATTACTACAATTAACATAATTATTATTTGTAGTTTAATATTGCTCCATTGTATTATTTTTGTGTCCTGTATTAGTTAATAGTTAGTTAAGCCTTAGAGATAGTTACTTCTAATGTGTTAAAGAACACAGTTACACAAACTGTTTAAAGGTTTCTAGTAAACACATTCTTTTAAGGTACTTTTATGATTATAATTAAACATATATATTAGTTAACATAATCTTCTAGAGTTGAGGAAATTTTATGTTAAACATCTCTAGAATAGATTAACTATAAAAGATAAAAGATCATATTCACTCACATCTTAACTGGATTTAGTCATCGTTCTTAAATTTACCTACTGTACTAGAGTACTACCTCTATGGAGGTGTGGAAAAAGACAATAAGGAGTTTTCTTTCATTCTCTTAACAAAATATATAAAACACTCATTTAGTCATTCGAATACATATTTGACAGAATTTATTTATCTTTTAACAATAAGATATTTATCTATCTAATTTTAAAAACAAATGAGTCATTCATATATAAACATCAACTCCTAAATTCATACAATCGAGTTTCTATGCTTGCATAGAGAAAATTAAATAACATTTAGAACCTGGTAATATTGCAGAGGAGACAAAAGTCTAAGGATCCCATTCCACCCAACCAAATTCCTGAAGATAGCTTAGCAGCTAGGCTTAGAACCCCTGAGCCTATCCACTGGTCCACCTGGTTGAAAGCACTGGGTGAGAGAATGGGTTAAGAAACCCCTGCAACTCCATAGAGTAATCAGTAGTAAAACTTATGCTTATAGTAGTAAGAACTCAACCAAAATAGTGGCACTAGTTAAGTAAATTAGCACTTTCAGACTCAAACACTTCTTCCTTTCCCCTCCATCGAACCTCTTTTGCACAAATTTCACTCAAAAATTTCACAAGTAAAAATTGAATAGCCTCAGTTGAATTCGATGGGTAGTTTATAAGCATGCCTAGGTATTTTGGGTCAGTTTTTCACTTAATGAGGCACCTATTCTTGTTCCTCTTTCTTGGGGAACATGACCACAAAAATAGGGAAGTTGCCTCCTTCAACAGCTAGAAGTAGTTTGAGGATGCTTCCAAGTGTCAATATGCTCTTAGTCCAGCCTATTCCACCAAGTGGCCAGTAGACATTCATTTAAAAAGCTCCTTAAGTAATTGTCTCATCTTTTATTTATTAATTAATAAAATATTCAGCAATTAATACAATCATCCTTGACCCCACTTAGTCAATAATTACAAAATTTTCAACAAAATTAAAGCTTAATGTCTTCTCAAACATAAAATGTTTTTGCAATATGGGGTATGTGACATACACACCCCCTTAAATATAAGATCGTCTTTAGAGTTTCCCTAGAACATAATTGGATATGATGCCCGCATATGACTATCAAATTCCCAAGTTGCTTCTTCTGGACTAAGGTGCATCCATTGCACCTTAACATGTCCAATGGTGTGATTTCGAAGCAAGATCTCCCTCCTCTCGAGGATACAATCCGGTTCCACCAGAAAATATCCTTTAGGTTCTACCCGCACATCATTCCAATTTATAACATGAGTAGCATCATGTACATATCTTTTCAAAACAGAGATATGAAAAATGTTATGAACCTTTAAATTCGGTGGGAAAGCCAGTTGGTATGCCACCTGTCCCATTTTGGACAATATTTAAAAGACCCACAATATATGGGTGCCAAATTAGCACAACTTCCTATCTTTAAAGAGCTCTTTTTAGGCCTTACCTATATGAAAACATGTTCACCCACCTGGAACTCTTTCTGAGTTCGTTTAAGATCTGCTTGAATTTTATCTCTGTCTTGTGCAAACTTTAAATTACCTTGCACTTGATTTACATTTAACTCCGTCTCCTTTAATAGCTCAAGTCGTAGTACTAACCTGTCAACTAGGTTACTCCATGAGATGGGGGTATTGCACTTTCTGCCATACAAAATTTCAAATGAGCTGTATCTTGCTGAAGCTTGGTAGTGGTTGTTATATGTAAACACTACCAAGTGTAATTAATCCTCCCATTTACCTGGCTATTCTCTAACATACATCCTTAGCATTTCTTCCAATATTTGATTCACCCTTTCAGTCTATCCATCCATCCGGGGGTGAAAAGATGTACCGAAATTTAAAGTAGTATTTAGACCTCTAAATAGAGACTTCTAGAAATTTCCTGTAAACTTAAGGTCCGTGTCAAAAATTATAACTTTTGGTATCCCATGTAAATAAAATATTTGTTTCATAAATATTTCAGCAATATTAGCATCCTTGTGGGTGGTCCTTGCTGGTACAAAATGAGCTCCTTTACTGAGTTTATCTATGACTACCATAATCGAATCATTCTGATTCTGATTTCTAGGTGAACCTGTAATAAAATAAAGACTGATTATTTACCATTTCCAATTAGGGATGGGTAGTGGATGTAATAAACTATCTTGATGCTGGTGTTCAGTCTTAACCTGTTGACATTCTAAACACTTGGCAATATACTCTGCCAACGTATTCTTCATATTCGGCCAAAAATAATCTTTCTGTAACATGGTTATGGTCTTTTCATAGCTAGGATGCCATGGGTAAGGAGTCTTATGTATTTCATTTAAAAGCAGCAGCTTAGTTTTAGGTACATTAGGTATGTACAAACTGTTTTTATAAAGTATTAATCCTTTATCATTTAGACTATACCATGTACTTAAGCTTTCAGTTAAATTTTTTTCCACTTTAGCTTGTAGTTTTTGATAATTTTTATCCAATTTTACTCCTTCCTCCAACTGATCTTCTAAATTTGTTTTATAAGTGCTCATTGCTGCCACAAAATTCAGTCTTGCATTTCTACTTAGAGCATTAATGACTTTATTTTATTTTCCCTTAATATGTTCGATCTCGAAATCGTACTCGCTAAGGAAGGCTAACCACCTAGCTTGCCTTGCGTTTAAATTTGGTTGATCCAACAAATATTTTAAACCCTTATTATCCATCATTAACATAAATTTCCTTCCGATTAAGTGATGGTGCCACATCTTTAAAGCATGTATGACGACAGCCAACTCTAAATCGTAGGTAGCATAATTTTTTTCATGAATCTTAACTTTCCTACAATCTTATGCAATTATGTGTCCTTTATGAGTTAAGACCCCACCTAGACCATCGTTACATGTATTAGTGCATACAACAAAGTCCTTATTAGGATCAACAATTCTTAAGATTGGTGCAGTAGTTAATAATGTTTTTAATTTCTTAAAACTTTCTTCACACTTTTGATTCCACTGGAATTTCTTTCCTTTCTTCTGTAAAGAAGTTATGGGATTTGCGATTCTTGAGAATCCCTCAATGAATCTTCGATAGTAACCGATGGTCCCCATGAATGATCGCACATGAGTCACATCCTTTGGGACTGGCCATTTTTCAATTGCTTTTATCTTTTCTTAATCAACTAAGATCCCATATTTAGTTATCACATGACCCAGGTATTGTATTTCATCTTTAAAGAAGTTGCACTTACTAAATTTAGCATAAAGCTGATGTTCCCTTAACACTTGTAAGAAAAATTTTAAGTGCTCCTCATGTTCTTATTTAGACTTAGAATAAATTAAAATATCATCAATGAAAATCACTACGAATTTATCAAGATACTTATGCAATACAATATTCATTAAACACATGAATACATTCATGGCATTAGTGAGCCAGAATGGAATGACAACAAACTCATAGTGAGCATATCTGGTCCTAAAAGTTGTTTTAAAAATGTCTTCATCTTTGATCCGGACTTGATGATAACCAGATCATAAATCAATCTTTGAAAATATTGTTGCTCCGCACAGCTGATCAAACAGATCATCTATGAGGGAAAATGGGTAATATATTTTTAATGGTCATTTTATTAAGCTGAAGGTAATCAATGTGTAAGTGTAGAGTACCATCCTTCTTTTTAATGAAAATGACAGGTGCTCCCCAAGGAGACACGCTTGGTGTTATATATTTTTTATCAATAAGTTCCTTTCATTGTGATTTTAATTCGTTAAGTTCTAAGATATTCATCCGATAAGGAGCTTTTGAGTTGTGTACTGCACCTGGTACCAACTCAATAGTGAAATCTAGTTCTCTTTTTGGAGGAAATCCCATAATTTCTTCGAGAAATACATCCAAATACCCCCTCAGGATTGAAATATCTTCCAGTTTTAGTTTATCTTCATTATTAATTTGTTCTTAATCAATTACAGTTATAGCTAAATCTTTGCATCCTTTTCGAACAACTTTATTTAACTGCAAGAAAGAAATTTGTCTGATTGTTGTTTTCCTAGGAATTTCTATTACGGTTTCTGTTTCTCCTTAATTATTTACGCATGTAAATTTTTTATCGAAACAGTTCAAAAATACTCTATGCTGTTCTAACCAGTCCATACCAATTAACACATCATAAGAGCCTAACGGAAGTACATTTAGCTTCACAGAAGTTTCAAACTGATTCATAAATAAAGTACAGTCTTTTACAAAATTAATCACTTTTCTTTTTTCTCCTATAGCTAGTTGAACTAGCCATGACTTTATAAACTTTTCTAGTGATAATTTGCATTTCTATATTAAAGTAGGAGAAACATAACTCAGGCTATCCCCTAGGTCAATTAAGATAGAAATGGTTGTTTGATTCAGCTTACCTTCTACTTCCACCATGGAATTTTGGTAATCATCCTGCTAGTTTTCGAGGGCCGCATTAATCCTAGGCATTCCTCTTGCTAAGTATCCAACCATCATTTCCTCCTGCACTGTATGAATGTTGCTAATAGTATTCTTTCTGTTAGGGCAGACTCATGCGTATTGAGGTCCATTACAATCCCAACACTTTATTGGTTCTTTATGTTCATTATTCTTAACGTAGTTGCTATGATTATTAGCAGGTTCTTTATTTCTAGGGCCATTAGGGTTTGGATGTGAGTTACCTTTATTTCCTTGAAAATTCTTATTAGGAAAATTACGTGCATTATTATTCCCAAAATTGTGGTTAGGTATGAAACCCTTCTTCTTATGTTCAAAATTATTAGACCTCTTGGCCTTCCAGTTTGGCATGTTTTGCCTTTTTCGGTTCTGCTCATAGAAAAAAATTTCCTTTTGCATAGCCTCTTCTAGGGTTTTAGGGTTATCATATTCAATTCTGTCTTTAATGTGAAAAGGTAAACAACTAAAAAACACTATACCTTGGGCTTCTCATCAACAATGTAAGATACGTAACATAGTAAACTTAAAAATTTATTGTTTAACTCCTTCATGTTCACAGTTCTTAACTTCAGTTCATAGAACTCTTTAGCACGCTCTTCATAGTACTGTTCTGACAAAAACTTATTTTTAAAGTATTTTTTAAAGGTACTCCAGTTAATATTCCTTTCCTTTATACCTTTTACTCATTTTAAATCCTGCCACCAGATATCTTCCTTTCCAGTTAAGTTGTATATGGTTATTCTAGCTTTTAAATGATTGGGGTAATTATAGATTTGGAAATACTTCTTCATTCTAGAAAGCCATGCTTTGGCTTCCTCCCCTTTCTCTGTCTCATGGTTGAAAGTTGGTGGTTTATCTTTTTTAATTCTCTGGAAATTTCCTCATAAGGCTTATATTTTCTTTTTCCATATTGGTAATTATCTTCACTGCTATTGCTAGAGTAATGACGATTCTTCCTGTGTGAATCACCATAAATTTCAAAGGACAAACTACTTTCAATTTTAAAATGTTTGGACTTTTTACTTTTATGTTGGTAGGTGTTGGCCCGTGGAAGGGGCATAAGAAGGAATTTTGCATGCACAACCAATGAAAATGCGTTGTGTGTCTGATAGAAGGAAAAGAAGATCGTGAAGGACGAAAAGGGCCCACGAAGGAAGAACGAAGAGGTGCGTGGTAAAGGAATGGAAAGCACAGAAGCGCACAAGGGGGAAATGACCAAAAAGCGATAGATGCATAATCCGCATCATCGTCGTATGAGATAGTGTAATCCTGTAGCTATGCACTTATGAGAAGATATTTGTAAGTCAGGTTGATAGTGCCTTGCCTCAAGTCATGATCACCACAGCTATAACCAGAGGGGTGGATGATGGTGACGACTAACAGACTATCGGGATAGAGTTGGCCCTGCGTGTCCATGTAAATTAGTATAAATAGGAGTGATTGAATGGTTAAAAGGTTGGTCTGTAACGTTTTCATTGATCATTGTTTAGTTTCTAGTACTAGTTTGCTATTCAGCAGTAATCCATGGAGGGGGATGCTGGTTATGTTGTAATGTCATAGTGATCAGAAGAGGGGTAGACTCAGGAAGAGTATTGTAGCATTAGAGGGGTTGTTGATCCATGTATTTTACTGTAGTGTGATCAAACTGCTAGGGGTAGGAGTAGAGTAGAAGAGCGAACCAGAGAGCATGAGAACCATAAGTCTGAACTTAAACTCATATCTCAAGATCAGTCTACATCTCGCAGACTGCAAGGTGTTGTATCCTTTCTCATGCTAGATGAAGAGCACCTTGTTGGTTTTCCCCAGATGGTTTTCCACGTTATTTCTTGTGTCTGAATGTTTATGTGATTAATTACTAGTTGCTTTCCATATAATGTTAAATGTGTTTCAGTCTTTGTTAGTTTCTTGCAATTGGTAAATGGATGAAAAAAATGCCTTGTTGAATTGAAACCGTATATATATCATTCTATAATTCCTATTATGAATCTTGACTTAATTTGTAGAGCCGATTGACATGAATCAGTTATGACGCGGGAGTTGTGCCAGCTGCGAGGTGGAAAGGAAAGTCAAGTCACGCGCGATGACATACAGTTGTGCTCAGTCATGCAGAACTGACTCCTCTATCCAGACATCCCGATGTCTTCGATGAGCTCCTTGGATATGATCCAAGGGACTATACTTCCCCAATAATCATGAAAACATGGTTCTGATGGTTACCCATCTATGAGATATCTCAAGTGAGACTGCACCTGCTTTGTAGGTATTGATGATGGGGCTTGCTCTATCGAGCTGGTATCTTAGGTAGTTGTTGGATCGGTGGGTTGATCAGAACCTGGGTCTTGTGAGTGGGGAAAAGTGGCCAAAAAATGGTTCCATTGCTAGGACCTCTTGATTAAATCGGGGAGATGTTGTGGCACCCAACAAAGGAGGAGATAGAAGACTGGTTGGATGCTAAAACGTTGGTGTTTCCGCAAGAATAAAGCGCAAGAACATGGTTCAATGCAGAAATATGGTTATATGAATATATTTACTCTGATATTCATGAGATATTATTTGTTGAGTTCCCCATTCTACTACATGAATGGTTAGTAGGATTGGCATCTAACCGGACCAAGTTCCAGCCAATGGAGATTAGCGAGTGGATCTACCAACTAGTTTCTGAGGTACCAGTGTAAGTAACATTGTCTCTAGAGCTATTAATTTTTGGGTTGATAGTGTATTGCAAGGGTATATTATTGAGTTTGCAGTAGATACTATAACTTTGTATAGTGAAGCTAAAAGAAATTTATTCCAAGGACCATGAAGGAGATACTTATTGAGTATAAGTACATGGATAAAATTACTCGCTTATGAGAAGGGTATTTTGCACTTGGATAGTTGAGCCATGTGTCTAGGAGGGGGATAAGTCACTAACAAATAGGTAAGAACATGGGGAAGAGTGTGTGTATATGTTCCCTAGAAGAACAGAACCTGAAATCGAGGATGGATTCCTAAGGAGTGGGAGAAGATTTAGATCAAGAAAGAGAAGGAAAACCGAAAGGGGCCAATGGAATCCTAGTTTGTTTGAAGGAAGTGAACACGAACTTCGGTTGTGCGAAGACAGAGGGTATTTTGATGAAGAGGAGGACTATAGCCCGATCTCGGAAGGACCTAAAGATCCAGATAGCTCTGACGAGACCTCAGGGTCAGAGCACAATTATATAACACCATCAATATCACCTAAGACAAGATCTAGAGTCGCATCCCGTGAAAGGACATCTAATATGGATAGCACTAGCCCTGAAACTAGTGTGCAAGAAGGTGAAAATTAGTTGAACCTTGTCCTGGAAAGACCGAACACCAACCAAATGGCTGCGACAGACGTCCAGTTACCTATGTTTAATGGAAATGGAATGGAAGACCCCGAACAACATTGGTTCCTATGTGAAGTTGTGTGGATGGTATGTTTGGTCCATGGTGCTGATGTCAAGAAAGAGTAGATGATCACGACCTTAAGGGGTAGCGCCCTGGATTGTTTCATGAAATTTTGTGCCACACCTGATGGACCACTATAGAAGACCCTTAAGGAAATCCGAGCTGCAATGATCTCTAATTTCAGAAAACCCAAATCCGAGTCACAATGTATCACTGAGATTAAGGAGATTAAACAAGCTCTAGCATAAACTATGCAGGATTTTGATCAAAGATTCAAGATGATGATGGCCAAAGTAAGCTTCCAAATGTCCAATGTACAACATAAGGAGTGGTTTATTATTGCTCTACTACCACACATCCATTGGCCATTAATGCAATAAAATATTGAGTTGCAGACAAAAGCAATGGAGCTAGCGATGAAGCTAGAGGCCTCGCCTATTGGTGATGGTGCTACAGGAATGGTACAGATTCAATCGCAACTAGCCAACCTCATGATACAACTTCAAGATATCAAGAAGGGAAAAGAATCACAAGAGGACTTATGGTGCACAAAATGTAGAACGGACAAACACACCAAGGATAACTTTCAGACCTTCATGAATTATGTCACATCTGGTGCACCTAACCCATTAAATGACCAAGGGCTACCATGGTGTCATATATGCCAGTCAATAGGCCATCACGATGAAGAATGTGTGTATTTTCAAAAATTTGTAAGTACCCCTACAAACTTATTCTGTAAATTTTGTAAATCAATACGACATGAGGAAAAAGACTGTAGATCATACCAGCTCTTGAAAGAAAAAATAGTT
Organism: Pseudotsuga menziesii; assembly: GCA_001517045.1. NCBI lineage: Eukaryota > Viridiplantae > Streptophyta > Pinopsida > Pinales > Pinaceae > Pseudotsuga > Pseudotsuga menziesii. The sequence goes on from LPNX010855579.1 coordinate 340,328, forward strand.
GATACGTACTAATAAAAAATGAGGGGTTCCCTCAGGTTGAATAGGCGCAAGCCTCGTATCATCCTGCATAGTTACCAACTAATCAGTACCAACAGCCACATGCACTTTAGCATCCATATGTGCAACAAAAACCCTATCAACAAATATACCAGTAGAACCAGTACCCACCACAGAAACTACACCCTCAGGGAAGGGGTGGAGGAAAATTTAGAGGACAAGGTGGTGGAGAAGGATTTGGTAGGGGGAGAGTTCTAGTCACATGCTATAACTGTTGACAACTAGGTCACTTTTCTAGAGATTGTTTAGAGCCTGCAAGAACATGCTCATATTGTAAGGGACAAGACCATAACATTGAACAATGTCCCCAACTGATCGCAAAGTGGCAAGCAAGGACCATTGCCACACCCAGCCCCCCACCAAACCTGAAACTGAATGCAAATGTTAATGTTCATATGATCGTGGCTAAACCATGAGACCTGGACATTTCTGTCATAACTAGAGGAGGTACGATGACTAGAGCAGAACAAGATAACTCGCAAGAACAACCACAACCACAAGTGAGGCCAGCGACACAGAAAAAGGAATCACCAACTGGACAGAAACAGAAAGAAATATTATGGAATGTGAAATCAGACTTCATAAGCCCTGATGTACCATCAAATTCAACCAAAGTCAAGGACATGCCTGAACGATTTCAACACCTATTGCAGAAAAAGGCTTCACCTAAGGTTAGTAAGCTGAGACCTCTTCTATCAAGTTATTTGATTCTAATACAAGATAAAGATGCCATTGTAGAGATATAAGCAATAATAGACGATATCCCTATAGAGACACAAACTGAGAACAAGGTTAACCAGGTGCGATGGAAATGTAAGACTGGCCACAAATTGAGAATGCATGCGTAGATAGGTGATTATGACATGGACTATATCATTTTAGATCTCGGGCCAGATGTCAATATCCTAACATGCCAGAACTGGGATTGGTCTTCTATCCAGTTGTGTCTTTCCAATCATGCGAAAGTACTACTCATTGGACGATTGAGCAATGTCATTGTCGATGTTGAAGGATTGCGCACATATGCAAACTTTGAGGTCATTAACATTGTGGATGATACAAATCCTTACCCTACACTACTAGGGATAGATTGGGCTATATATAATCAAACAATTATAAATTAAAAAAAAAGGATCCTCTCCTTTGAAGATGAGGAAATGAGAGTAGTCTCGCCCATTGTTCCATTCGAGGGGAAAATATATGTTGAGCCTGTTTATCATGGGGGGAAAGCTAATTATCTCGATAAAATATACAATGTTATAGCTATGCACAAAGATCATATCAGTTTGACGGCAGATGGGAACCTAAGTTGGAAGTGCGCAAGTTCATGTACGTCTGATTCAGGGGAGTCATTAGAGAATTGGAAAAATAGATTACATGAAGTCTCCATGAGAAGGTGTGCAAGAGTTACAAGGTCTGTCCGATGGGTGGAGACTGAGTCAAGAGAGTTACCCACCTATGAGAGCTTCATATACACTTTGGATGTGGCACCCAAGACCTATGACAACTCTGAGCAGATGTGACAAGGAACCCAACAGGTTGTGCATACAGTTCTAAATGCTGACAAACACCCTACACTTCATGATACAGTCCAGAAAGAAAAAGGGGGTATAGTCGAGAAGATTAACGACATTAATGCGCACCAACACAATGCAACTATTGAGCAAGACACTATACCAAGGGACACAGAAGATAACCCGACTAAATTCAGCGGGCCAAAAACAATTGAACAAAGTAAAGATCGTAGAATAATACAAAAGCATTCGCAGGATGAAGCAGTTGTACAAATCATAGATCCCCTATAGGAATACCAGACCCTCTTCCCTATTAATGACACAAAAAAAAGGGAATGGTGGAAGACTTAGAGGGGATGAAGATACCTTTGTGATTATAGACTAAGCCAACTCAACAACAGCGGCTGGCACAACATTATCAATATATCAGGGTGAAGCCATCCACAAAAGGAAGACTTATCCTACACTATGAAAATAGAGTATTTGCACACCCACACAAACTAAAGGAAACTTGGTTAAGGACATATACCATCGCACAAACTATGGATATAGGCATAGCACAATGCCAGAAAAGTCGATGGTACCCACGTCGTGCTTTTGGTAAACAGCGGTTGCCTAAAACATTACTACGACACGTAAACTATTCTGTTGTAGGATTGCCACAGAACCAACATAAATCATGAATAATAAACCACCCAATGGTCATGTCATTGCATATACCCAAGTAGGTGACCTAAGGTGTGCAAGTGGCAAGACAAGTAGGGTCCAAAGGATACAAAAGGCAGGAAGGACAGGCTGGATAGAATTAACCAGTGGATCCATGCCAAATATTTGTATGACTAGGGCACCTACGTGGAATTAAATAAACACAGCATGAGGAGTAAGTTGGCGTACTATTAGATCTCATCAACCGTCTTAGCACTAATTACCATAACTAGTCTGACAAGTACAATCCGAAAGGCCAACTGTAGAAATTAATGGAGAAAGCATTGGAAAAGGCAACCTGAGAGAGGATTATACCTAAACCTCCTGTCAAATGATTATTGAAAGAAACTATGCAATATCTAAATATTCGGTTCCCCATCAAGCAGTTTTCTGTTACACACAGTGAGCACGGAAGCCGAGCTATTACAGAACTACATTCTGTCACCTATCTTACATTCTGCTCGAGCCCATGGTAATTAACATTCCTAGTGAGAGTGAGGCATCAAACACCACTGTCATCTATGGTTGCCTCATTGATGGGCCACTACAACAAAAACTGAATTTAGCATATCTTTTTGCATCCTTTTTTGTGTCTAGACCATCTTTCACTGTATTTTTATTCATTTTTTTGACAAAATGGCGCAATTTCACGGGTTGGTGCTATTTTAGGCATTTTTTGCGTCCTTTTTCTAAATATGGTGCAAATTGCAGCATAATTTGCACCGGGTTTTGCACCTAGTCATGCGCCAGGTTTTGCATCAGGTTTTGCGACAGGTTTTGAGCTTAGTTTTGCACCTAATTTTGCGCCTATTTTGTACATATACTCTTGTTGTGCCCCCTTTTATGCCCATGTTTGCCTCAACTTTTACGCCCTTCTTTTCATCCACTTTTGCATCCACTTCTACTTCTTTTGTTTGCATCCCTTCGTGCGACAAGTTTTGCACCAAAGTTTACATCCTCTTTTGAGTCTAGTTTTGCATCTTGTTTTGTTTCAACTATTTTTGCATCCACTTTTGCATCCACATTTGCATATTTTTTTGCATCCAATTTTACATCAGTTATTGCATCCCTTTTTTCATCCATTTTTGCATTCACTTTTGCATCGGGTTTTGCATTGGATGTTACGACTACTTTTGCATCTACTTTTGTTGCATCCACTTTCGCATCCAATTTTGTATCCAATTTTACATCCATGGTTGTATCCACTTTTGTACCACTTTTTTCATCATGTTTTGCTTCCATGATTGCATCATTTTTTGCGTCCACTTTTGCGTCACCTTTTGCATCCATTTTTGGTGCACCCCATTATGCACCCGCTTTTGCGCCTACTTTTTTTGCATCCATCTTTGCATCCTTTTTTGCATCCATGTTTTTATCCACTTTTGCATCCAGTTTTACACGCAGATGTTGAAAATGAAAATGAGGATAATGATTATGATATTGAGGATCATTATGATGATGATGATAATGTTGTTGATAATGAGGAGAATGATGACAATGATGATGATGATGATGATTATGATGATGAAGAGGAGGATAGTGACAATGATGACCTTGCCGATGATTATGATGGCAATGGAATGAATGGTGATGATGGTGATGATGACAATGGAAATAATGATGAGTACAATCAGAATGATGATGTTGATCATCTTAAAAAATAAGTTGTTATTTTTCATGCATAAATCATGTGTTTCCTCCATGATCCTTTTCCACTAATCACATATTTTGGGTAGATGCTATTTCTTATGCCAAATGTAATGATGAATAACTGATGAAAATTTCAATAATCATGATGATGATGTCAAGGAAAATGGTGATGTTGATGACATGGATGATTATTATGTTGATGATGATGAATATTGTGATAATCATGATGACAATGACAAAGATGACGATGATGATGATGATGATGATCATTTCCATCATCGTCTTCATTAAAAACATCATCATTGTCATTATCATCTAGTTCATCATCATCATCATTTAAAGCATATGGGATATGTTTACCATTTAAAGCATGCATAACAAGTGGGATTATTCTAAAACAACCCACCAAAGTACAAAATTCAAACCACAAGGGAAACATAATATTGAAACTGTTCCAATTTTCTTTCTCCCAACAAAACATGCTTCATTTTAGGGAATTATGTTAAAATCCATACATTCATAGTCCATACATACTATACTTGTAATAAATGTAAATATAATACTTAACCGAATTTATAAAATAGGTAAATATTTTATAAAGACCCTTATGATATATAAACTTCTTTCACTTTAATAATGGTAAAATATGTAAATATAATAATAACATATAATTAATATAAATATGTTGCTATAGTTCATATGTTAAAATATTTAATATAAATAAATATATATAGTTCATCTGTTATGTGTTTTAATATAATTAAATATATACACATATTATTTACTTATACATTATACAAATTAAAATATAGATTAAAACCTGTGAAGTTTCATAGGGAGGCGAAGCAAAACATGAAGGATTTTTCAAATATAGATCTATGTACAACTACCCATTTCCCAATGGGGCTTCTACTAAATCAATCTATGGATTCAGGGTTATGAGTATCAATTTCGTTCATCTGGTCCATCCCCAATTCTGCCATGACAGGATTTAACATTATTCCGCTCATGAGGACTTCTCACGGCCCATGAGGACTTTTGACGATGCTTAGTTGGCAACGTGGGTGTCTTGATTCTCATGCTAGGAAGTTCAAAGCCTGGTTTTTGGGGATTGATCAATGTAAAATAGGAGCTCTACCACTTTTGATGCCTCTACTGTCTCTGTCTTAGATTCTTCTCTCTCATATACTATATAAGATATACCTATGCTAGTGGTGCTACTAATTCTAGGTCACCAAAATTTAGATCGCTATCTCACGATTGGATCTTGTATTACTGCAGATTGACATTTATAGCTATGTGTTATGAGAGAGATTCACACAGATGGACTAATTAGGACTAGCCAGGACAAGACCCAGCTAGGAGACCTAATATCAGTAGCCGTACCTCAAACTATATGAGGGTACATAAATTATGGGGACAAGGGGCCAAGTCCATACGATCATTGGATGCTGAGAACGAATCGGGTGAGCCTGCTCTATTATAGGGACTAACAGATTGGGCACACAACACTACGAAGCTTTGGATTTATAACAAGATGTTATCGAACCGCCTATTACTCAAGTACTAGTCATGATAATGCTTTCTCATGGAGCCTCTGGATGACCTCCCAGCTTCCAGTTTCCACATTCTGTTAAAGAAATCAATACATTTCCTTCAATAGGATCATTGAAGATGGAGAGAAGTTGGGATTGAATCAAAATACCGAATATGGAAAGAATTGGGTATTGAATCAACTCATGTGGCTTCTTTATAATTTTATGTTAGTTAGCATGATTTCTAAGAACAAATGCAAAGTATTCTCCATCGTTGTTGTATTTTCCTATTTCTCTATTACACTTTGTGTAGAATATTCTATGACCATATTTTGCTTATAGGCCAAATGCAAATGTTATGGCCTAAGGCTATGTCTTTTGACCTTTCCATTGCTTAAGTTACAAAAAATATCCATGGTTAACAAAAATTCATAAAAGAGGTACTATATCTTTCTCACATGCCAATATTCTCTTTATAGGGCATTATGGTGGCCTAAGACCCCACACATAGTTAATGATCCCTAGGGAAAAATGCTTTGGCCCAATAACTCTTTTTACATCAAATCATGGCCAAGGGACTGAAAGCCATACTTGGTGTGTCAAACCTCAAAATAACTGACATATCTTACTCATTTGCTAAATATTATCTATGTAGTATATAGGGCCTCTGAGGTGGTCTAGGGAATCACACATGACCCATGAGCCCCTTACCCTTAGAAGTTATTTTTTGACTTGATAATATGGCCCAATCAATGATAATTATTCTTGGTTGCACAAAGCTTAAAATGACCTTTTTTTGCTTGTAAGCCAAATATTTCCCACATAGAGATGGCATTATAGACTAGGGCCTATGACAACACATCGGACATGACGTTATGGTGAAAACATCCATATAGCAATCAATTTCTTTGCTAATTTTCTTAAATCTATTTTGTTAAATTTTTACCTTTTTCTTTTTTTTCATTAGTTTTAAAAATAAAAGAAAATACAACTTTAATAAGAAGATATGAAATCCTATGTGGTCGGGATGGAGGGAATTAAAATCCCTATTGGTTATACATAAACACACCAAAGAAGAAATTATATATTAATGGGAGGGTAGAGATGTTAAATGGGTTGGGTCGATATAAATGGGTTGGGTCGAGATTGACCACCATCAAAATTGTTAAGCTCCATCGCAATCTTCGCTTGCAATCGGTGTTCCATTATTTATTCTATGGATTGCGACCAACTGATTCCATCGTGATCCCATTCATCCATTTTCAAAGGAGCCATGAAAAATATTGCCACTGTAAAATATTAATAGATAATTTAACTGGTAACCAATTATTAGAGGCATTGACAGTATTGTGGCAAATGGGAATTAATGGTGTTATGGAAATTGTGGATGGGGAGGACTAGGAGGGATAATTCTTGTTCATGGTATGCCAGGAATAATAATAAGGGTTACATTGGGAATTAATGGTGTTATGGAAATTGTGGATGAGGAGCACTTGGAGGGTATAATTCTTGTTTAGGGTATGCCAGATAGAAATAATAATAAGGGTTATGTTTGTTGTTGCCATCAGGGTTTTACGACATGGCACCGGCTAAAAGATGAGGAGGAAAAACAACTTCCTATAGACAATGGAGGCTCTTGCTGCCTCCATACAATGCAGGCTCAGATATCTTGTGCTCGCCAAGGTCAAGGGATTTCTGGCATGGCCCGCTAAGGTACGCCAGTCTATTTTTCATCCCCATTTGTTTTCCCTTATTTGATGTCCAGTCTATTTTTCATCCCCATTTTTTTTCCCTTATTTGATGTATGTGATGCATGTTTTTATTATTTGAATTTTCCACATCAAATTATATACTTCTTGTTCCCTGTTTTACTACCCGATTGTCATCCAAGGGTTTGTGTGAATCTTTACAGATTCTCATACATTTCCACTACGCATATTTCTTTCTCTAATTTCTACAGTGGGAGTGCATTAGCTTCTATCAGTTTTCTTTACAAGTCATATTTCTTTCTATTTTCTGTGGTGGGAGTACATTCGCTTCTATTAGCTTTCTTTACATTATAGTTTTGCGGAGCGTGGGTTTTTCGCTTCTATCGTATACTCTTCTTTTTTTTTTTTTACTAAGGGAATCGACAACTGGGGCTGGGATGGTACTCGCATGACATGGGGTCCAGGGATCCATTCCCTCTACCACTATAAACCTAGGTTCCCCACACCCACCGCAAGACATGGGACACAGTTAAACCCGGGTGGGATTGATTTCGTGACCTCCAATTTACAAACAACTTCATTACAACAGAACTGCCAATGAGCCACACCCATGCGGGCTTCTATCATATACTTATTATAGCTTTCTAGGGCTTCTAAAATCAGCGGTTGCGAGGTCCTTATAATGTATCCATTATCGCATCCACTATTGCAATTTTCCCAACACATTGCCTAGCATCAAGCATGGTCGATTGCCCAATATGTGCATTATATTATTAGTCCTCCTCATCCACAATTTCCATAACACCATTAATTCCCAACGTAACCATTATTATTATTAAAAGCATAAAATATTATTAAACATTGTATATTCCCATTTTATTTTCCAATATTTTCTTCTTAATTCTATAATTTCAAACGTAACCATTATAATTTCTTAATATTTTCTTTTTTATTTTATTAATTTCTAACGTAACCATTATTATTATTAAAAGCACAAATTCTTATTAAACATTGTATATTGCCCATTTTTTTCCGATATTTTATTCTTAATCCTATAATTCCAAAACCTGGTTGCTGCACGAGGGTTCTCTGAAACCCTGCACGAGAAAGTTTCCCAGCACATTGCCCAGCATCAAGTAGGGTCGATTTCCCAATGTGTACTGATATTTTCTTCTTAATCCTATAATCGCAAAACCTGGTTGCTGCACAAGGGTTCTCTGAAACCCTGCATGAGAAATCAAACCCTATATCAAATATTAGTGTTTAAACCCAAGCGATGGATGCAAGTTTGTCTTTTTTTGTATTTAAACCCAAGCAATGGATGCAAGTTCTTTTTTTTAAGGTGGATGTGGGACCTGGGACCCCAATAATTTGTATGAAGGATGAGCTTACAAGAGTTCCAATCAATGCTGCCAAGGTGGGATCCCTGGATGTAGTGGCTTGTGAATCACTGTTCAAAGAGCGAGCAGCTGGGTTGAATATTTCAGAGAGATTATTTATAGATTCAGTGGCTTGTGAATCACCGATCAAAGAGTGAGCAGCTTCCAGGTTGATTGATTTGGTGGGATCGACAGATGTAGTGGCCGATGAACCACTAATTATTTATCATTTACCATTCAGGTAAGGTAATCTTTGCACTCTCCAATTTACCACAGGAGAGCTATTCCATTTATAAACATGACCACTGACAAGAGTATACCTAGTAGCTTGCCCAAGACTATAGGTTCTTGTTACACTCCCTCCATAATCCCGCTAAATTCATTAGGCCTAGAGAGCCAGAGTCATTCTCAAAGTGTTTGGCCTGCCTCCTTAATTTCAGTAAGGAAAAGTGAACTTAATCAATATGATACTAATGCCTATCTAGCCAGTATAGAACCACTTTTTCTACACCTCTGGATTTTCAAGGCACCTCTCCAAGAGGATTACAATTCGCTTGAATTTTTCAGGCCCACAAGTGGCCCATTTTTACCAATATGATGGCCCTTAAAAATCTGAATCAGTAGTTACAGTTAGTTTTCATTTGGCTAAGTCCATACTCTTATGTCATAATCACCCAGGTCTTTCACCTGGAATTTGACCTGACGAGTAGACTGATATTCCATTGTTGAAATACAACAAAGTAGAAATTTGAAAAGAATATGTTAACCAAAAAAAAAAATTTGCAAGTGTTAGATGAGATACACAACTAAATTGAGAAACCATCAAATATCAATTAATGGCTTATCTCTCACTTCAAAATTCTGGATCATTTTGAAAATATCTAAAAATGTATCAGTCAGTTGACATCTCGCAATCATTTCACTTCAATTTCACTTGATGAATCGGTGCATCCTACATAGCTAGTAGTAATCTTGGCAATGGTAAGAACCACCTTCAAAATACCTCTCTTTGCACTAGTTCTTCGGGAAGATGAGACCATCCACAGAAGCCAATCAAAATGATCATGACTTCCTTTATAATGATGTCATATAATGCTGCGGCGTTAATATTCTAAATTAGTAATCACGTATCTCTGGTACTAAGCATTCTACAAGGGAAGGGTTGTTGCACAGAAAATGTCTGCGCGGATCTGAAAAGATGCCAATCTAATTTTTTTTGATACCTAGAAATTTCTTAGAGTGCATCATTATTATAAATACTTAACATAAGTGTGTGCTTATATGTGTTTAAATGTGTGCACAATGCCTTAATCAAGCATGTAAAACAACTTTTATTATATCTATAATAGATATTATTTGCGAATATATTGTCCTCTTTTGGTGCTGCAAATTATATCTCTTTGTGATTTTATATTATATTTTGGGGAAATAAATATCCTATCATGGTGCCATCGCTAAACAAGTTCATATCATAAACCAACAAGCACCAGCAATTCTCAAGAGTCCTTAATATTATGAAAAACAATCATGCCCAAGGCACCACAACAATAGTCAGTCCAAACAATTATAGTATTGATATTTATCCCAAGTACCATACCTCTATAGTAGATACAACAGTTGGCATCTTTGGTGTTTTCCAAACTTCAGAGACACATTTAATTGTTTGGTGAAAGGATATACTTATATCAGTGGACATAACAAAGTGTAGGATTGGATTGGGATCCTCTAGTGGATATTACAATGTGAAAATCAGGGGAAACATGAAGACAGTGGAAAAGGCGATCTTGATTGAAAAATTCTTAAAAATATCAGCTGGATGTTCAAAGATCATGGCTGAAAATTCGAAGAATTTAATAACACTTAAATGCATGATTGAAGAATACTATCTCACCAAGTAAGACAAAGGGAAGAAGTTGAAGGAAGAAGAGTAGGTGAAGAAGGATGCATCCGATCTTACTGAAGAAGACCAAGCAGTGGCATTTGAGGCTAATAACACCACCAGAATGGGTGATGCAGTTTCTGAAGTAGCAAGAAATGTGGATGCAACAGCCTATAAGGGCTATAAGGATGCGGATGAGCCATCCTCTTTCCCTACAAATGATGACAATGATGACTTGGATTCAATACCTCATCCTATTTATGACATGGGTGGTGATGCATATATGGTTGTACACAAAGATGACCAGTTGGGAGTGCGTGCACCTAAGCTTGGTGAGGGCATAGATCCAGATGAGATGCCTTTTGAGGATGATTTCATCTCTCATGCAGAGGACAATGAAAGGGTGAAAATGATAGATGAAAGTCTGTATGAATCACATGAATTAAGTGACAACCTACACTGACTTAATGAGATGACTATGCATGACATTTGGTCACTGAGGAACAAATTAGGCAGGTGTTGATGAGAGCAGATTGTGCACATAGGTTTATTCAAGTCCTTATGTGGAAGATCCAGTTAGAGGAGAGACAAAGGGGAGTTGCAGAGTTGCATAAGGGGTCATTAGTACCAAGTTGCGCATCATCAGAGAAACAATGGAGTATATGAAGTCTAATTACTTGCAGTTCATGGATAGGGACCTTGCTCTTAAGTTTTGTAGAAGATAAGGAAAGGGTGGTTGAGGATCTCAATGACCAATTGAACTTTGCATGATCTTCATTATTGACAACAACAAATAATTCATAATCCTTGACATGAGTGACACATGAGGGCATGAGTGTCACACGTGATTTTGGGGAACGACCTTTGATGATTATCCATGAGGAGCCTTCAAAGTTGCAGGTGAATGAGGAGAGATGTGACATAGAGGGCTTGGACCATGAACATGATCACGAGCCACTTATGTTGGAGAAAGGATTAATTATGAAGGGCATAGTTAAGAACCTACCATGTGGACCAGCCATCATGGGTGTATATGCATTGCTAAATTGGATTGGAAGATATAAGATAGCTATGGAGACACATTGGGTTATAGTTGTGAATACAAGATACTTGATGGAATAGGAGGATACAAGCGTATGCAACGGTATACATGGGAACATAGTAGCACATGGTGAGGTCCTATGGAGTTTTTGATGGTTTCCCACAGGGAGACCACTAAACAGAGATCAAGAGCATATCCTTATAAATATAATAAGAGTTGTTTTACATGCTTGCTTAAGGCATTGTGCATCATTTCTTCTTCAACCTCATCCTTGTGCATTTAAACAACCATATAAAAATCCCCAATATTTTCTTCATTGAGATAGCAGAGGAAAACACGAGGATAAAGTGACAAATTCGGTCCCAATCTACTCCATGATAGCACCATCATTCTCATCCAAGGGTAAACATGTTTATGCCATAGCTGCAATCCTTTTTAGTCTTCAAATTACAATTGTTTATTGCTGTAACCTAAATTCATTTAAGGTTATAATTTGGTCTCCAATTGATGTTGAATTTGCTACAGGGAACACTGAAAAATATAGGTCTGCAACATCCTTCCCTATTGGAAATCTGCCCAGATAATAATGCTAGTTGCTAAAAGGGTTTTCTTTTGTGACCAATCCCACGCCTCAGATTGTTGTGAGAGACCTCTTTTTATGTCTGTTTATTGTGAAAACAAGATTATTTATTGTTGTTTTGCTATATTCCAAATGAAACCTTTGTCTAAGACTGAGGGTGACATATTCATTAAGGCATTGTGCTTATATGTCTTTAAATGTGTGCCCAACATCTTTACTACAGTTGCAATGTATTGATGTTGTTCTCTTACCTTGTTCACCATTACTGTGAAACCCCTCTTTCTTTTACTACCGGCCCCTACATTTACACACCTTCATAAAGGTGTTCAATCAATACCCATCTTCAACACTTTTCAATTTTATTTATATAGCATTATATAATTATGCTATTTTAGGCCATCACATTTTCCAACTTGGGTGTAAGGTGTAGTAATAATTATGCTCTTTTAGGCCAAAAACCATTGAAAAATGCAAAGAGCTATAAAGGAAAAATGATTTTGTAGATAGTCAAGTGGACACAATTATGAGTCTCTGACATAGATACATCGAACAAGGAAAATGGAAAAAATTGTATAGTTAGTGCACAGTAAGCAATTAGAAAAATAAAGAAAGATAGGGACCACAAGAGGTAGGATCTAGACAATCCAGAACAATCCAAAGTTTTGAGGTTTGGGTTGACAAAAGACTACACAATATTGAGTATCAAACAATTTTTTGACTAGAATATTTCCTTTACTACATTGACAACTAGACAATAGATGACATGAACCCAATGTATGAGATTACAAGTATATAATGTAAAGGCTTCATAATGTCTTAAGGAGATAGTTGATATCTTCAATACTTTCAAAATCTACCACATTATAGAGAATTAAACCAATGAGTTGATGCTATATCCAAAGAGGTATTACTTATCCACTTTTGGGTACTTCTCGCTGTAAATTTCAATGGTGGCATGCCATAGGTTTCTAGATCTGACCTTTGTAGTTTTATTTCAAAATTTTCCAGTTGTGTTTTTTTATCTTATAATTTTAGTTTTTTAAAAGATCTTAAAGGAATACTATATTTGTTTTCCTAAAAGGGACATTATTTTTAGTGCATAGTTTAAGATTTGGTTTACAAACAAAAGTAAGATTTATATTTTGTATTTTGTGCTACAACACCCATAGAAAGAATTTTTGTGATTTATATAGTAATAAAATGTGATAGTTTTCCATAGAAAAGAAGGATTCATAATGTAGTGGTATATTTTGGGTATTACCAAATAGATACTTTATGTTGCATTTTATAGCCTTTAAACTTGTATTAACTTGTTTGCACTAAAATAATATAAAGTCTTGTACAAATTTTATTGCTGATGACGAGAATGAATGGAGTAGTGGCCTCATGATGCTATTTCTTGATGGTATCTATTTCATTGCAATGTAGTCTTCTATCTTTTCTTCAATGGATTTGTTGCAAGTGAATAGATGTGTAGATGATGTGTTAGGAATCTTTAGGTCTATATGCATGAATGTTCAAACTAATAAGTATATATTATGAACAACAATGGTTTTTATTGTCCTCGGTAACTTTCGCCTGATCATCTGAAGTCTTGGAAATTCACCTTTAGTTAATTCATGAGAGTTGCTCTTATCTTCCCTCCATAAATTGCAATCAGGATTTTATCGATAGCTTGGATTTTCCAGCTTTTATTACACCTTGTACCATATGTGTTTCAGGGCCATACCAAATACATTTATATGTTCATGTATGTGGTAGGCCCACCTAGAGCATGTTTCCTATATCTACCACTTGACGCAACATGAATATGTGTATAAGCAAATAGTGTTATTTTTTCTACCACTTCACTAGGCATTATTATTTTTTCTTTTCACACTTATGTGATTTTATAGATAATTACTACAGTTTCTTTTGCTCACCACACAACTTGAAACAAGGACATTAAAATTTAATTCAAACTCTCTGATACATTTCCCTACAGTTACCTTGAAGGGAAAATTTAACAACACTAGAGGTTAGAATTTGTAATTTTCTGAAAGTCTCTTTTACCATCTTTCTAGTGAGACATATCAAAACTTAGGCAGAACGACATTCCTAATAAGAACTTCACATTCTTATATTAAATCTCAACTTGATGGTTTTTTCAATTCTATTAGGTTTTTGCTTCATCTATTATGATGATTGTTGGTGATTTCTTACTGAACCTCTCCCTCCCCACCTGTTGGCCATAGCTCCATTCAACTTCTTTGGCTCAGTCTTCATTCGAATTGCTACCACCAACATTACTCCAAGTCCATCAAGGACCTTGCATATAGCTAAGAAATGTTTTTTCTCCATCATTTGAACTACATTATTGTTGTAGTCATATTAGACTCACTAATAGTTTCACAATTTCCTTTCAATTGAATTCCATTTGTTAGCACATGAAGAATGCATGATAATTCCATTTTGCTGCTGATAAAGTAGACCGTGTTCATTCTATGGGCTGCTCTTGGACTATTCACTTAGGCATCATTCCTCTTGGGAAGTGTTATCAAAACCGGAAAAACCGATCGGTCTGACTGGTTTACAGGGTTAGCTAGTCCGGTCAGCAAAAAAAACCACAAAACCAGATTTTTTTTCAAACCGGGTACTGAACCGGTCAAAACCGACCGAACCAGCTAGTCTGGATTGGGGACTCATGAAACTCAATTTTTTTTTAAAAACCAGAAAATAAAACTTTGCTGATGTACTTTGGAGCCTTTTTGTTAATGTACTTTGGTTCAAAACCTCAGAGATGTATTGCACTAGGTGCTATTTTGGATATTTGCACCCATATTTTCTATATATATGAGAAACTTTGCATATTTCTGTATTAATGGTTCGGATTCATATGTATGCACTTGAATATATATGTTTTTTACAAAATATGAATATTTTATGTATTTTTTATTCAGCTGTTTTTTTACCTAGTTTTTTGCCGGTTCCGGTCCGGTTCACATTTTGGGCTTTGTCGGTTCGATGACCGTTCCAGTTCCGATAACATTGCTATAGGGTTGATAAACCTTATTTTTGAATGTGCATACCCTCTCCTAATAGGCCATGACTACGGTATGGTCTATTCTAGCTAGGATGTGAATATGTTGTCTCTATTATATAGATAGTGGTTGATTTTGAAGCTACAGTAGGTACAGGTTTTGTAATGGTAGGTATAATGGAGTTATATGTACTTCTTGGTAGATTTAAGATATATTCCCTAAGTTTATCTTTAGTTTGTAGAACTATTTAGTTTGTAGGCATCTTCTTTTAGTAACCATTCATGAGTTCTTCTCTTACCATCCCATTACTAAACAAAATTACCTCATCAATGAATAACAAAATTTATGTAGCAATACACACATCCTCAATTAGATTCTACAACTATTTCTTAAACACATCCCTTATTCTTTGTCCATATCAATTTTAGGTTATTAGGTATGCATCAATGCATTATGTTGTTCTATAAGACTCTTTTGTGGACCACTTTAATAGATTGTGTAACTGTTTACGATATTTTTGTGCTTATTAGTGTGTTTGAAAAATTAAATTGGATTTTAAGCTTGAATGTCTTTGGATCTTATTGCATTTTATTAGAGTTACAAATGATCAAATCTATGTGTTAATATTGCTCCTCTTCCCAATTCTTAAAGGGTGCTAGCTCAATGGAAGAGTACCTGTTTTACAAGAAGGAGGTTGGTGGTTCGATTCCTCCATGCCCTAATGATATTGGAATGTATTTATAAAGGTACAAAATGTAGCAGTGCAAGATGGATGCAATATTAGATGAAACACTAAATGAAAAACAAGATGTAAAATTCGACGTCACGCCAAACACAAAAGTGGATGCAAAATTCAACCTTATGTTAGATGCAAATATGGACACAATAATGGATGTCACACAACACAAAATTGGATGCAAAAAGAGACTCAACACTAGACACAATTAATGACTCAAAACTAGATGGAATACTAGGTCCAAAACTAAATGCAATGGTAGGTGCAAAAGTGGACTCCTTACTAGACGTAAAATTGGACATTAAATTGAGCACAAAATATGGTGTATTGATGGACATAAAACTAGGTGTAACACCAGGTGCAAAAATGGAAGGAACACTTGGCGCAAACAAAAACTTAAAATGGGACATAATATTGGATGCAAGATGGGACAAAACATTGGATGTACAACTAGACATAATATTTAATGCAATATGAGATGCAACATTGGACACAAAACTAGATGCAATATTAGATACAAGCATGGCTGCAAAACTAGGCACAACACTGGGTGCAACATTGGGCTCAAACATAGATGCAAAAAAAGACATCAATCGGGATGGAACACTAGGTGCAAATCTAGATGCAAAATATGACGTAAAACGAGATGAAACATTAGGCACAAACATGGATACAAAAAATGACGTAAAACAAGATACAAAATTAGATGCAAATGGGGATGCAACATTATAAGTAAAATTGGATGCAAAAATAGACGCAACATTGGGGTGAAAATTGGATGTAATCCTAGATGCAACGTTAGATGGAGAATTGGACACATAATTTTATACAAAATTGGGTGCAAGACTCAATGAAAAACTAGGAGAAAAATAAGACGCAAAATTGGATGCAAAACTGAGCGTGAAAGTGGGTGCAAACAAGGATGTAACGAAGGACACAAAAAAAGATGCAATAGAAGATGCAAAATTGGGCGAAAATGAAGGCGTAACAAAAGATGCAAAAAATTGGGTGCAAAAATGGATGTTAAAAAGGACGGAAAAGAACATGCAATATAAGGCATTTTATGAAAATGTACAATAGCGCCAGGTTTAGTGCCAGATTGTTCACCACAATTGGGAAAAAATTACACTAAAATTCGGCGCTAAATTCGACGCTAAATCTAGTTTTTGTTGTAGTGGGGAAGTAGAAACCTAGTTAGCCGAAGACCGACAATTGTAACACCCACCAGAGATCGATGCAATGAAAACAACAAGGAACCCACAAACAATTCACCAAACCTAGTCTTGGGAATACCAGTTATTCTAGGAGAGCCATCTGCACGACTACCGCTGAGACAAAGGAAATGTAAGGTTCCAGCCACTCCATATGAATGAGGAAAGGCACATGCTGATGTGAAAGGAAATGATAGTGGAGATGACGCCTAGATATCACAGGAAGAGCCAGAGGTAGAGTGAGCCAACCCGAACTTCCCATGCTACATTCGGCCAAGAAGGCCTGGTGCAGCGGAAGAAGATATTTCGAACAAGGTGGTGACCACTTTGATAGCACCACAGATCCCTGTTGACATGATCTTGCTGCATGATATCCTTCCATAATTGTCTCTATTGAAGTTCCAAGGCTATGACACTCGACAGCAAGAGGGGTTGCAGATAAAATACTGCATGGACATAACCCAGGCCGCTTCATGTGCTTTCAAGGTAATCAAACCGCAAAAGTGGGATGAGGGACTGGCCGTTGTAGGAATAACCAGCATACTGTTCATACCTCACTTCAACCATAGCATACAAGTCAATACATATGTAAAGCAGTTACTCATCTGCTTTCATAGAGGATACTTATGGCTGGACCAACAATATTTGGTTAATGCTGAATTAATAACGAGAATAACAGGAATCCCAACCGAAGGAAAAGATCCTATACCCTACCTGTCTAACCAAAATACTAAATCCATCAAGAAGAAGCACAACCTTCAGTGAGAAGGAAGGGTCTACTTGCTGGTGGCCATACAGGACAATAATGTCTGTGTTGCTACAAAAATCTTGTCCTGTAAAATATTTCATAAGATGATACTAACACAGTGTTCTGTAGTGGTAGTAGAAATTGCAGATTTATGTGCACGAGGACAAAAGTTCAACTGGTCATGGTACTTGATAAAGGAACTGATTGAAGATGTAATGCTGGCTTAACATAAGAAAGGTCACAAATTCTGCTATTTATGGTTACTAATTTTGATTTCCTTCACTGTCTGGGATGACCCCTCGAACTATGTACACATGGGTGTCCCAATATCCTTCTTGGGGGAAATATACCAAAATCTATGGGAAGACAAGGTTGACAAGAAACGCCAGTAGGATAACAATATTGTATTCTTCATGCATGTAGAGGCACTGCGAGAAGTTGTTCGAAAAACTCACAGGATCCACGCCACAACCGTGCATAGGTATGCCTCTTTCGTCAAGTTTGAAGCTGATATACATAATATAAATCTAGTACCTACAAAAGCTCCACATCAGAAGATACATCAAGAAATATTTATAATGATCGACGATGATGTGGATGCAATGGTCAAGCTGTGGCCTGAAGAATGGTGCATCCCACTCGCAGGGCCACTACCTGAAGAACAAAATGTAGAAGAACGGCCAATTCCTCAAGTTAATGGTGAAGACCATGAAGGCAACGATGCCCATGTGGATCCGATGCAAGAAAACATGGAGGATGATGATGATATAGAGGAATCAGACCATCATCCTTCAAAACATCTGCCTTGTGGAGATCAGCTGTAGAACCACGTGCATCTCAAGGAAGGCCACACGTCTTAGAAGAAACTGAAAACCAATAAAATGGTGAACACAACTATATTAACTGAGGATGAGTTATAGGAAATTGAAAATGCTCTTAAGAAAGTTGCGCAAGATAACCTTAGATATCTAATGGCCCAGCAAGTGAGAATTGCTAACCAAGTCTAGGTCAACCTCAATAAGTTAACAACAGATGTCAATGATGTGAAGGACACTATGGAGGCTGAAACATATGGCGTTGGTCCTAGAGTGCCATTGGTCGCACCAACCTTAGTACAACCAATTAAAGTGCTCATTCAGAAGGAAGCACTTGAAGCAAATGAAGAGACAAGAGCAGGTACTGATGATAACAACGTTGAGATAGAATTCTCCAGGTTTCTCTTGGAGGAGATCTATAGCATCAAGCAGGAAGCCACAACTGAACATCAGCTAAGGCAAAATGTTTTTGCTTATTAGGAAGCAAAGCAGCAGAAGAAGGCCAAACTGCACAAGGCCCTGTTACAAGGAAAGGATCGGGAACTACAGGAGCGCACCAACCTCTTGGTCAAGGAGGAGCCGAAAATATTATCCCGGGAGCAAAGTCATGTCATGTTGGTGGATTCTATTAAGAATTCCATCGCTACATTCCCACCATAGGCTAGGAAAGTAGATGAAGACTCCCTGGCTAAATTTTTCAGGCTTGGGAATATCACACAATATATTCAGTGCTAAGTAGAAGATCTGCAAGCCCAAAATATACCAAGCACACCCCCGGGGGTGTTGGCAGAAATAATAACAACAGTATCTGAAGCTACCGACAAAATTAAATGCAGAGAAGGAATTTGCGCAAAGGCCGCAGACAATGTTGCGACCATTTGGGAAAGATTTCAAGAGGATGACGCAACTAAGAAAATAAGGCAGTGTATACGAGAGACAGATGAGCGCATCACTACTACGAAGGTGGAAATGCAAAATCTACCCCTCCAGCAAAAGGTCATTAAGAATATAGAGATCAAAAGTCTCCAGTAGGAAGTCTAGACCCTTCATGAGCAAGAGAAATATAGGGAAGCATAGTCTGAGGGATTCTAGTCAGAAGCATAACAGCTCACAGAACATATTCAGCTGATGCAGTAGAAGCTTCATAGCATACTATAATTGATAGAGAAAGACTTGTTGGAACATATACAGTCTGACCATGTGGAGCAATTGGTCGTGCAAGCAGAGGAAGCTGCGGCGGAAGTTGTTAAGATAGAAGTAATGGTGCAGGTATTCCAAGGAAAGGCCAGTGCTACTGTACAACTAGACCCGAAACCAACAAGTTCAAAATAATGCAAGAAAATACAACCAAGGCACTCAACTGAAGAAAAAAAAATTCTCAAAATATATCGCACAGGTCAGGCCACTCATATGTCCCTTGCTTCGTGGCTTGGGACGAGTCGTAGGTGAGTGTTGGGGGCCTATTGGCCTAGGAAAAGGGCATAAGAAGGAATCTTGTGCGTGCAACCAAGGAAAATGCATTGCATGCATGATAGAATCAAAGGAAGACCGTGAAGGATGAAAAGGGTTCGCGAAGGCAGAGTGGAGAGGTGTGCAACAAAGGAATGGCAACCACAGAAGCGTGCAAGGGGGAAATAGTCAGAAAGTGACAGATGCATAATCTAGATCATGGCCGTATAAGATGGCA
Source organism: Pseudotsuga menziesii (assembly GCA_001517045.1). Taxonomy (NCBI): domain Eukaryota; kingdom Viridiplantae; phylum Streptophyta; class Pinopsida; order Pinales; family Pinaceae; genus Pseudotsuga; species Pseudotsuga menziesii. The sequence continues at coordinate 360,595 of LPNX010855579.1, forward strand.
TAATCCTGCAGCTACGTACGTATGAGAAGATATTTGTAAGTTAGGATGATAGTGCCTCGTGTCAAGTCATGATCACCATAGTTGTAACCAGAGGGGTGGTTGATGGTGACGGCTAATAGACTGTCGAGATGCAGTTGGCCCTGCGTGGCCATGTAAATCAGTATAAATATGAGGGATGCAATGGTTAGAATGTTGGTCCGTAAGGTTTTCATTGATCCTTTTTCAATTTCGAATAGTACTTTGTTATTCAACAATAATCCATGGAGGAGGATGTCATTTATGTTGTAATGTCATAGCGATCAGAAGAGGAGTACACTCAGGAAGAGTATGGTAGCATTAGAGGGGCTGTTGAGCCACAGATTTGACTACAGTGTGAGCAGACTGCTAGGAGTAGGAGTAGAGTAGAAGAGTGAACCAGAGAGCATGAGAACCATAATTTTTAAATTAAAGACATATCTCAAGATCAGTCTGCATCTCACCGATTGCAAGGTGCTATATCCTTTCTCATGCCAGATGAAGAGCACCTTGGTGGTTTTTCCCAAATGGGTTTCCACATTATTTCTTGTGTGTGAAAGAATGGTTGATGTGGTGAATGTTTATGTGATTGATTACTAGTTGCTTTCCATATAATGTTAAATGTGTTTTAGTCTATGTTACTTTCTTTCAATTGGTAAATTGATGAACATAATTCCTTGCTGAATTGAAATCGTATATATATCATTCTGTATAATTCCTGTTATGAATTCTGACTTAAGTTGTAGATCCGATTGATGTGAATCAGGTGCAATGCATGAGTTGCACCAGCTGCGAGGTGGAAAGGAAAGTCAGGTCATGCGTGATGACATATAGTTGTGCTCAGTCACATAGAACCGAATCCTCTATCCAGCCATCATGCTTCCTTCGTTGAGGTCCTTAGCTATGAACCAAGGGACTATAATTTCCAAAAAATCATGAAAACATGGCTCTGACGGTTACCCATCTATGAGATATCTCGGGTGAGACTGCGCCTACTTCGCAGGTGTTGTCGATGGGGCTTGCTCTATCGGGCCAGTATTTTGGGTAGTTTTTGGATCAGCAGGATGCACAAAACCTGGGTCGCATGAGTGGGGAAAAGTGGCGAATAGTAGGACATGTTGTCAGATCCTGTTTGTTTTTCCTTCCCTTCACTCTAAGATTTGTCCATCAGTATCTAGTTCAGCTCCTCTTGAGCTCTTAGAACTTTTTCGTTCTCTTTTTTAACTGTTTCCATTTCAGTTTTAAATTCTTTAACAGTTTGCAACATCTCAAAGGAATTTTTAATCATTTCTTCCTTAACCGGTTCTTTTCTAGAATTACTTTGTTCATGTAATGGGGACCCTTGATCTGCATATTCCTCAAGTCTTTCCATACCTGCAGCTCTAGTTCAGAAAAAAAAAATTTGGTAACAACATTTCAAAGAAAAATAATAAATCAATACACATGCATTTTATTTACTATTTTTTTACGTGAGTTGAGCAACTTCATGCCTAGTGTCTGAATGTGTGTTCTGATACCATATGTAAAACCAAAAATTTCATAAAAATTAAAAAAAATTATTACAAAAATTAATGTTTACAAATCGTCGCTTAAGAGAGTAACTTAACTACTAACAATTAACATTCTACAAGGTCTAATCTATATACTAAAACAAATTCATTTATTAATTTCTATAGTACTTTCTTTACTAACTGCCTTCAAAATTTAGTAATGAAGATCGATCTAGAATGTAAATGGTCTGAAGTAGTAAGTATTGAAATCAAATGTTTATTTAATTGTGAGTGAAAGGTACTAAAGTTTGTTTCTTTCTTACTCAAGGAACTTTCTAGTTGAGTCGAGGCTTACTTAGCTTATTGAAGCTAATGTAGTTAAATGACGATTCTTGTACATGTCTTTTGACAGGTAAAACGTTTTGTTTCCAGTTTTGAGGAACGAGATTAATTATCTCAACTTGCAAAAGTAAACTGCTAGAATATTTATTTAATTTGAGGCTTTGAGTAATGAAGGTATTACCAAACCCGTTTCCTTTCCTAATATTGAATTTGTTATGTTATTGCAAAACGTTTGAGGTCTATGTTTTTAACCTTCTTATTCTAGGCTTAAGGACATAATGTTTTCCTATATTTTTTTTTATTTAAAGGCATAAGTACTTAGAAATACAAGCAAAATATAGACATATTTTTTTAGCCTAAATTATGAATATAACTTGTAAATCTTATATTTATCCTATCGTTGGTATATTAGAGCCTAATCCTACATGCAACATTATAGAATGAAAATTCTATAAACTAAATCTTGCAATAGCTTTATTACTTTTACCAAAGTATTTCATATTCAATTGCATTAACGTATGCTCGAATGTTAACATAAACAAGTATTAATATATGCCTGCGTATTTTCATAAGGTCAAATAATGAACATTTGTATATGCGAAAATAATGGTATATGCAAAGTATAGTATTGATATTTGCCAAAGTATTTAATGTATGCATGTGCAAAAGTGATAATGTATACATTATATTAACATGAGCATAGTATTAGCATTAGCCAAGACAGTTAACATTTGTTTGTGTAATAGGTTAAACGATGCCATTCGAGACTATAGTGTAAAACCATACTATCGATGAAGAAGTGAAGTCGATGTGTGGATTAATTATTGGTTAGGGTTTTAAGAGTGGCAACCCTAACTATAAATCCAACCAATGACCTAAAACATCATTTGATTTCCTTCTTTTTCACTGGTTCGAGGGTAGAGCAGGCAGGCTCATGGCCCTTTGGGCCTTTGTTGCCAAGGCTTAACCCTTACGATTAAAAACACCCTTTTTCAGGAGAGGTAAACTCTTTGGCCTTTGTTGAGTGGCTATTGGAAACATTTCTCGATGAAATTCTTCCTCGTTTGAGATATCAGTAAAAACTTGGCCTTTTGTTTGTGGTATTTACAAAACTGCTCTCTATGTTTGTGTCGAGGTCATAGACTTAGCGCATTAGCAGAGGATGGCGCATTAGAAGAGGTGATCATCATGGGATGGAGAATTTCTTCGTTCTGCAGAGATCAAGAAAATATATGATCTCCCTATCCACTAGTAATTATGGGAGCATCCTCGGTCACTCGTGAAAAAATACTTACAAAGTTGAGTCCCAAATTTATTTCCTAGGAATCTATATTAGGAGACAAAGAATCGAAATGCAAGGAGGAAAATTTCCTTTCCCCTCCAGAGGAGACATTTGTGCACAAGAGGTTCGATGGAGGGGAAAGGAAGAAGTGTTTGAGTGTGAAACTGCTGATTTACTGAACTAGTGCAGCTTTTTGGTTGAGTTCTTACTACTATAAGCAAAATTTTTACTGCTGATTACTCTATAGAGTTGCAGAGGTTTCTTAACCCATTCTCTCACTCAGTGCTTTCAACCAGGTGGACCAGTGAACAGGCTCGGGGGTCCTAATCCTAGCTGTTAAGCTATCTTCAGGAATTTGGTTGGGTGGAATGGGATCCTTAGACTCTTGTCTCCTCTGTAATATTGCCAGGTTCTAAATGTTATTTAATTTTCTCTATGCAATCATAGTAACTCAATTGAATGAATTTAGGAGTTGATGTTTATATATGACTGACTCATTTGTTTTTAAAATTAGACAGATAAATATCTTATTGTTCAAAGATAAATAAATTCTGTCAAATATGTATTCGAATGATTGAATTAGGGTTTTATATATTTTGTTAAGAGAATGAAAGAAAAATTCTTGTTGTAATTTTCCACACCTCCATAGAGGTACTACTCTAGTACAGTAGGTAAATTTAAGAATGATGAATAAATCTGGTTAAGATGTGAGTGAATCTAATCTTTTATCTTTTACACTTAATCTATTCTAGAAATGTTTAACAAAAAAATTCTTGAACTCTAGAAGATTATGTTAACTAATATATCTATTTAATTATAATCATAAAAGTACCTTAAAAGAAATGTTTTTTACTAAAAACCTTTAAACAATTTGCGTAATTGTGTTCTTTAACACAGTAGAAGTAACTATCTCTACGGATTAACCTTAATATATATATACATATAACTATTAACTAATACAGGACATGAAAATAATGCAATGGATCAATATTAGACTACAAATAATAATTATGTTAATTTCAGTAATGTTGTACAAATATCAGTTATTAAATAATAAACAGTAAAAACAATAAATAATGCAAAATCTAAAATTAAAATTTCTCTAAATCATTTTATACAGTTTATCACAGGTCACAAGGTCAAACCTCCAGACCAAGAAGACCTTCTTTTTTTTTATTTCTTAGACATTTGTTATAGTAAAAACCCTACAATCTTATTATAATAAAATACAAATTAAATCAAACACAAAAATATCAGAACCAAAAACCTTAATAGTATGAAGACTGTAAAATCTATTAAAACAAAACAAGTTTTTAAACCCAAAATTTTATATCCATTAACAGTCATTAAACAACCGAAATGGTTGAGCCATACGGATTATAAATCATTGTCCAACACGTACAAGTCTACAAAAACCCTAGCATACATAATCACAACCTATCATAATAGAACCATGGCCTTACGACCCTTTACAATTTATACTTTAAACCAAACAAGTCACAACCACCATCGCTAGTAGAACCCTACTCATTGCCGAAGGAGAAACCCTAGGTGGTAAAGCTGAGGCTTACCAAGTCTTTTGCACAGTAATATTTCAGCTCGAAAAACTCATAGTTCTTCAAAGTAACCTCTTTCTTTCAGCATTGGGTAGACAATTCTCAGCTAGAGCCAAGCCTGCACAAACCCAAAACAATTGCATTAAGATTTGTTTTTAAAAAGAACCTGCTCACTGTCAAAAGAAGTAGAGTTTCCAGAAGTGAAAGCAGCTACCTTTTAGTCATAGCCATTGTATGGATTTCTCGAACCCACTCAAAACCTGGCAAAGGAACCATAGTATCAAGCCACTAAACGAGAGAAATCTAAGTCTATGACCTCGACACAAACATAGAGATCATTTTTGTAAATACCACAAACAAAAGGCCAAGTTTTTACTGATATCTCAAACGAGGAAGAATTTCGTCGAGAAATGTTTCCAATAGCCACTCAACGAAGGCCAAAGAGTTTACCTCTCCTGAAAAAGGGTGTTTTTAATCATAAGGGTTAAGATTTGGAAACAAAGGTCCAAAGGGCCATGAGTCTACCGGCTCTACCCTCGAACCAGTGAAAAAGAAGGAAATCAAATGATGTTTTAGGTCATTGGTCAGATTTATAGTTAGGGTTGCCACTCTTAAAGCATGGTAGTTTATAAGCATGCCTACATCTTTTGGGTTAGTTTTTCACTGAATGGGCCACCTGTTCTTGTTCCACTTTCTTGGGGAACATGACCACAAAAATAGGGAAGTTGCCTCCTACAATAGTTAGAAGTAGTTTGAGGATGCTGCCACGTCTCAATCTACTCTCAACCCATCCTATTCCACCAAGTGGCTAGTAGACACTCATTTAACATCCTCCTTAAGTTGTTGTCTGATCTTTTATTTATTCATTAATAAAATATTCAACAATTAATACAATCATCCTTGACCCCACTTGGTCAATAATTACAAACTTTTCAATAAAATTAAAGCATAATGTCTTCTCAAACATAAAATGTTTTTGCAATTTGGGGTATGTGACAGTAGATATTTTGGAATTACATTAGATATAGATGAAGCTTGATAGCTGTAAGCGTTAATGTATGTTGAAGACAAAATCTTTGAATGGTACCAAAACCAAGCATTGTGTACTTTTAAAGGGGGAAGAATGTAACATCTCCTCCACTACTTCAACTCTACTACAACAAGGATTATTAAGGTAAGTTATGTTTTGTGAATTCTCTAGTTGTAGTTTTATTATCTATCGCTAGGAGACTAAAAGCTTGAATCAATTGAATTAGATGGGCACACATCCACTAAGGGGATGTGTGAATGGCTGGGAACCTATGTGTTTTTTATGGTGGGTGTCAGCTTAAGTTCCATGAGAACTCGAGTAAAGTAAATTGTTTACTTGATGACCATCTAACATATTAGGTGATGTTCTAAGAATGGTTTCCACTTTCAAGAAAATAATAATCTTTTATATGATCTAAGTACTTAATTATTATCTTAGCAATTTATCTTAACACTCTAAAGGATGCCAGCGAAATATGTTTAAAATTCCGAATGAGAAGTAACTATGTCTCTTTTCTATTTTTGTTACACCATGAGAATGTTCTAAGAAGAAATTTATTTTACAAAAATGATGTTATAACTTTTATATTCATATATTTATTAAAGAACCTTATATGAATACACATATTTATGTAATAAACTTTGCATAAATCTCTGGCATCACACTTCCCTTTAGATTATGATTGTAAATATATATATATATATATATATATATATATATATTAAAAGTGTAATTTCCAATTAAATAACTTATGATGAAGTCAATTAGGGTTGGACTCCATGGAGGGGATGGCGCATTACCAGAGGTAATCATCATGGGATGGAGAATTTCTTCGTTCTGCGCAGATCAAGAAAATAAATGATCTCCCTGTCCACTAGTAATTATGGGAGCATCCTCGGTCACTGGTGGAAAACTACTTAGAGAGTTGAGTCCCAAATTTAGTTCCTAGGAATCTATATTAGGAGACAAAAAATCGAAATGCAAGGAGGAAAATTTCCTTTGATATAGGAGAATCCCCTCGGAAAGAAAAAGGAACTAGGCATTGACATTTTTTTTAGATTACAAGTGAAGATGAAGATCAAAGAGGAAGAGCCTGGGTATTGTGATTTGTACGAGAAACATCGTTTATCTCACAAATAATTCAGGATAAGAATCCTGAACTTTTAAAAAAAGAACGCTAGATTATTATGTATTTTTTTTTTCTGGGGATGAGTTTGTTTTTCTGGAAGTGTGAACTTCTTTGTGATAAGAGTGTTGGATGTATATCAAATTCTCATTCTAGGTATTCAGATGCTTCTAATTATAATCACTAAAAATATGAACTAATGTATTATTCCCAAATTATATTTCCCCATTTGTCCGGAGATGGAAACTTGTCTACCTCTTCAACTTAGTGATCATATTCTCCCAAAGTGTATCCCAAAAGGTTCTAAGAAATATGGTATCTCTATTGCTTCTTCTTGTCCTTTTATTGTGTTTATACAATCCATGAGAATGCACATCTTACTAAACTTATCAAATACCGAAAATAGAAAGTCATGTCCCTTCTTGTTTCTTGGAAGACCACCAAAAAAATCATGGATATTGTCTCCAATGGTTTAGTAGGTACATGAAAGGGATGGTATATACCTTCCTTCCTATTGTTGGGTTTACTTGTATAACATAGTATCCAACCTCTAATAAATTGAGATACATATTCTTGCATTCTATACCAATAAACATACATTTTTAAGTTGGAAATTGTCTTCACAACACTAAAATTCCCTATAAATTTGGAGGAGTGAACCTCTATAATAAGTTGTAATCTCTCACCTTTAGAAACATAGATCTTGTCTAGATTGTAGAGTAACCCATATTGGAGATGATAGCTGACCTTATTGTCACCTTCTTCTATATGGAATTGGCCTCATATCTATTAAAATACCTCTTTAATTCCTCATTCTCTATATATTCCTCCTTGTATGCATCATGGATGAAAGGATCCATATGTATAAGAGTACCCAAAGATATGATATTGGTTCTAGGTTTCCTTGAGAGCATGTCTACTATCTTGTTTGTACAACCATTCTTGTTTTTATGATTAAATGGAATAGTTGTATAAAAATTCTATCCACTTTATTGTGGGTTTTTCTATATCTTACTCTCATCCTACAAATACTACAGTGGTTCATGATCAGTGTGAATGATGGTCTCCTTTCCCATTATGTATTGATTCCATTTCTTAACAACTTGAACCATGGCATAGAGTTCTTTTTTATATGTAGGGTTGTTTAGGTCTGTGCCATAAAATGTTTACGGTGATATTATACTTTCCTTCCTCCTTTCACCAAAAAAACTACCACATCATATCCACTTTCATTTGTATCAAATTTTACTGCTTCTACAAGTTGGGAAATCCAAGAACTGGTGCATGACTGAGATTTTATTTGATATATTCACACACTTTTTGTTGATTCTTCCACCATTGGGAAACCTTATTATTTGTTATTGCATGGATAGGTGCAATCACAACTGAAAAGGAATCTATGAACTTCCAAAGGTATCGTGCTACCCCATAAAATATCCTAAATTTAGTGATATATTTTCGACTTGTCAACTTAGTAAATGCCTCAATATTTGCAAGATCAATCATTAGATATCCTCCACCAATCACATACCCCAAATACACCAAATATTACTGAGAAAATTCACATTTCTTAAGGTTCCCAACCATTGATGTTTGTTTATGGTCTCTAACACTTGCATAAGATCTAAAATATGATCTTCTCACATGTAAATATAAACCAATATATCATGTGAGTATGCTATTACAATGAATGTAAAAAAGGATGGAATACATCATTAATCAAATACATAAATGTAGCTTGTGAATTACACAAACCAAAAGGAATTACCAAGCATTCATATATACCTTACCTAGTCTTCAAGGTAGTCTCACAGGTGTCTTTTTGTTTCTTTCATACTTTTTGGTATCCTTGATGAAGTACCTGGCATGTCAAAACTAATCTATAAAATTGTTAATCTTGGGAAAAGGGTATTAATTCTTAAGGGTGATATTATTAACAACTATGTATTCAATAAACATCCTCCAAGTCCCATCATTATTGGTAACTATGATTTTGGTGAGGCACTTGGTTTGATTACTCCCTTATCCAATAGATGTCACAAATAATTCTTCACTTCTTATTCATATAGAATGGGTTGTATGTACAATCCAATGTTTGGAAATGGAGAATCAGGAAATAGTTCAGTATTGTGATCCACTTCAATCTTAGGATGTATCTATTTAGGATTATAGAACAATTCTCTCCATGTTTGCAAAATATTCTTTATCTAGCTTTTCTACTCTCTAGTACATCCCTTCAAATATGGATTTACTTGTATCGATTCACCTTCTTCCTTATTATGCCTTAAGAAAAGTGTTAGGAAACCATGCCAACCCTTTTGTTTACTTTGTTCATATATTGTTGTTGGATGCATATGGTTTGTAAGTTGTCCCATGAGTATATTATATTATCCCACATTCATGGGGAGTAATAGTTGTTTAAATTAGACTTAGTATATAAGTACATGTTAAGGCCAATGAAGGAATCCATGAGTTATTTGTATTGATCTTGCTCAAAGGAGGTTTCACCCTCAAAGTGGAATGTGATCAATACAATTCTTTATGTGCTCTATTATTTCTATTATATTGTGCATTTTCATTATTTTTTATAGGAGGTTTCTCACATTTGGTGTGAGAGCACCTTCTTGGGATCACCGGGTGGAATCTCTACAAAATGTGTTCCTTTGCAGTGCTTCCCGGTACCATATATTATTTTTTTAGATTAGTTTCCCTTGAAAATTCATTGTAACCCATGTCATTCCATTTTTCATATTTCCTTTCATGAGGACCCTATCCCGAATTCCATTCCCTAGAGCCTCAAATCCCATGTTTGTCTATTTTTAGGGTTTTCTATAACTTCTTCGATTCTCACCCAATCACCTTCAAATTTTTCCACAGTGTTCATTTCCTATTTCTTCTTCCTTGTCCCTATCTGAAAAATTTTCCCATTCTTTCACCCCGCTTATGAAATTCTCATTTTATGCTTCCTTGTCTCTTAGAAAGTGACCAAAGCCTAGTCAAACCTAAATTACCCACCAAGGTTTTTTTACCACTTCAAATTTTCCTTTTCTAAAAATATGTTTGTTTTTTTTCTAACCATTTCTGAACAAAACAAACAAACAAACTCCTGGTTATGGTTGTCACCCGTGCAGGAGAAAACAATAAATTGAAGACGAACTTGTCTCCTTCAATACCAAACTCGAAGATCTAGATGAAAAATTTCTAGACCTCCATCTTCAACATTTATCCATGAACAATATACCATAGCAAATGTATTCTGCAGACACTAGGTTCTCTTCTTCCAACGATTTTCATTGGCCAAAGCTTGATTTTCCTCGCTTCAATGCTGATATTCGACTGGATGGATATACAGGGAACAATATTTCATTTTGCATAACACTTTTGATGTCAATAAAGTACCACTTTCATCCTTTCTTTTGGAACAAGAATCCATTCAATGGTTTCGTTGGTACATCAAGGCTCATGAAGAGCCAAAATAGACATATTTTTTCCAACTCCTTTTACAACGATTTGGACCTAGTGATTTGGATTACTTTAAATGAGCACTCACTAAACTTCACCAAAGTGGCACTGTGTGGGAGTATGAGACAGGATTTGAGAAACTGGCTAATCACACAAAAGGATTATCTGATGCATTCTACAAGTGTTGTTTTTATTGGTGGACTGAAAGATAAATCCGATATGAGATTAAATTATTATGTACCAACATAGTGATGGAAGCCCTAGGGTTGTCTAAGTTGGAAGAGGAAAATCTCATAGCTCAATAGCACTCCAAATCCACTTTTTTTCCATTCATAAATATGGTTCCCCAAATACCTCCAATCACTCTAGCTCCAAGGACCACTCCGATCAAGGATTTGTCTGAAGTTGAGATGTGGGCACAGAGAGAAAAAGGGCTTTGTTATAGTTGTGATGAGAAATTCAACCATGGACGTTGATGTGCTAAGAAAAATATCTATCTCTTGGATGTCGGTTCTCCACCTGCACTTTAAATTTTTTACGATGCTCAAGATCCAGTAAATGATTAGGATGACATTCAACAACTGCCTATTGATCCTCCTACTCAAGATGACCATCCAGATATATCTCTCCATGCATTAGCCGGAGTCACCACACCACAAATCATGTGGTTCAATGGTTTCTTCAAGAATCTCCCTCTTACAATACTCATTGATTCTAGTAGCACTCATAATTTCATTCACCCCTTGATCGAAAAATAGGCCAATTGTTTTGTCCATCCTTGTTGTAGCTTTGAAGCCATGATTTCCAATGCGGACACCTTACCTTGAAAAGGGAAGTGTGTTAATGTGTGTATCTCTATTGGAGATTATAACTTACACTATGACATGTTTTCCTTTCCCTTAGGTGGATGTGATGTGGTTTTGGGAGCTCAATGGTTACACACACTTCGACCCATCTTATGGGATTTTGTTGAACTTTGGATGCAATTTTTAGTCAATGGGAAAAAAACACACATTGAATGGAATACAACCAAGGTCTCTTAGCATAATCAGTTCACATCGCATGGAAAATATCCTTAAGAAGAGTTCACATGGTGTCATCGCTCAACTCCAATTCATTCAGATGCAACCTTCAGTGGTCTCCACTATCTTGGATCTACAAAAAAATTTGGATCAATATGCATGTGGCTTTACTGAACCAATGATATTTCGACCTTTAAGACCAGAGCACCATTGTATTCTAATCCTTCCTTGAAGCATCCCTCCCAACATCAAGCCCTATTTCTACCTATTTCACCAAAAGATAGAGATTGAGATGCTCATTCAGGACTTACTGAAGCAAGGTATTATTCTCCATAGTACTAGTTCCTTTTCTTCATTAGTATTTATTGTACATTATTCTTTCACATGGACACATGTTGCTGAGTGTGCATTTGACAAACTTAAACAAGATTTGTGTACCACACCTGTTATAACCATGCATGATTTCTCCAATCCCTTCATTATTGAGAGTGATGCTTGTGATAATGGACTCGGTGATGTTCTCCTTAAATATAAATATCCCACTTCATTCACCGTTAAATCCCTTTCTAGTAAGAATTTATCCTCCTCTACATATGATAAGGAAATCATGGATATTTTGCATGCAGTATAGAAGTGGCATCCATACCTATTAGGGAATTATTTCTACATCAAGACTGGTCACTAGAGCCTAAAATATATCATGGAACAATGGCTCTCATCCCCAACACAAAAGAAATGGGTTAGAAAACTCATGGGTTATGACTATGAGATCACTTACAATAAGGGTAAGGACAATCTTATGGTGGATGCTCTTTCTCACACATTTGATGTCCATGTTTCTCTTTAAGCTATTTCTATTTCTATTCCAAATTGGTTACAATCTGTTTAGCAAGGCTATGCCAATGAATCTTCATTGTCTGAAGTCATCCAATGGTTGGCCAATAACCCTTATATTGTACCACATTACTCTTGTGATGGTTCTTCTTTGAGATACAAGGGTCGTCTAGTGCTTCCCCAAAGCAAAGATATTCAATAAGATGTATTCTATGAACTCCATGATTCTCCATCGCAGGGTAGTTTGGGTTCCTCAAAAAATATGAGCAAGCATGATGTAACTTATTTTGGAATGTAATGAAACAATAAATTCAAAATTGATGGTTGAATGTTATATGTTCTAATTTCATAAGGGTGAAACGACACTCCTTCCTAGATTGATCGAACACTTTCCCATCCGTACAAGGATTTGGAGATATATTTCAATGGATTTCATTGAAGGGATCCCTAAATATGGATGGAAGACTGTAATATTTGTTTTGGTTGAACGTCTCTCCAAATATAGTCATTTTTGTGCTCTCAGCCATCCAGATACCTCCTCCTCACTCGCCCAAATTTTCATGAACCAGATATTTCGTCTTCATTGTATCCCTTCTTCCATTGTCTCAGACCATGACACAACTTTCACAAGTCATTTATGGACATAACTATTTCACCACACTAGAACCAAATTGGATATGAGTTCAGGATATCACCCACAAATAGATGACCATACTGAAGTTATCAACAAGTGTTTGGAAACTTGTCTTTGTTTCTTCACCTATGAACAAAAACATCAGGGAGGGATTGTCTTCCTCTCGCTGAATGGTGTTACAATACTTCCTACCACATTGCATCTGAAATGAATACATATGAAGCAGTTTATGGTCAGGCACAACGAGTGTTCCTTCCATACACCCTGAGGAGTTCACTATTTCAAGAAGTTGACACGGTTCTTCGAAACTGAGATCATATTCTTCACATTTTGTAGGATAATATTCAAATGGATAAAAACTAAATGAAAGAACAAGACGATCAAAATCATTCTAAGCACACTTTTCAAGTCGGTGATATGGTTTTTCTTCGTATACATCCTTACAAGCAATCCTCCTTTAAACTCAAAGGGATTCGAAAGTGGGATCCAAATTTCTATGGGCCATATAAGGTTCTTCATAAGATAGGGTTTTTTTATAATAAATTGGAAATTCCTCCTTCTCACATTCACCTAGTATTCCATGTCTCTTTCCTTAAGAAATTTATTGGCACAAACAATAGAGCACAAACTATTTTACCAGAACTGGATAATGAAGGATCCATCATTTTGGAGTTGGAGACCATTTTCAATAAGTGCACTCATTATCTTAGCTCTTGATCCATCACATAGGTATTAATTCCATGGAATGGCATGCAAACAGAGGATGCTACATGGGAACCACTATGTTAGAATCATTAACAATTTCAACATCTAAATATTTGAGGACCAAGCTTTTCTAAGAGGGTGGGGATGTTAGGAACCCATGTCAACCCTTCTCTTTACTGTTTTAGTATATTTTTGTTAGACGCATATGATTTTTGGGTCATCCTGTGAGTATATTTTATTATCCCAAATTCACAGGGATTAATAGTTGTTTAGATTAGAATTAGTATATAAGTATGTGTTGAGGCCAATGAAGGAATCCACAAGTTATTTGTATTGATCTTGCTCAAAGGAGGTTTCCCCATCGAAGTGCCCTATGTTCAATAAAATTATTTCTGTGTTATGTTATTTTTGTTATATCATGCATTTTCATTATTTATTTTAGGATGTTTCTCACAAAAAGAAATACAAACTCTCTACATAAAATGATCAACTCTTGGATTGATTGGAACTTACGAGAGAGATCTTTGATTTACCTTTTTGTGCAATGATTATGAAATATTTTGTTTCTTAATCAATTGATGTTGGCTTTCATTCCTCGTGAAGTTTTAATCCCTTATATGCATGTAGGGGATTCCAAACACTACTCCAAAAACATCAGGTGGTACTACATCTACGTCCAATTCACCAATAAAATATGCACTTATAGAAAATTTAATATTGCACTATATTGTGACCCTAATGCATGCATCCTTATTTACCCATTCCAATGGTCAAGGTCTAAGATGATCATGATCTTCTAATACAAGATTACTTACCAAGTATTACTTTGAGACTAACTTATGAACTGGAATAAAATAGAGAATCCACCTAAGAATTTCATCATATCAGAGTTTCATCATCTCCTACTCTTCAATGGGATGGAGGCTACACAAATTCATCTTTCTAAGAATTGTAGTGGAGACAATATTTCAGTATACATCCTAGATATGCTCTACCTAGTTGCATAAGTCCATGGCCAACATGTCCTTCTTTTTGGCATCCTTCTTGTGGTTCTTTGGGTTTACCTTTAGATGTAGATTCCAACACTCTTCTTTGGTGAGACCATCAATGTTGCAATGATTGAAATTGCTTTTTGGATCCTTGCAACAATGTGTCATGGCTATAGTCTTATTATCTTCTCCTCCCCCCTCTTTGTCATCCTGGGAAGTATCTAGTATTTTTTTTCTTCTTGGAACGATGTGGATTCCCTTTCTTATTTTTCATATTCTCTAGATAGTGCTCTTTCACATAAACCTCATGAAAATTGATAGGATTGAAGTGAATCAATGATTGTGGAGGCCACCCAGATGCTTGAGGAGTACATTTGGGTTCTTGGGATATGTACCAAACATAATGACCATTTTTCTAAACTCAGTGTTGCAATCTTGTACACTTTTCCCTTTCAAGTTTTGGAAGTAATGCCAATGGATCCAATTTCCCTCTTTAAACATAATAGGGTAGAACTCAGACTCGATGAGAATTTTAAAGTTCTTCCACTTAGTTAGTTGGGGATTACCCAACTTGCGACATGTGGATGGTGCTATGATAACATATCATGTTGATGATCATGACTGGTCTAGGGAAGAACCTTAATGTGGAGAAAACTCTACATGAAATAATGAAGACAAATCATATATGTCATCCTTTGAATAAAATGATGTTTTGATGTTCTTATGAACCTCATGAAGTTCTAATCATGGCAAAAATGATGATGAGGATGATGAATCAAATGATTAGGATGGTTTCACTACATAAAATTGTTGTCATGATGATGTATCTTATGTATAAAAAGACTCGAGTCTGCCAAACATCTTTTTGTGGAATCGCCATTTTTCCTATATAGTCTAGACATAGGTGATTTCTGAGCTTCAAATCACAGTTTATTGGTCTCATTTCTCTATTCGTTGTTCTTTTGAACACTTTCTAAAAAAAATGGATACATGAGTTCCCTCAAGCGAGGAATTAAAGGATTTTTGAATATTTTTTTTAATAGGTACAAGTCACTAGTTTCAAAATCTTAGGTTTATATAAATATTTGTATCGAATTGATGCAATACAAATACATGGGTGAATATTATAACTCTATGGGGATTACTTTAAGTTTTTCCTTCAAGGGGATTTCTATGTCTTCAAGTTTATGGAAACTCCAAAACAATTTTTGATTAGGCATTAGGAAAAGCTTCTCTACAAGTGCGAGTTCTAGCATAGTGGATTTGATCACTAGGGATAAGCCTAGTGGATCTTGACATGCTTGAGGCCCAATGAAACCTATATTATAGGAACTAAAAGGAGTTCCTACACATATAGGGTTAAGAGATATGTGAAGCTATTACAAATAACCTATTGAAAGGATCATTGGCCTTAGAATATGGATAGGGAAAGAATTTAAAGAGAAAATAATACTAGGTATGAGTCTTACGGCCATAACCATGATCAATGGATGAAACATAGATAAAGAATATACTGCAATCCACCACATGGGACCTCTTAAGTGTGTCCTTGGTATAAGAGTGGCTATATCCTAGTGCCCTAAGGATTTTTTAAGAACTAAACGTCATTCTCAATGACCTTGAGATGTTTGATGAAATAAAACTAGAACTTACGACCTAATGGAATATTTTCGCTATCCATGGCCAAGAAAAATAACTTGAACCACTAAACATGACTTGTTCGGGATATCCTTTACCTCTATGTGGCAACATACAAAAAAAATTAGGTGGTTTTGAGTAGTATGTATAGGTATCAGTGTGGTATTGCGAGGAAAAATATAAGAACAATGCTCAAACTACCATGTATGGCCTCTCAATGTTATAATTGTAGTTTGAATGGAGATGTACATGCCACTAGGATATTTTTAGGACTAGGAAGCCCTCAACATGGTTGGGTGAAGAAACTTAGGAATTGGATTCTAAAGGAAGCTATAAGACATCCATGGGAATGAACAAAACATTGTACCAACAAACATAACCTCTTTATCAATTTAATCTTACCTTTGAGTGGGAATACTGGAGTAATTAAGAAGTGTTTGATACTAATTATGATTCTTTGGGCTTGGATATGGCTAAGGATGAAACCTAGGATTTATTCCATAAAAGAATATTTAAGTATTCAAGTTTAAAAGAGACACAAAATCCACACCATATCACTTCTTGAGCATATATCCTTTGATGACATTGAGGATATTGGTAATACATTAAAAAGTTTGAGTAGTAGGTATAGGTATATGGCCATTGACTTTATTGGGATGAAAACCTAGACTTTTGTCCTTAAATGAATATTAAAGAAATCAAATCCAAAGAATGAATCCTCAAACCCAAATCTATGACCTCCCAAGGGAATATTTAGTCTTTCATTAGGACTAACTAGTTTTAGAGAGCTAGATATGGGTCACTACACCCTCAACATGGTTTATGGAGGAGCATTGACCTTAGGCCATAAATTAATCTTTCATACATCTAAAGCCAAAAAAAAAATCTTAAACTAACACACATGTCCATCTAAACGGAATCCTTCACCAATTAGTTGGTACATTAACATCATTTTGGTTTTCTAAGAACTAGGTATATTTATGTTTGATTCTATGATCCCCGAATTTCAAGTTATAATTTCATTTTTTATTTTTCTTTGAATATATATATAGATAACACAATTAAAAAAAACTAAATCTAAATTATGTTAATCTATATTATAAAGGAAATGAATGGAAATGATTAGTTTTTACAAATTTTTTAAATACACTACTAATTTACAAAAATAAAATTTAAATAATAAAATTTAACTAATTTTTTAAGGGTTTAAGAATTTTTCCATCCTACCTCTTTGTTTGGAGGCCATGGAAACATGAGGGGCTTGTTTGTGGTGGATGATAGTGATGACTTGACCATCAATCAAGATTACAAATCCTTAGTGGAGCTGCTTCTCAGTCAAGAGTTTTAAGAATAGCTATGGTGGCCATGGTGGAGTTGTATTGCTCGAACCACATGTTTGATAAAACCCTCACTTGAGGGTTACTGAAAGGATCCATCAAGAGTTTTTAATTAGCTCTATAGAGTGCTTTATCACATACTAACACCATGGGTTCATTTAAAGCACCAACATATTCAATATTAACCTAACATTCCCCTTTTAACCTTGATTTAGGCAAACACCAACCCCTTCAAAAGTTTTAACCTAGAAATATAATAACCTTATGTCCATTTACATTGTGATCAAATCCAATACATTGATGTAATCACTATCAAATACATTAAGCTAATTACTTCTTCCTCTATCTTTCATATGCGACAATACTTTTTTTACTTAATAGAAGCCTTTTTAGAAAAAACCATTCATTCCACATCCACATACATTATCCACTCCTTATCCTTAAGTTTATCAAGGTAAAGGTATACATTTACACTTGCAAAATAATGAACTAAGTAGAAATATCATACTAAATGTATTTGAGTTTGCACAACTTCATTACCCAAAAGTTAACATTATTATTTTAAATAAAATTAAAATTTATAATATAAATAATAAAATAACTTTTTTATTTCATTTTAAATACAATTAAAAAATATAATATAAACAATTAAATAACTTACTCATTTCATTCTTAAGGTTTAATCTTTACCCAAAAGTTAACATTATTATTTTAAATAAAATTAAAATTTATAATATCAATAATAAAATAACTTCTTCATTTCATTTTAAATACAATTAAAAAATATAATATAAACAATTAAATAACTTATTCATTTCATTCTGAAGGTTGCAATTAATCTTCAATCATGTTTCAATCAAATTATAAAACTGCTTATTCAAAATTTTATAACAGGCAAACCAACACGCAAACTACGGGAAAGGCACAATCTGGAAACGAAAAATGAAAAAAATATGGAGGATTTTTTCAAAGTCATTCTCAGTTATAGAAAATGAAGTGTGATAAATGCCTATCATCATACATTCTCAATAGAGAAAGTTAAATGAGAATAATGGTTTCGTTCACAATATCAATTTTGGGGTCAATTCGTTATTCCATTTTTTTTCGGAAATTCGACCTGATCATTTGCACTAATCCTATGACCAGGGCTTTATTTAGGCTGCTGCGGTGCTCTGCTGGGCTTCCGATTGATGCAAATGGTGGGGTTGATAGGTTATTCCCATCAAATTGGTGTAAATGGTGGAGTCTATAGATTATTCCTTTTTTCTAGGAATAATCTATCAACCCTACCTACCATTTGCTGGGTCTCTGATTGATAAAAATGGTCGGGTAAATAGGTTATTCCATTTTTTCCCTTCCTATACCTATACCTAGAGTCGTGTAAAAGCAAAAGTGTCATAGATGCGTGGAATCATCCTAAAATTTGAATCAGGGATATGAGGATAAATATGTCTTCGACGAGAATATATATATATATATATATATATTTCTCGCTTCTTTCATTTTGTTAAGCAATGTAAAATCAAAAGTACAGACAAATAATTCAATGTAGATGCCTCCAATCATAGCAGGGACCTTCGGGGAGGCAGCATCATGTGCTTTCTATAATGACCGCCGACATATCTTTATGACCTCTCATTTTGACTACCGACTTATGTTTATGGGAAGTTTCTTCTCGAGTGCCGTTCTGGTTGGTTGGACGGCTTTCCAGAAAAGAAAAAGATAATATTTTGATTAAATGCTTGTTCTTGATAAAGACTCATTCAAACTTTTTTGATACAGTTGAATGACTGGACCTTTTTCTCTTATTTTCCACAAGGCTCGACGATTTTCTTTTATTTTCCACATTTCTTAATGATTGTGCCATGCAATTTGGTTGTCGGCCGTGCCTAGAGGATTTACAGCCTTTTGTTTTGTTCACGGGAAAAGATCACAACAGATCCCAGTATTGTTTTGTTTATTGTGATCCTCGAATATTGTTTAACAGGATTCAATTGGAGATAATGTTCCTTACTAGTGTTAAGCCAGAACAGCAGACAGAATAGTATAGACGATCGCGGATGCACCGGCTTGTCTGTAAATTGTTGGCAAAGTTTCCTCGATTTTCATAAATTTCTTAGGGTTTATTTGACCTAAAAAAATGAGCATTCCTTCTTGGTTGGATTCAGAATTTCTTTCTATTAACAATGTCATAAAATCGTTGGATGGTGTTTCGATTTCCAATCCATTTCTATCAATACAACCCGTTGAAGGCCCCCCAGTTTACAATGCCCATCATGCCCCCGTCAATAGCTGCAGCTCTGGAACCCTATCCGGCCATCCTGGTCATTCGAATCCTGTTTTAATGGCCACATTCTGCAACTCCAATAGTCGAAATGATGTTCAATCTCAAGGCGTCGTCCCAGCTGAGAAAAGAAAGCACAAAATGATTGAAAGGAAGCGGCGTAAAGACATGAATGCCCTCTTGTCAATTCTCAGATCTTTAATCACTGCTGAAAATCTTCAGGTATGTTTTTCTTTGATCGGTCGGAAGGGTTAGGGTTTGTTGCATTAGAGACATCAACAGCAATCACTAGGGTTTTAATTTAATGGAAGTTTGATCTCGTGCTGTGTAGGGGAAACGTTCAGTGTCAGACCAAATGCAGGAAGCTGTGAATTACGTTCAGCATCTACAGCGAAAAGTCGAAGATCTTTCAATAGAAAGAAATAAAATGAAACCTAACTCTGTTAATAATGCAAATGATTCATTCCAAGGCCTGAGATTGTCCTGTAACGATAAATTTTGCATCAAAGCTCCGCCAGTTCGAGGATCCGATTGTGAATTCGCTGCAGTGAAAGTAAAATCTATGGGTTCAACATTTCAGGACTGGACGAACACGTTCGAACAAGAGATTGTGTACTCTGATCTTCTTAGGGCATTGGAAGATGGTGGGCTTGAAGTTCTGTGCGGCTCTTCTTCTGCTATTAGCAACAGAATCTATCATACAATACATACCAAGGTAATATCCTATACTTCTTCGTCGCAACAGTCTTCTGTACCAGCATATAAAGCTATCTTTCCCCATCTTCCGTACCAGAATATAAGGCTATCTTTCAATATTGCAGGTGTCTGACCTTAATATTTTTAACATCGATACCCTCTACCAGAAACTTTGGCACTCGATAAGGACTGACCATACACGGGATCAAGAATCACATACTGCTAAAGCTCGAGCGTAACGTTTTCTGCTGCATTGGCGATATTTTTTTTAAATGTTTGCCAAGCTTATACCAAGCAAGTAGCACTGCATCGGTGAGCTTTTTTTTTTAATGTTTGGGAAGCTTATTCTTAGAAAATCTTGGATGGTAAACTGTATTAGAAATTTCTTAGAAATGCATATTGAGTAATGATTGTCCCCTGTTTATTAATTTGCTGAAAGAGAGTTTTATATTAATATTTTTTTCTTTATATAAAATATTTATATTAGTAGGTATTTGTGTTTATATTTCAGAATTTGGAGTAATTTATGGTTTTCCTACGGCGACACTTTTATAAGAAAAAATTATATATTATTTAAAAATATAAATAAAGATATCATATTTACATATAAATATAAATAAAAGTAATAGAAATAATAAAACAACTTTATTATCTACATTGATTTTATATAAAAAAATTGAAATATTATTTGAAAAATATAATTAAAGATATCATATATATATAATATAAATAGAAAGAATATATTTAATATATTATTTAAAAATATAAATAAAGATATTTATAAATAAAAGTAATAGAAATAAGAAAACAAGTTTATTATCTACAATGATTTTATAAAAAAAAATTGTGATGTTATTTGAAAAATATAATTAAAGATGCTATATTTACATATAAATAATATAAATAAAAGTAATAGAAAGAATATATTTATATAAAAAATTATTGATGATGATGATGAAAGAAAAATAAGAAATTATTTGGTTTACTTTAAAATTGTATTCCTATGATTAAAAAGTTGGAGGGGAAACCCTTTTAACTTACCATAATTTTGATAGAGTAGAAAGTAAGGAAGATATCTATTATAATAAAGATTTTAAACTAAAAATCGAAGTGAGTGTATCCTAATGAACTCTATATAGAGGTACTTAATTATGTAATTACTCTATATAAAATTATTTAGAAAATGATTGAATATAATTTTTTTTACAAAGGAAAAAGCTTTCTTTTTGTTATTCTTATAGATCATTAAATTACATTCTTTACCTATAGAGTTCCATATAGTTCATCATTATTTTTATCGTTCTAAAAATAAACTAGTTCCCTCCTTAGATCCGTGTCTTTATCAAAACTAATGATATAAAACATATATTATGTACTTCCATCAAAAGTGATGATATAAGATATATATTATGTACTTCCAAAGAGTTTAAAATTATTAGAATCCTCTATAAGAGAGGAAAGCAAAATTCAAAATAAATTGAGTGAAGACTACATTCTCACTTTAAGCTCCTCATAAAAAAAGAACATGAAGGTTCTCTCTATATGCTAGATATTTAACTCTATGTATATATGCTTGAAATAAATATTTGAGAAAATTGGGTTATTAGACTTTTATTCTTTTGATATCAATGATTAGGTGAAACTTAGAACAATCAGTAGCATAATCCATAATTACTTTAGAATCTCCCAAAACTTGTACATTGAAAATGGTCAATGAGAAATAAAACGAAACTTTCAATACTATTTAAAATTCACACATTTTTATTTTCCATTATCTTTTTATTATTATTTCATTTTTTCATTTTTTTAAGTTGATTTCTTTCATGTTTCAATATATAACCTTTTTAAAAAGAAGAACATGTTTTTAATAGTTAGACACACTTAGATAGCACTAAAATTACTCCAATTGCTCCCTTTTGGTAGTTGAGTACTCACAAAATATTTGCATGCCACTTTAATTTCATAACTGCTTTATTAAAGAAGGAGGAAAGCCAACTGTTACGTTGAACTTGTACCCAACGCACTTCAGGTGCACCCCAGGGAAAGAGTGCCACATGTTTCGACCATGAGGGGTTTTATTGAGAAATGGTGGTCATGGCTAGGCCCTTTGGTCCTCCTTTAGGGTTACTATGTATTCATGGCATCATCGACTGCCATTTATAAGAGTTTTTAACCTGAGGGTTGGTGTCTAGGAAGCCTAATGGTTGAACAATTGGTCACATGGATCCATATCCTATTTATGTGCTTGGGTAGCCTTTCCATCACCTGTGAGACATTCGTCTCCCTTCTTAGCCACTTAGGACACCCTCGTGGCCCTTCAATCAATGGATTCCTGCTCTCTGTGGCCTTATCTCCTCAGAGGAAGACATCCTCCATACAAGTTTGTTTTCATTCCTTGAGGAGGGCCTTGAGGGATTTTACAACATTATAGGGGTTACATGGGGTATAACACCCTCCCTCCAACTCACTCAATCCTTTCGTTCAGAGTGATTTGCTTATTTGAGCATGTTTTGGTGCCTCGGGGTACAAATGCCCCACGTAGCCTACCTTAAGTTTACCTTAGGCTATATTTTATTGTTATTTTCTTTTAATTTTCAGTTGACATTTTATAATTTAAAATTGACTTATTTTAAGGCATGTAGGCCTCGATATTTTAAAAAGTGAGTGTGAGATCATACAAATAGATCTCCCCACTTTCATTTTAAAGACATAAGTTATGAGATAATACACTATGCATTTGTTTTATCCTTGCTAGGGCTCTTTGGATGGATGACCTTCCCTTGAGGAAGTTTTTCTGGGTTAATGCAAGCTTTTTAAGGTAATTCTTTGGTGAAGTTATTTTCTTGGTGATGTTTTGATTTGTTGGATGAACACAAGAAAAAAAGGGTAACAATTCTCATCCTTCTGTTTGAATGTTGGTGGATGTGCATGTTCAAGTCTTAGTGGTAGCCCTAGTGCTGCACGTTTTTTTAGGATAGACCATTACCTTTCATTCTTGTCACCTTAAAGTCACTGAGGGACGTATCCTTGTGAGGATGCACTAGAGTTTGTCCTTAGTTTTTCTAGGCTAGCTGTTTGACCTAAGAAATCTTCCTCTCTAGGCTAGCCATCCTCCCTAGATGCCCTACGTTGTGGTAGGGATTTTTGCTAGGGTTAGTTCCCTTGGTTTTCACACCTTTTCTCTTCTAAAAAAACCTAGTTCTAGGGTTATTTTAGGATTAGTTTTAGGTCAAATTTAGGTTTACAATTTTATGTTAAAATCCGTAAAAATCAAAAAATATTTTTTTTGCACTTTTGGGCCTCTCTAAAATTTTGGCCACCTTCCCTACAAATTCTCCCTCGCCTCTAAATCCCTAAAACTCCTAAGATAGAATTATAGGGAACCCTAAAAATACAAAAATCGCAAAAATCTCAAAATTTTCCATAAAAGACCCTAAAAGAGTCCTAATTGTGCCCTAAAAGCCCTCGCCTACCTTTGGGAACCTAACAGACATTTCCT
This sequence comes from Pseudotsuga menziesii, assembly GCA_001517045.1. Lineage (NCBI taxonomy): Eukaryota > Viridiplantae > Streptophyta > Pinopsida > Pinales > Pinaceae > Pseudotsuga > Pseudotsuga menziesii. Next base: position 384,536 of record LPNX010855579.1, read on the forward strand.
AACCCTCGTCTCCCTATAAACATGCATCTTTGCCATCTCATGTATCCCCAGACCTAGTATCTACCCTCATTTCCCTACCCAAGCCTTTCACATACCCTCGACTGCCCTCTTTTACCTTTGATGTTGCCTTCTACTAGGCCTGGAAAACCTCGGATCTTCCCTTTAAGGAATCTATAGGCCTGCTGCTACCTCTCTACCTTTGCCGTAAGCTGCTCCTAATCCATTACCTAACAACAATTTCTTCTACCTCCTAACCTCCCAAAGTCAACTCTCTACCGTTGGTCCTCGGTTTGTTAAGGTGTACGGTTGGCCCTTTTGGACAACCCTTCTCATCCTATAGGGATGTCCTTTACAATGGAAACCCTCCCACACTTTGCGCCTTGTATCTTCACACACACAATTAGCACATAAATAGTAGTACCTCAAAGTGTGGTCACATTTATACGTTGACATTATAATGCTTCTATACTAAAACTTCACTCTATTGTTGCACTTATTAATCCACACAATATGCAAAGTATTGGTTGTAAGCACTATTCTTGTTACTAGTGGGATAATGCATTATTGATTTAGTGAATTATATTTATGCAAGGGATCTAACATGACTGATATAGGCTGCTATAAATTGATTGGAACATATTGTTACATGTATTGTATGTAATTACTACTGCCTGTAGTTGCTATTAAACTTTGTGTGAGAATGTTGTTCCAATGTATGATATTGTCGCTTATTCAGTTGTATTCGAATAACTGTTTGGTAGTGACAAACACTCATGGTTATATAGCACACTTGTAGAGGATATTGTCTTTAAGTGGCATATTGGTGGTGATTTTGATGTTAATAAATGCATTCTTCCAGACTTGAAATGAGAATTATAGAATTATGATTCACAAAGGCTTGCTAACCTACCTCGAAAGGGTTATTATTTGGTGTTGAGTGTCTTCTCGAGAGTTGATTTAGGGTTCTCCTATAGGAGGCTTTGACTTCTGAAGTAGTTGGGGACAAGTGACTAAGGTGACAATGGTCACTTTCTCCTATATGCTTACCAGTGGCTTCTAGACTATTATTCCAATGCGTAACACCAACCTTATTTCACTTTCATGTGTTACACACCCTATCACAACTAAATAACAACTAAAGAATATTTGTCCATAATATAGGTTGTTAATGAATATTAACTAACACAACCACTTAATGTGTAGTAGGTGAATGTAGATAGTGAAAGTTAAAATTATAGGCTATCCATGTATTCATGCATCACCCACTTGTTATCCATTTATCAATCATCATTAATTATATATATTCTTTTTTATCTCTCACATTCTTCCCATTATGTGACATGAATGGTTGGTTATCCATTCATGAGGTACTAGTTATCCATGCATAGTATAGGTCATTGTCCACCCCAAAATCTCAAATAAGAACATCTATTGCATAATTAACTAGCCCAATCACTCAACTTGTGGCTTTCAATAGATATACAAATTTAAAGATTGACTATCCCTTCTAGTTAACCATTTGAAGCTTGACTAACGGTAGCTAACCATTTAACTAAGCCCATTTGAATCTTAATCAAGACACATTTAAGCATATAACAAGATATGACCCCCATGAATTGAATCCCTCTTTTACACTTGTTGTCAACACTTGTTACACCGAGATTAATCATGCTAATCCACTCAATGAAGCCCAACATATGAAATAATACTCGCACAACCACAAGTAGGTAGTGTAACCAACCACTTACTTTTGTAAAGATAACTAGCCTTTAAACAAATGCTGAAATATATAATTTATATCCATTATTCATAACATATTGTTAGAGTTAATATAATCACAAAAAATACTATCTAATAAACAAAACAAAAACAAATACTGATATGAAAAAACAAAAGGAAATTGTTACTGGTTTCTTTAACCACCCTTTCACTAAAGCTTATTTAAATCTTCATCAAGATGCATTTAAGCATAAAAAGGTAGTGTAACCATGAAATGAATCACTGCTCTACACTTGTTACACTTAGGTTAAACTTGTTAATCAGCTTAAGCAAATGCAAAATCTGAGATAATATTTAAATGCATATAGGCATAATTAAACCTATAAATGTAATTTAATTTATTAATTTTTTAAAAACATTAACACATTTATCGCAAATAATATTTTTTAATATCAAGCAAAATAATAATTAATTAAAATAAATCTATTACGGTCCCTATTACGGTGATTAATGAATTGACTTAATATGTCTAATCTGAAAATGTTAATGAGATTGAGTTAATATGTGTAATCTGAAAATGTTAATGATATTGAGTTAATATGTCTAATCTGAAACATTTTTTAATGTTACTCAAAATAGTAATAAATTATATAATAAATCTATTACACTCTATTCGGAGGATTAGTGAGATTTAGTTAATATGTCTAATCTCAAACAGAAAAGCAAGATGAGAACAGCAATAAGTAACCTGCCAAAAACGTAAGATAAAAATCTACATTTTACATATAAAAATGCATTTGGTAGAGTAAACTATTTTTTTCGCATAGAGGATGTTGCTTAGATCTTGATTGCTGAGTGTTTCTGAGACATAAATAACCTTACAAATAGTTTCGTTTTTGTGAACATTGGCATCTACCTTACACAGGCCATAAGAATGCAATCAAGACACGCTCACATTTGAACCAATTGCTGAGAAAAGCAAACAAATTCATCATATTATTTGCTCTTTGAAATTCTTTTGTTCTCGCACTTATTCAGCGGCGAATTTTTTTTGCCATCTAGTGTCAGGAAGGAGCATCGACAGTCAGCTTTTAGTGATCACATCTTTTCTGCCGGATGCACAGAGCAACTTTCTCAGAAGTTTGGGTTATCGATATCTCAGAAATCTTGCTACTATGAGCTGACATGAGTAGTCAAATAAAGCAAGAAGGGGAGGGTCAAATGGAGACAGTATCGTTACAGGTATGGACAAGAGCGTTTTAGAAGTTTTGAAAGATCCCATGATAAAAGCGTTTGTTGGGTGTGTTCTTGCATGAACTATTTCTTTTAAAAGCTTTGAGCGATATATTTAGTTTTGCTTTATACCTGCATGGGTTTTTCGTTCGATGGGTTCAATACTATTATGATGGTTCAATATTATTATGTTCGATAAGGTTTCTTGAAGAACACTGCATTCTCGTTCGATATAGTTCCTTGCATATTGCCAAAGAAAACAAATTTCTCCCGCTAATTTCTCTGCAAATTCAGTTGTTCGTTATCAAATTGCATCGTTGAACTGTTCAATATGATTTATGCAGTTAATTACCTCCTCATATGCATGACAAAGACGAATATGAGCTGAGAATTTTTCACATTCTCAAGTCTCTTCTCCAGTGGCAGCAAGCTTTGAACTTATGTAATTTAATGTTAACTTTGAGCTCAGAGCATTCATAAGGATCGCTTCTCCCGCTTCCATTTGTTCCATGAGGCCTCGATTATGATCTTTGATCCGCAAATCCTGTGAAGAGGCGAGCATCAGTCAGACTAAGGCTGGCATTCAATAATTCTAAGGATGAGAACAACTCGGCAAGTATTGAATCCAATATAATGTAAAATACAAATAAAATTCAAAAGATAAGTATAAATTATATTTACATAAATACCAAATATATTAAAATTTAGAAATATCTTAGCATATTTTCTATTTGAAAAAAATATGAAATGTTTTTTATATTTAAAAATTATACATTTTAATGAGAATATGTTTAGATACTTATCTGTATTAAAATCAACTCCAAAATATGTGTTATAATTATAATTGTTTTAACTTTTTAATTCATTATAATTATGATGATAAAGAAAAGCTTCTTTTAAACTTTTAAAAAAAATCATTATTTTTTATTTTAAGATTTTATAAACAATGTTAATTTCATAATATGTTAAAAACTATCATTATTATCTAATTATTTATTAGATTTTATTAATACTCATAATATGTAACACTAGCACACTCATATAGTTTGTGGTTGGATCAAGCACAAAAGGATTAAATAGTTGTTACCACCAACATTCTTATTGTTATCTATTTATCAACTACCATTTATTTTTTATATTTTTTTTCTTTTTATCTCACATTCTTTAAGTTATTTACCTTGAACTATTAGTTATCCATTCATCAAGTCCAAGTTATCCATTATTTTTATATCACACATTATTCTAATCATCTCCCATGAACTCTTACTTATCCATCCATTAATCACTTATGAGTTATCCATGCATTAATAGGAGTAGCTAGTTAGCAATTATTTTTTATTCATTTTTTTATAATCACCCCAAATCTCAAATAAAAATGTCTATCAACTTAATAAAAAAAAGCAAAAGCCAAACACAATATCTAAGTGGTAAGGGCTAATAGGATGTCGAACTCAAACTTGAGGATAAACATTCATATTAAATCATTACATATTTTAAATATTAAAACACATTACACCTTCCTAAGGAAAATATATCTCATTAATTAAAATTATTAAAAAAACATTTCATAAATAATAATATTAATATAGATATTTAAAATGTAATATGTATTTTTTAATGGCACAAAAGATTTTTATAGTAATTATAATTATTTTGGTTAATTTTTTATATTACTTTATTTAATTATTAAGAAAATTATATTATATTATTAACTTTTTTATAATTTTATGTTTAAAATAATTATTTTGTAAAATAAAGAAATAACAATTTTAATAACAATTATTTTATAATTTATATTTAAAAGTTTTATTTCATTATAAAATAATAATTTTAAAAATATTTATTTCAAACCATTATTAAATAAGAATTTTAATAACAATTATTTCATAAAATTATGAAATAATAATCTTAATAATATAATGTAGAATAATTTCAAAAAACTTTTAATACTCATTATGATAATATTTTCATATACTGAAATTTTCATATTAACATTATTTTTATAACAATATTAAATTTTCTATCACCTTAATATTTTCATTATGAAAAAATATCTTACTAAGATTAAAATTTTGATTATGAAAAAATAATATTAATAATAATAGATTATAACTTCAAATTATAATAATATTATCATATAATGTATTATAATATGAAAACTATTTTCATATTTTCAAATAATTTTAAATTTTCATATTAACATATTTTTATAACAATATTAAATTCTATAAATCTTTGAAATTTTAATAATGATGAAGCCTAGAGTTAGTTTGAAGTTGAAGGCGGTTTGGGATGAACTATAAAGTTGGCTTATATGGTTGAGTCCATTTAGTGGCCTTTTCCATAATCTATACACTACTTGAATATTTTTCTACTTTATTGTATACTTGCTTAGATAATACTTTAATTTATTGTATACTTGTTAGATTATCAAATATTAATTTATTTTATATTTGTTTAATTATATTTTAATTTATTCTATACTTGGTTATATTACTAAATGGTTAGATTATCAAATATTTATATAAGTTGATTTTAATTTTAGAATGATTATATTAAAAAAAATTAAAACTTAATATGGATCATAAGTGTATAATTTTAAAGAAAAAAATTTAAAAAAAATTATAACAACCAAAATCAAACCTCTTTTGTCTTTTGGAATTTTTGATGAACTATTTGGCTTTCTACCCAGGAGGTTGGTTAACAGCATTATACTCTCAATTAGATCTAAGAAGGTAGAATATATTGTAACAAAAAATGATGTCACGAAAGCTTATGAGAGAGTCAATTGGTCATATCTAAGGTTGGTTTTGACTCAAATGGGTTTCGAGACTTTTCTCATCAAATGGTTAATGTGTTGTGTTACATATATGTGTCTTTTGTTGTTTTGGTCAACGTCACAACTTTCAAATTTTTTAGACCTCAACATGGAATTAGAGAAGTTTTCCCATTAGCTCCTCTACTTTTTCTTATGGTTTCCAGTGGATTCAGTTGTGTCATTTCCGTCACAAAATTATCTACTAGCTTTAAGTGTTTGAACGTTGGGGGTCATTTCTAGTTATCTCAAATTTTGTTTGTCAATGACATCTTAATATTTTACAATGGATCCATTAGGGATTTGGAAAAAATGATGTTATTCTATAGAGTTTTTGTGCAGCTACAGGTCTGAAGGTTAACGAAGAAAAATCAATTATTGCTAGTGAAGTTTTGATGGAGGAAGATTGGTCAAGTTGTAAACATATTTCATGCATAAATCCCTAGATGTCGATAATGGTTTGGACATATCTACGATTTAGAGTGGAACTAGAAACCCTAGGCGATATTCTGAATTCTATTCGGAATCTTATCTTACAATTATTTTGGTCTCTCAAACTAGATAACAGAAAGAAACTATTTGGGTTAAGTGGAAAGACCTTTTCATCCCAAAATCACATGATGGTTGTGGCCTTAAAAACGTTTTTTCTTTTTCAAAAGAACATTTTGCTAAGAGTATGTGGAGATTGATAAATTATAAGGGATTATGGAATTCTTCCATTACTCAAAAATATATATATATGGTCTCTCTTTTGGATTCGATCTAAAGTCCCTTTAAATACCTTCATAATAATTCAGTTATGTGGAAAGTGACAGTCTCTACTTTTCAAGTTATTGGTAAAGGTATGTCATGGAAGGTTGGTGATGTGAAAAGAGTAAGGGTGGGAGAGGATCCTTGGGTAGGGAGTGGCTCCAAGTATTCTTTGCCTTTCAATATGGTGATGCAACATGGATAAAGAGGCATCTTCTCTTTAAATCAAATTGTTGTGAAAGGAGTAGTTTCTTCCTACGAACAAGGTTGAGTGAATGGATATTTTTGGCATTTGACGGACGAAGAGGCTCATATTTGGAAATATTTCATTCTTTAGCTTTAGAAATATCATGTGAGAATAATGCACCAAAAGGATTCTCTAGTTTGGCATTTAAATTCTCATGGAAAATATTCTCCTAAGATTATGATTTTCAAATGACCAATCAAGTTGAAAAACCTAAATGGTGGTGGTGCACTATTTGGAAATTATATGCCCTCCCAAAGCCAAGATTTTTATGTGGTTTATTCTCTCTAATAAATTCTTAAATTGGGATCACTTGCAAAGAAAAAATAGGCCAGGGAAAGGGAGATTTTACCGTATGCAAAAAAACAGAGAAAATAAACTTCCATTTCTTTGTGGACTATAGGTATGTTTCTTTGGTTTTAAAGCATATTGGTTTTCTATTACAGATCACGTGTTTTTGGGTTGGATCTTTAGTAAGTGTTTTCTTATGGAATTAGTATAACAACCTAATGTTTTGTAACTTCAGAATCCTTCCTCTTATCTTTTCATGGAAAATATGGATTTCTAAGAACACATGTTTTTTTTACCAACACATTTATGAACCATAAGCTTTGTGGTAGAAGAATTCCTTCCATATTACTTAGTTTTCCTCAATCAAATGCTTCTAAATTTCTTCACCTCTTAAAATATGTGCACATTGTTGATTGTACAACATTAGGAGTCATTCTCCAAGTCTTGTGTGGCATCAAGTCAAGACATTGCGTGTATCAAGTCTTAAGTATCCTCTTATGATTGAGGTGGTGATGTAGTATTATAGATATTGCGAGTAATATCAAGACTGGTCTTTTGTTGTATCAAGACCATGGACTTGTGTTGCATCAAATCAATGATTCTCATAGACAGTACCCTATGAGGAATGGATCTCCAATTGTTGAGATGATCTTATGTTGTATCAAGATTGAAGTATTGTGTTATATCAAGAATGTGGACCTCCATTTGTTGAGGTGGTTATGATATGTGATATATTTCCAATCATGGTCACTTAGTGCTTTAAGTCTCATTTAGGATTAGCTACCCCTAGAGTTAATTACAATAGCATAAGACTATATGGCCCAGAGTAATATATATGATCATCAGTATGTATGGCATAATTATTCTGAGTATGATATGATAAAATGGATAAATAAAACACATATGGACCATGCATTAATTAATTAATGATAATGAGATAAAACATACAGAAAGAGAACTTGAATTTCCCATGCAAATGTCCAAGTGAACTCAAGTTATAAAGATTCAATAAAATATGAATGCCTCAATCAATGCCTTAGTAAAAGCATCAGTTGGACTATTTATGAATGTAATCACTTAAGTAAATAAGATATTAATGTTCATCAATAAGCATGCATTAGTTAACTAAATACATCCATGCAAAATTTAGTAATAGAAATTGTGTATGGATGGCACTGAGCGTGAAGCACTTGTGATACTTAAGTTAGCATGTTAACTAAGTGATCAACAATCAGTTAAAGATTGAGTTCAAGTCAATTATCATTCATTTCAAGTAAGTTAACATTCAGTTCAATTCTATTAACATTTAGTTCAAGTAAGTTATCATTCAGTTCAAGTAATTTAACATTCAATTCAAGTGAATTAACATTCATCTCAAGTCAGTTAAATTCTCTATTCAAGACAGTTAACATTTAGTTCAACTCAGTTCACTTTCAGTTGAAGACAATTGGTATTTAGTTAAAGCTAATTGAGGAAAGGAAGGGCGATAATGTTTGCATGGAGGGAGTTCTAGTTAGCTCCTCCTTATGAATGCTCTATTGGGTTCTCTCAGTATGTTTAATGATCCTCCTATGCGCTAATTTTTGCATGCTAGGGTTTTTTTCTTGTTATTAATATGTTAGGCATATGGAAAGTTGATTAATATAGTTGCATATAATTATTTTTGCAGGGTTACATTATATCTCCCTTCTTTATTATTGTTGTGATATCTCTTATCGAGAAATATGCTTATGTGTTGTAAACCATTCTTTGCAAATCTATCTATCATACTCAAATAATTGTTGGGTTTTTCATCCTCTGTGTTTGGAGGGTTTTCCCAGGGTATATCTTGTCTCTAATGGTTGATTGATTTATATGGTTGATTTATGGAGCTTATTTATATGGCTTATTTATTTATGAAATTGATATATGGATGGTATACGTGGATAATATATATATATGTGGCGAATTTGGTTATATTTTTCACTTTAATTCAATTATGTTAGATATTTAAACTAAAAGATAAACAAGCACAAAAATACACAAGAACAAAAAAAAATTCCTTAGGGAAACCATAAAGGGAAAAACCCCACAAACTTCTTCATAATAGACTTTCTGCCACTAAGTACAATGTCAAACCAAGATAAAATACCTAGAGAAAGATACCTTCGGTAGATTCTTCTTCTTCTCACATTGGCGCACTTGTCTCTCTGTCTCTTTAGAGAAATTGATTGAGTGAGTGTGTCCAAATGAGGGAGGGAGCCTCCCTATTTATATTCTTTAGTCGTGTGAATCACTTACCTAACTAGGTCGACCAGGTTCTCTAATTCGGGTAGATATACCTAGGAAGACTCAAAATATATTTTATATAATACTTCCTCTTGGGACTATTTCCCAAACTTACAATAAAGGTTTTACCTCGATATTATAGCATGACAAAATACAATAATGACATCCCCGAATGAAGGAAAAAAATCTCCAATGGAGGTATGATAAAATATCGTAATAATATACAATAGAATATTTTATGAAGTTACATTTTCAACAACACTTCCTCTTAACTAGGAAGGTATTCTCTCAACTCGGTCAAACACAAATTGACACAGTCTCTATACATCATCATTGGATCATCATCACTAGATAATCATCTCTGGATCATTATCACTGGACAATCCTCTCTAGATCATCATCACTGGATCATCATATTAGGATAAACATTGCTGTATCATCATATCTAGATCATCATTATTGCTGCAACAATTCTCATCTTGTCGACCATTGACTAGTGACATCTTTAGAAGCTATCCATCCTAGAAATTCTCTATAGAGCCAACCCTATTTAACGTTGGATGTAGCTTTAAATCACATCTAGGTTTTTATCATCTCCACGAGCAAGCCATCAAGTAGGTACATCCTAGGACCACAGATTACATTGCTACAATAATCACCTGTGTCTCCTATTGTAATCTCATTGTATCCATATCATCTCATCATCATACAAAGAGATAAAATTAGATGCACACCTCATGTCCAATAGAACACCTATGTCTCCCACCCAGTGGGTACAACCTAGGAGTACCCCGGGTGCATTATGTTTCTCAATGGTCAGCTTGCTTCTACAAACATGAGAGCAAAACCAAGAGCACCACAAGTGCATTAATTCCCAAGGACCATCTGCATCTTCCACCATGCGAGAACCAACCTAGGAGCTCACAAAGTGTCTCTGTGGCTGGTGGATCCCTCATTGTCTCCAACATGGGATAACATCCAGGAGCACCCCAGGTGCATTACATGTCAAGGATCATCTGCTTCTTTTTCCATGCAAGAGCCATCTCTAGTGCATCTACGTCTTCTGGTCTCATCACTCCCTCTTTCTAGGGACCTCAATATGGATGACACCAAACCTCTTTCTAAAGTATTCAAACTTCACTCTAGCTAATGGCTTGCTCAACAAATCGGATATATTCTTGTTTATCGCCACATACTGGAGCTTCATTGATCCTCTCTACACCATATCCTGGATTTAGTGATACTTGATCTTAATATGGAACATCGGGTTCTCTGACAGCTTCACGCAACTCTGCTTGTTGCAAAAGACACAAGTGGCCTTTAACTCGAGATCAAACAAATATGATAGTAGCTTCTAAATCCATACTTCCTCATAACTAGCCGAATAGGTTGCAACATACTCTACTTCGGCTGTACCCAGTGCCACGCATGACTACTTCTTGCTAAACTAAGAGATCATACCATATCCAAAATTGAAGTAGCATATCGAAGTGCTCTTCCTATCTGTGGCACTTCCTTCCCAATCCAAATCAGCATAACCATCTAGGTTAATCTTTTGATTCAATTCATACCTGATCCCATAATCAACTATACCATTCATGTACCTAAATATATGCTTTGTAGCAATCAAGTGAACATGTCTCAGATTCGTCAGAAACTAGCTCAGGGTGTTCACAACAAAGCATATGTGTTGTAAGGGAAGGTTTCCTATGGCTAGGGTTTAAGAGGCCATCAACGTAATGGGGTTCAAAGGTGGATGCAAATGGTTCTGCATGTAAATACAAACAATATTCAGAGATTAGAATGGTTCATACCTTAGCCAAACGAAGGTTGATCCAAGCTGCCCTTTAATCCTCTTCTTGCTCCTCTTGCTCCTCTCGCTCCAAGAGACCCGCAAAATGAATTATACCTTCCTCAAACCATTATGACCACATATAAAGAAATTATAATCCAAGAAATATGAAATAATAATATGATTAACATCATCATATGATCATAAACAGAAATTCAATCACACATTGAACAATGATTTGGCAAGAATAAGGACATCACATCTTTATTAATCTTGAAAACAAGGACATTTATACCTTCTATTCAAGTTTGGCACCTCAAGAAACCTTGATCTAGTTTTTCTACTTCTCTTCTCCAAGGAACTCAGCCTCCAAGCTCTGCAACACAAGGAGAATGCTTCTAGGGAAAAGGTGTGGGCAAAGAGAGCTCCAATTCCTCCAGCATAACAATGCAAAGATTCAAGTATCCTATCATGGAACTCCGTACCTCTATTTATATGCTTAATGAAGAGTTAGGGTCGAAGACAAAGTAGTTACAATTGAAGGAGTCAGTTGCATAACTACCCAAACTACTCGAATTTCAAAATACATATTTTTTTGACATTTTTAGGAGGCATACGCGGGTTGCAGAAACAACAGTCACATACATGAGGAGATATATGCGGGTTGAAATGCATAAATTCACATATTTAATGCCTACGTGACTATTATATATAGCAACACACGTATGTACGCGGGTTTCCTTAAGGAAACTTGCATACACATTACAAAACTCATTTTTAGGGTATTTTTGGGCATTTTCAGACTTTGGTGTCTTTTGGAAAGTTTTAGCTAACAGAAATACCTTTTGAATGGTGCAGAGATGAGGTCAAACATAGTTACAAAAATCACGATATGGGTCCTTCAAGTTAGCTATTTTTTCAATGACTTTCAGTGACTTTCTTGAAGTGTCGTCATGGAAGTGTCGACATGCGACGAAAACATAGGAAAGTGGTCACAGGAAGAGATTTGTCATTTTGAGCTATAACAGATGCCCCCTAATGTATGAGGTTAGAGGGGAAGACGATAGCTAAAATAAATTATAAAGGAAATAGTTGCGTATGTAGAGGGCAGAGAATCCAATATCAAAAGGCTCGAACAAAGGTACCTGTAAGAGAGATAAATGTCAGAAAAACTGATCTTTGGGACATACAAGTCCATATACAAAACATCTCCATAAAGATATGGGAGGATCCAACATATGTATGACTGATGAAATTATCGTGGTCACTCAATATGCAAAAATGTGTCATATCAAATCTAAAGGAGTCATGGCCACAAATGAACAAGGTGGATCCATACTTGACAATCGATCATAGCCACAAAAATACAAGGTGGATCTATGTCTCAGCAAAATGTCATATAAAATGTAACAAGGTCTTGCGCAACTCGGGAAATAGAAAAAAATGACGAAGCTACAGTTAGCCCAAGGTCTTCAATCCAAACCGCCCAAAAAGTACGAATCCTAACCATGTGAAAAAAGGAGTTGAAGTCGAACATGGAGGAAATCGTTTGGTTACCGGTCAATAACAAGAACCATTAACAAATGCGATTGAAACCACCATCAATGAAAATGGTCACCAAGGCACCTAGTACATTCTAACAAGTGTGAATACAAGGACTTGAAGTCAAACACTTGAAAAATCCATCAAGTAGGAGACATTAACGTATTCCCACTACCCAATAGCGAGGGAAATTGCCACTGATGACTACAATCCCCAAGGTATTGTCATAAAACTCTAAATCTCATCCCCAGAGCAAGATGTGTTGCAATCGATAGGAATAGATCCTTTGGAAGGAAGGCATTAAGGCATCCTTCATCATCCAACATGAGGTAAGTCAGAGACTAATTGGATCTGGAATTATTACTGAATTTCATGACAAGGACCATAGGAATAGATCCTTTGGAAGGAAGGCATTAAGGCATGCTTCATCATCCAACATGAGGTAAGTCAGAGACTAATTGGATCTAGAATTATTACTGAATTTCATGACAAGGACCATTGAATACATGATGTAATGAACTGATACCAGGGAATGGACGACACAAAAGGTCAAGGCAACTGCAAAATGACCGACAAAGGTTTAATCCTTGAACAGTGAGCACGACACAAAAGTGACTTAGGAAGCTTTTGACACAAAAGGGAACAATGAAACAAATCTACAATGTAGGAGGCATTGACAGATTCCCCATATAATTGGAAAATAAACCAACTAGAGGAGTAAGAAACTCTGAATCGGGATAAGGTCAAAATACTAGGACCCAACTGTTGATAGAATCAAAACTGGTGCTTTGTTCAAAGAAACAAGACTTGCTACCATGATGTAGAAAACATGTGAATGAACTTCCCTTCCCCTCTTTCTTGTAAAGTTTTAACAAGTCCAAGGAAGAAAACTCAGGACCATCTTCATTTTTGGCAAGCTCGAAGAAAAGACAGGAGAATGCTTGATAAAGCAATGATTCATGGATTTTACGAGCCCAAACTTGTACATCCTTGACGGTGTTTTCATAGTTTAGAGAGTCTGAAAACTACAAAGAAGACTCCAGGGGGGTGCTTTTTCATCCAATTTAGTCTCCTTAGGCCGGAAAAGTATAAAACATACCAAAGAAGAACTGTCTTAGCTTCCAAAGAAGTAAGGTGCACCTTTTTCGTACTTAGTCGGGGAGGTCCAAAAAGGTTAAATTACCACCTACCCAACGCTCCTTCAAAAGCAGCATATAGCCTGAGTTTTATGAGTGTGAAGGAAGGCAAGATCACTCGAAAAGATCCATTTGATTACGAGAAATGGGGCTTACAACAATAAACTTGATGCTTTGTTCTTTAGGGTTTAACGAGCATGACAAACACATAAAGTACACTCATAATATTTTTCATGTTTAGGTCCAGAGCAAAAAAAAGAGAAAACTAAGCTCATACCGAGGGTTCCTTTTCTGTAAGTTTAGTCCCTCGGGTCCGGAAAATCGATAAACCTATGCCTGAGAATGCTCTTTTCAATTCCAAAGAAAAGAGAGTGATCCTTTCTTGTATTATTCCACATGGTCCGAGAAAGAGATAAACTACCACCAATGTGCATGCCAATTCACATATTCTTAACGAGCATGAATGGACAAGTTTACTCCCCATTCATGTTTATTTTGAGGAGTCATAGCTGGGTCTAAAGAAACTCAATATCATTCCCATGAAGTTTTAACAAGTCTAGAAAAGTCAACTCATGGCCTCCTTACTATTTTTAATGAGCTCGAAGGAGAGCAGAAAGAATGCTCTAAATGCGAGGAAACGAGTGTCAGGAGCAAGCAAAACTAGTTCCAAGTGCGAGGAACAAACCTATGAATAATGCAAGGAATAAAAGCAAGGTAAAGACACTCAGGGAATGCCTCCTCAAGTTAAAGGGTGTCAATTTGCAAAGGAAAAATGATACAAGGCTTAGTGACGATGAGAACAAAGATGAGGGCTTATACAATGAGATAAAAGCGTGAAATACGACATCAAGCTCATAAGCGTGAGAAAGGCACATGCAAATGCAGCTACAACTTGAACAACAATACAAGGTGAGTAAACAGTTGTGAATCCAACTAAGAATCCTGTCTCCAAGAAACAATAACATCAGGATCATATTCGGAAGAAATTATCCGATGTGGGTCACTTTGGCAGAAACACATGTGACTTTGCTATCTTCTTTAAAAAGTAAAGTCAAGGTAGAATCATCTAAATAATATTCTATAGAACCAAGGCTTGAGGGTTTATAATCAGTAAGATCAACGTTAGAAGGAGAGGAAAAATCAACAAGGGATATAGAGTCTACAGGAACAAACTCAGTATCACGAGAGTTGAAAAATTCATAAGAAAAATCAAACTCATCAGGATCACTGACTTTCTATTCAAAGGAAGAGTCGAAAGACTCAACAAGACCAACATAAGAAGAAAGGTCATGCTTAATAGGAAAATCAGGGTTATACTTAGTCACAACTGAACCAACATCTAATAAAATATTAGACTGTATCAAAGACTCTGGGAAGACTCCATTCGAAGCAAGGAGATCATCCGAGATAGGACACATGTCTAAAATTTCAAATGGATTGATAGAGTGGAGAGTAGGCTCCATGGTCTGTATAGGATTACTCACCTGGTCAAATGCTAGGACCAAGTCCTGAGAAGTTCAGCATGGTTTATTCTCAATAGAAATTGAATGCAAAGGACATGAGGCCACATAGCTCACCTGTGGCGGGTTAGTGTCTATAGAAACACTAGGAATCAATAAAGGAAAAACCTAGTCTCTAGTTGGGATAGGAGACGGATCAAGAAAATTCACCTGATCGATAGTGACAATTTCTTTGCCATGATTAAAGTACATCACAGGAAATAGTGTTGACACCACAACTTGCATGGCATAGACATAATCACATCCTAGGAGCATATTAAAGTCAAAGGGGTCTTCTATCACCATGAAGTCAACTAAGACGGTCTTCCCACCCAAAGTAATAGGTGTTTGAATAAGAGTTCCCAAGGCTATACAAGTTCTTATATCAAACACCAGTAACTGACTAGCAGTCCACACAAAGCTGGGAAATCCCATGCCTCACCAAGCATGAGCAGACAAGCAACTAACTGAGGCTCCTTCATCAATAATACAACGAGGGATGATGTATTATTTGACTATGACCTTTATCTGGAAAGGTGCATCAGAAGGAAGGCACGGATCAACTAGGCCATCCCAATCAAAGGAAGTAATTCGAGAGCTTGGTGGGGATTGATCTGAAGCGAGTTCAGTGCCCCCATGTTCAGTAAGTTTTGAACTGGTAATGAAGAAAATGTGACTAGCAGACACTTCACTCTCCAAAGGAAGAGTGGGATTCATCGACAATGGAATCGATTCAACCACTTCGTGAAAGTCACTCTCTAAAGGGAGAGCGGGATTGACCAAAGATGACATTGGTTCAATCACATTAGGATCACTCTCTGAAAGAAGAGCGGGATCGACCAAATCTGAGATTGGTTTGATCACTTGATCAACCAAAGGTTGAGTAGGTCGTTGAGAATCTATAGGTTGTTCAGGAGAAGGAAATTCTTGGGTCTCGGACCACACTCTTCGCACCTCTATGATAGCAGGGCACTGGTGAGTAAGATGATCTCCCTCGCATAACTTACAAAGGAACTTAAGTTTGCAAATCAAATGACCAGTTTTCTCAACGGTGTCAACAGGACTAGTAGTGGCTGACTGTTTGTTCTTAGCATGACCTACAGAGGACGATATTTTTCCCCCAGCATGAACACCAGAGGCTAGGTGATTGGGTCCAACCTAACTAAGAGAGGCTGGTTGTTGAAAAAATTCAGAATGTTCAAAAACGGGATGACCATGAAACCAAACTCTTCGCACCTCCTCAATATAAGGGAATTTATAAGTAAGGCGGTCTCCCTCACAAAGATTACAAGGAAACTTGGGCTTGTGTTTTGAACAGGTAGTCTTTTCAACAATGTCAACATGACTCGCAGTGGCTGACGGATTGTCTTCAGCATGAACCACAGAGGCTGAGAGATTTCCCCTAGCATGACCTGCAGAGGCTGAGAGACTAGGTCCAACATGACCTACAGAGGTTGGATGGGCACCACTAGCATGAACAATAGAAGCTGAATGGTTAGGATCAACATGCTTTGCAGCAGTTGAGTGTGTGCCCCTAGCATGAACTTCAGAGGATGGGGGGATGGATCCAACATGACTTGCAGAGGTTGGATGGAGAGGTTCAACTTGAACATCAGAGGTTGAACGGGTTCCCTCAGTATGAACTGCAGAGGCTGAGTGACTGGATCCAATGTGACCTGGAAAGGTTGGAAGGATCCCACCAGCATGATCAACATAGGCTAGATGGTGAAGATCAATTTGACTTGCAGAGGTTGAGTGCTTATATCCAACATGACCTGCAGAAATTGGATAGGTGCCCCTAGCATGAAATTCATAGGCTAGGTGGTGAGGTTCAACTTGACCTGTAGAGGTTGAACGAGTGCCCCCTTTCTTATGTGCCTTCTTCCTATTCCTCCTTCTTTTACTCCTTTTAGACTGTAGGTTACTAGTATCAATACTTTCACCGCATGAGGCAGAAGGAGGAGGAGAATCAACTACAGGTGAAGGGGAAGCAATGTTTTGTTGTCCTTGATATAAATAGCTTACTTGAGAAGCACCAAGAGCATTCAGGATAGTTGGAGTGGAAAACAACCACACTAGTATCCCTAGGGTGAATCCAAGTAGATTTAGGGTGGCCATCAAGGGAACACCAACATTCCCCGTGAGAGGAATAGTACAATGAGTTCCCAGCATGGGGATCTCTTGGTTGGTGTTCAAATGGGTGTTAGACATAGATTCAAACAAGGAGACAACGTCTAAGGTCAATAGGAAAGCAAAAGTACCAAGCGCACACCTGAAGGCAGACTAAGTACAGAGAAACCACAAAGCACTCATTAAAAAATTCCTAAAGACAAACATACAAACAGGTATAAGATACGCTTTCCAAAAGAAAGCTGATAGATAGTTACTTGGTGTCCCTATAGATGTTCTTAGGCACAAGCAGAGGAATCACCCACTGCCCTCCCACACTTTCTACTGGGGTTACCTTCCAAGACTATCCAAGGTCAACTAGAAATAGCCTTCCGGTGTACCTGTGTATGTACCCTAGATATCAAAGAGACTGAAGGCTACCTTTACTATATTGACAGTCTGGGGGGGAAGTCACAAGCCTATTTCATACACATGGGAAGGGTAGCAAAGACCGAAATCCTATCTAAGATAGAATCCCTAGATGTGCAAAAACCCTGGTCTACACTTTAACAAGGAATCAGAAGGTTATCTCCTCAGTCCAAGTCTCCACGCGGCCTCGTGCTTAACTCTCGTTTGAGAGGAGCTTCCCAGATACAATCAACATAGAAAAAGGGTTTACCTAGTGATTATCCAACTACGTCTGAATTTAAACACTTGTGGGGAGTTTAAACTCCCTATCCCACAAGTCTAGCCTAATCTAGTTGGTGTATGACCCTATAAAATAAATCTTAGTAATAATTTTTAAATTATATCGTTTATTTTAAAAGGGTGTTTTTAGTTAGAGGGTAAATGGCGTGAAACTTATGTGGTGTTTTGACTCAAAGTTGAAACAAAATGACTAAGAAAAGAGAAATTAAATGAAAAAAGCAAAAACTATTCTCTTTCTTTTTTGTTTCGAATAGAAACTTGAAAGCCACAAAAGAACAAATTCTTTTTATTTTTTTCAAAAACAATGATATGCCATGCAATCTAGACTAAAAATCTAATCTACATGAATATAAAGAAAACATGTGTTTTTTATTTTTCTTTTATAAATGGAAAAGAAAAAATGGCCTATCAACTAATGCAAGCAAGTACTATAAGCAAATCAAATAGACAACTACTCTACACCCCACAAACAAACCCTAGGTTTCCCTAAAGTTGGATATCAACCTCTCTTTAAAGGAAGGCTCACAAAGGTAAACAAGCCAACAAATTTGGAATGAAGAGACTGAGCAATGAAACTGACATAAACAAAGGTCAAGAAGTCCCTAGTATCAATCTAAACCTACAAACAAAGGTTGCTCAGTACCTTGTCCAAGAAGGTCAAGCCAAAGAAGGAGGTGGGGGGGGGAAGCAGTAAAAACAAGTTCAAATACTTGATAGAGACTTAAAATATAGACAAAGAGCACCTAACATAGATAAAACAACCTCTCAGGAGTCATGCAGATGTAGAGGACCCTTGAAGACCCTACAAACAACCCTCAAATCACCCAAAAACCCTAAAAAATGATGAAAGAACACAAATTTAGGTGCATACGCAGGTTGCCTTACGGCAGGTCGCGTATGAAACGCGGGTTGCAAGTAGTGCAAGTCGTATATACAACACGGACATGTAATTATTTAGCCTAAAAGTCATGTATGGATGACAAAAGGCACAAAAAGGATAAAAAACTGACCTAGGAAGGAAGGAAAGGTGTTCCAACAAACTCAAAAGGTGTTCCCAACTTGTAAGAAGGACCTGAAACCTTACAAAAGGCTGGAAGAAATATAGATAAACCCCAAATAGATAAGGCTCTCCCCAGTATGGTTTCCATTTTTGTTGTAAAGGAAAGTTTCGTATGGGTAGGGTTTAAGAGGCCATCAACATACTGGGGTTGAAAGGTGGATGCAAATGGTTCTGCAAGTAAATAAAAACAAGATTCAGAGATTAGAATGGTTCATACCTTAGCCAAACTAAGTTTGATCCAAGCTTCCCTTCAATCCTCTTCTTGATCCTCTTGCTCCTCTTGCTCCAAGAGACCTGCAAAACGAATTATATGTTCCTCAAACCATTATGACCACATATAAAGAAATGATAATCAAAGAAATATGAAATAATAATCTGATTAACATCATCATATGATCATAAACAAAAATTCAATCACACATTGAACAATGATTTGGGAAGAAGAAGGACGTCACATATTTATTAATATTGAAAAGAAGTACAATTATACCTTCTCTTAAAGTTTGGCACCTCATGAAACCTTGATCTGGTTCTGCTGCTTCTCTTCTCTAAGGAACTTAGCCTCTAAGCTCTGCAACACAAGGAGAATGCTTCTAGGGAAAAGGTGTGGGAAAAGAGAGCTCCAATTACTCTAGCATAGCAATGCAAAGATTCAAGTCTCCTCTCATGGAACTCCCTACCTATATTTATATGCTTAATTAAGAGTTAGGGTCGAAGACAAAGTATTTACAACTGAAGGAGTCAATTGCATAAATACCCAAACTACCTGAATTTGAAAATACGTATTTTTTTGACATTTTGAGGAGGCATACGCAGGTTGCAGAAAAAACAGTCACATACACAAGGAGGTATACATGGGTTGCAATGTAGAAAGTTGCGTATTTAAGGCGTACATGAATATTATATATAGCAACTCGCGTATGTACGTGGGTTTCCTTAAGGAAACTCATACACACATAAAAAAAACTCATTTTTAGGGTATTTTTAGGAATTTTCAGATTTTGGTGTCTTCTATAAAGTTTTAGCTAATAGAAATATATTTCTAAGAGTGTAGAGATGAGGTCAAATGGAGTTACATAACTCAATATATGGGTCCTCCAAATTAGGTGTTTTTTTCAGTGACTTTCTTGAAGTGTCATCATGGAAGTGTCGACATGTGATGAAAACATAGGAAAGTGGTCATAGGAAGAGATGTATCATTTTGAGATATAACAATATGTATGGCCTTGTTTTCATTAGGTACATCAATGAACCAATCATTGACCGATACATCATGGAATCACTTTTCTCTGATGAAACATCACATAGTAGCTTCAATTTTGGTGCCATTGGCGTGGTCATTTCCTTGTAGTCCATCATCTCAAATTTGTTTAATATCTTATATAGTTACTCCCTATGAAGTGGAGCACCATCCTCCCTTTCCATTTTGTACTCTATGTATCTTAACATTCTGTACTAGAGTGAGGAGGTCGCCTCTTATGCTATTGGTCTTCTATGTATCCATATATGTCATGTATCAAGGCCACTGGATACTAATATCCTCTATATTGATCTTTGTTGAAAGTTCCTCTTGCGCCCATCTATGAGCTTCTCGTCCTTTGTAGGATTCCATATTCAACCTTGTATCAAAGGTTTAGATCTCCATGTCTCTAAGTGATCTTCAAGTAAATGTATGTGTTGTCCCATGGGTTCCTTTTGGGCTTGTACAAAGTCTTCTACTCACATATGTTTCTCTGCTCGATATGCACTTCTACTTCACTTTAGAAGTGTGTCTAGTCAATGGAGAATGTCTCTCCATAATCTACTCCCTCTTTCTGAGAGAAACCATGAACCTTGATTTGTATTTCTCTAGGCTATCATCTATTGCATGTTTGATCTTGTAGACACAAATGTACTTCAAAACGGAGTTCCCTTAAGGTCTTCGAACCACATCCTGGACATCATTCTCCATGATCAACTGGTACTCTTTGATCACAATCTCCTTCCATTTATTCTTGACTGCTTCTTCATACCTGGATGGATTTGTATCAATGATGTCACTCAATAGTGCCATATAACTGGAGTGTCTCTGAGGCATCTTACTTTCTTTGTAAGTCCCATTATAATTTTCTTCATCTTAGATGATCTCTTGTGTTCAATATGGTCTTCATCTCTCGAGGTGGGTCTACCTCTCTCTGTGGCTTGGTCATGTCATGATTCTTATATTTTTTCAAACATATTTCTTCTGTTAAGATGTCTTGAATTTGGGAGCTTGAGGGTCCTATTTTTTATAGCTCAAAATGACACATCTCTGTCTATGACCACTTTCCTATGTTTTTGTCGCATGTCGACACTTCCACGATGACACTTAATGAAAAGTCACTGAAAAAACACCTAAATTGGAGGACCCATATCTTCAGTTTTGTAAATCCATTTGACCTCATCTCTATACCATTGGAAATATATTTCTGTTAGCTAAAACTTTCTAGAAGACACCAAAGTCTAAAAATTCCCAAAAATACCCTAAAAATGAGCTTTTTGTGTGTACGTGACTTTCCTTAAGGCAAACCCACGTACATACGTGACTTGATCTATATAATACCTGCGTACGTACATGAGTTGCTATATATAATAGTTGCATACACCTTATGTACGTTACTTTCTGTATTGGTAACCCATGTATGCCTCCTCGTGTACGCAACTGTTGTTTCTGCAACCTGCATACGCCTCCTGAAAATGTCAAAAAAACGTATTTTGAATTTCGAGTAGTTTGGGTAGTTATGCAACTGAATCCTTCAGTTGTAACTACTTTGTATTCACCCCTAACTCTTCCTTAAGCATATAAATAGAGGTAGGGAGGTCCATGACAGGAGACTTGAATCTTTGCATTGTTATGCTGGAGGATTTGGAGCTCTCTTTGCCAACACCTTTTCCCTAGAAGCATTCTCCTTGTGTTGCAGAGCTTGGAGGCTAAGTTCCTTGGAGAAGAGAAGCAACAGAACTAGATCAAGGTTTCGTGAGGTGCCGAACTTGAAGAGAAGGTATACTTGTACTTTTTTTCAATATTAATAAAGATGTGATGTTCTTCTTCTTCCCAAATCATTGTTCAATGTGTGATTGAATCTCTGTTTATGATCAGATGTTGATGTTAATCAGATTATTATTTCATGTTTATTTGACTATGATTTGTTTATATGTGGTCATATTGGTTTGTGAAAGGTATAACTTGTTTTACAGGTCTCTTGGAGCAAGAGGAGCAAGAGGAGCAAGAAGAGGATTGAAGGGCTGCTTGGATCAACCTTCGTTTGGCTAAGGTATGAACCATTCCAATATCTAAAACTTCATTATATATTCTTGATGAACATTGCCCATCTCTCTTTCAACCCTAGTATGTTGATGGACTCTTAAACCCTAGCCATAGGATACTTTCCTTTACAACACTATTCATGTACGTAATTGGAGTGAATCTTCTAGTTGAACTGTCACAACGTGTTCTTTGGAACAAGTCTCATCCTTCTTTTCTTGTAGGTGATTGTACATGATCTTTCCTACAAGTCAAATTCAGTTGCATGATTAGAAACATTTCATAATTTCCAAAACATATTAATAACGACAGGTTCTTATGCACTATACATATGTCACATAGTCATGTAACTATATTAGCCAATGCAACATTTATCCATACGGTAACTAATTTCTAGATTCCTTCCATCTTCACCAGAATATTATTAAGAGTGTGCACTACTCCTAATATGTCAACAAAGAGGTCTCTTTCTAGATAAGTAGCAATGGAGTGTTGTACAACACCATAGCCTACCTACCCATCATATGCAAGCTAGTACTATATTGGTCATGAATGCAAACATTCTAACATGGATAATTCATTTGTTGAATATAGGAATATAAATATATAAACAATATCATATGACAATTTAAATAATTATGTTTGTTTGGTGGAATCCCTCTTGATCCTTGTCTTCTTGCATGAATTATTGGAGTATTTGACAGTTTTCTCTACTTCATCATTTGACTCTGAGGACCTATGTCTCACTTTATATATTGCTCATGTTGAGCAATTATTCTATACCGTAGATCACATGGGACTATGTACTGGTTCTAAATATGAGTGTCACTTCTTTATTCACAACTGCATCCCTTCTTATCCAAATACTAAGATGGATAAGAGGTTCTTATTTATCATGGGTTGAATCCTTCTATATTAAAGTACATATTCTGTATCACTTTAGGAATCTTATTTTTTTTATTTTCCTTTCTGGTTCATTCTCTACAACAATGTGAACATGATGCCTCTTCCTTTTGTCTGTCTTGGAGGATCTTTTATTTTTCGGACAACATCTATAGTAGTGTCCATTCTCATCTCATGTGTAACAAATAACACTGGATATATCTCCTTTGGGTCTCCTTTTTCTTCTATGATGGTGGTCCTCCCTCTTGTTGTGATTTATTCTAGTGTGAACTGTGAGAACTTTATCATCGTTTCCTCCCATATTATCTTCTCTTATTATTAGTCGAGCTTCTTCTTGAATGCATTCTTCCCATAGTTTGTTGAAAGTGATCAACTTATTCCTAGGACATACTCCTTGAATAAATGAATCCAATGATATTGGGAGACCATTCAAGGTGGTCATAACGATCTCTCCTTCTTCTACCTTTTATTAAATTCCTTCAAGTTGTTCCTTTATTTAAGAGACCCTTTTGAATTAGGATTGCATAGTCTCTGAGTTTAGTATCTTTGCATTCTTGAGTTGGTTCCTTAATGTCATCTTCCAATTGATGTTCTTCCCTTCGAATAACTTTATAAAACAAGTGAACACCTCCTTCGGTGTCTTCAAAGATGACACATGGGGAATGAGATGATATTTAATGGAATCTGCAATAATTCACTTGGCCTTAACCAAGTTCTTATTGTGGACATCCTTTGCTTCATCTGCCTATGGTGTTGGAACTTCCTCACTAATATATTTATCCAAATAATTTTCTTCAAGGTCAAGAGAGATCCTATAATTCCATGATTGAAAGTTTTCATCTCCCTCAATATTATCATCAAGCTTGGTGTGGTGAGTCATTTTGAAATGAGAACCTCAAATAACATATATCTTAGGTCTTTCCATTTTGAGATGCCAAGCCCAGTTCTGGAACTGGATGACCTAGGGTTTGTTAAAGAAACCCTAATTTTCCAACATAGGAATTTTAAACATCTGATGGGACAAGAAAAGTCCCCTCTTTAAGGTGAGTATTCCAATTTACTCTCTTTTCCAAATTGATGGAGAAAAATCCCAAAATATTGAAGCCCTAGTTTTCTCTTGGCAGTTGTGTCGAGGTCAAAAATAAAAAAGTATTCAAACTTGATTCTTCTTCCTCCAAAATATGCACCCTCCTAGGGAGAATTAGCCTAGACCTCTTTTCCTGATGATATGTGGAGAAAAGACTTTGAACTAGGAATCCCTAGTTTCCCCCGATAACAATGATGAGGTAAAAAATGAAACTTCTTCAAATTGGAAACTTTCTTCACCAACAGATGCATGTAATAAACCAAGATTTAATAATTGTTAATAAATTCTTTCAGAATATTTTATTTATTTTTTTAAATATTTTTGACAAGAAGTCAAAAATAAAACAAATGTAATGGATTATTATTTTGTTAATAAAATATATTGGAGGGAACAAAAATGAAATATTTGTTGAAAAGTGTTTGCTGACCCAGAAGAGGAAAAGACAATTGGTTGAAGCTGCTGAGTGAGAACTGAAGGTGCACGAGGCATCTTCCCCAAAATCAAGTCATAACTCTTTGTTGAGTGATAAAGAGACGGAGGATAATAAATGGCCAAGTCCTAGGATAAATACTATATAATAGTATGTCCATTAGCAAGCATGAGGCTAGCATTAGACGAGAAATTGAATCTGATAATGCAAGAGATGGCGCATTAAGTGGATTTTTCTCTTGTGGTTCAACGAACAAGCTCGGGGGTTCTAGAGAAAGTGAGACTTGGGCGATTTAGGATTTGCTTGGGAGGAACAAATGTAACACCCCAGTTTTGACCTTGTTTGCATTAAAATGTATATGATGTATGTATTGTAATTAATCATGGTATGGAGCTAAAGGAAAAATCCCCACCCTTGATTTGGTTGTTTCATGTTTTGGCGATTGAAATAGTTGTCGATGGTATATCGTGCTATCTAGAACGCATTAATTTTGGCATCATGTAAAAATGCATTTTAATTAAAAATACCCACAACAAGTTACGTCAATGCAACCATAATGAAAAGGACATGATTTTCCTAAGGAATAGGGAGGGAAATTATTTAACCCTTGGGGCCAATGGGGAAAAGCCAAGTGTCAGTTGATAAACCCATTTAGTTGTCACCCACCCTTTTTACTTACTCACTTTTCCTTGTCTCATTCAACTACCAAATTAAATCCTCTGATGTAGTTGGGGGTAGTTATTACATAGATAGTAGTGTGTGGCAAGACTGTCAGTCCTTTTCCACATGCACACTCCACCACAGAGCTCATTCATCCTCACATGGGATGGAGGAGGGATACCATGACCCATTGTTCATTGTTTTCCTCCCATGGAGAGCTAGGAGAGCCATTTTTGGGCATTCATGATTTCTTGTGTATGGGACATTCACATTTTGGTCTTGGTTGTTGAGGGTTCTCATTTACAATTTGGGGTTCCTGGACATTCTCTCCTCGTGCGTAGGTTTGGGATTTTCCCTCATACAGTCACTCAGTATTCACGCATGCATACCACAACTGGTTCAGTCTTCCTTTCTTTGATTTGGCTGTGTCTGTGAAATTTTCCTTCAATTTGTGGTCTGTATGGATGTAATCCACCTCCACACAGGTGGTGTATGCTCTCCTCATGTGACTAAGGATTAGTGGTTGTCTTTTATCCACTAGTGTGGGTTTTTTTTGAGTTGTTTTGGCCACGTTAGGGCCAAGAAAAACTCTGGGATTGTCTTGCTCAGTCTGAGCTATGTATCACCATTTTGGCTACGGTGATGTTTCCTTTATCTTCCCTGGAGCTGTGAATTGCTCGATTTTGTTATGTGTATGCAATGGTTGGTATTTGGACTGTGTAGGAGTGGAAAGGATTCTACTTGATAAACCTGGTGTGTTTGGGATCCTTATAAACAGATCTAGAGGGTTTGATTTCTTCCCCACATCCCCTGAATAGCACTAGAAGGGAAGTCAGGGCCTGAGAGACTATGCAGCAAAGAAAGGATTGATTCCTTGTGTTGGGTGTGTGTGGGTGTCCTATAATTTAGGCTAGTTCTGGTGCAGGTGTCCTTAGCTCTTCAGTGATCCCACTAACTTAGCAAACATTGCTTCCATCTCTTGATAACCTGATAAACCCAACTTGTTGGCTTGGTTATGTGTTGTTGTGCACTCTTATCCTGATAAACCCAACTTTGTTGGCTTGGTTTAATAGTGTGGTGTCCTTAGCTACGTGTGAGCCTGCTTAGTTTTCTTATTCCATGTGGGAATCATGCCTAGCCCGGGGGTGGCAGTGTTGCTGAGATATTAAGGAGCACACTGGCCTATGGTTGGGTGGAACGTTGTAGCAGCATGGCTGGTTGCGGGATGAGTTTGTACATAAGATAAGTATTCTTGCCTATTTAATCTCTACAATTGTATTTGATGTTTAATGAAAATGATGAACATGCTAAATGCTTGACTGTATGGTTTTGCTTCCGCTGTATGGTGATAATGTATGCATATTTTAGTTCAAAGCATTTCAATTTTAATGTGTATGTTCATGGGGCTAGTTTCTCAAGTTAGATCATATTATGGTATCATCCTCTTTTCCGGTCAGAGGGTCGGGGACATTACAACAAATATTTCATTTCTATTTTCATAATAGTGGTTCTAGGTTCCTTGTCCTATTTCTTATCTGTTAGAACTAGTTATAGTATAATTTCCATTTTTATCGATGAATCGCAACTATATTTTTTTTAGCATAAATTTCTTATGCATCTATATATACTAATGGTTTATTCATGCATATGAATTAAGTAATGATCTATTCATGCATCTGAATTAAGTAATGATCTATTCATGCATTTGAAGTAAGTATTGATCTATTATGCATCTGAATAGAGTATCCATTTTGCATCTAAATAGAATATGGAATTACTACGCATTTTTCAATAATCATTTCGATAATGTTGTCTATCTAAAAAATCTTTATTATTTATATTCATATATGTAAAATAATCTTATTAGTATTTGTATTGATTTCTAACGGATCTCTGTTCGGGCTTCCATACCCAAATCGACTGTTGATTAAACTATTATAACAAATTCACAAGTAAATCACCAAAACAAAACAAATTGAATAATACAACCAAGTATTCTACTATATAAACTAATAATGAAAAGTACTAGAACCCGGTTAAAAGCCAAAAGGCCTTCATAGATTTATAAAATATTAAAATGCATCCCATTTCATAAACCCTTGTTACAAATCACATATTATAGATTGAGAATGCCAGATTGGGACCAATCACAATCTAAGGAAATATTTACAGATACTCTTTAAAAAATTATAAAAATATATATTTATGCAATATATGAAACTATACCAGGTATTAAAATCACAAAAATATCCAATTCAATAATTAACTAGCAGTCCCCAATTGATTTGAGGGTATCAAATTAAAAGATTCGATCCACTTACATGAATTGATATTAGCATCTATCATGATTGCGCAACTAAACCTGTGCCTCAATGTTTACCATTTATTGACAAAAATATAATCTACATGATACCAATCCTTAAAAAAACAACAACGAATTAATCAAATACATTGTGTGGCAGTAATACCATTGTAGATGGAAGAATCGGAAAAAACTGAATCTAGTAACAGAAGTATAAATCAAGTAATAGCTAAAAACACATACATGGTACAGACTGAGAGCACTGGATCCAACTATTTCAGAGAATTAAATTCATGATAGTTGTTATATGATGAAATGTCACTTCTCCGTCCGATTAATGACACCAAACCTGTCATTACACAAAACGACAATATGGATTGTAGTGACCCTAACCTTATAAATGGATGAGATCCTTGATACATACTCGTTGCTTCAACATTATCCCTTTTTGCAGATTAGATTACCTTGCACTCTCAGGGTTCTCTTATAAAAAATCTCTGTTACTCGCGGGTCAAGGCTATGTGCAACCCACATGTTATCTCTAAGAATTTGTATTCATGACTTCCATTCAGAAAACTTGCGAGTCACTCGCAAGTTGCTTCACATAAACCCACGAGTTCCATTAAGAATAATTTAAAAATAAAAACATGATTAAATAGGGGAAGTTGGGATCATTTTGGCAACTTCGCCAACTTCCCCAACCATCCTAAAGCTCGAATTACTTCTCTCCAAACAAGTATAAAAAGAGGGGAAGGGTAGAAGATTGGGGGAAGAAATTTTGAGACCAAGTTTATGCTGGAGGATTCTATTGAAGAGAGGAGCAAGGAGGACTTAGGTGTTGGTGTGTAGAGAAGCTTGTCTCATACAGGGGATTTGTAATGTTTCCTGAACATAATCAATAAAGAGATTTTTCCTTCCATCATTGTCTTGATATATGCTTTTATTCTTATGAGTTATGATCTATGTTGCTATTTTCCTAAATACAATCATTAATGTTCATATCTCTTTTATATAGCAATAGAAGATACTTTGAAGAAATGTGACTCTTTATTGCAGGTCAGAGGACCAAGGAGCATTGGAGAAGAAGAGTTGAATCTTATAAAAACCATCCAAAATAAGGTACAGGTACCACTATCTCTTATTCTCTGATATATGTTTCTAAAACCCTAGTTGTCGGCAAGTTGTTTTCACAGTATGATGGTGACCCTTTTCCCCAAGTCATAAGGTGGATTTACCTAGAAACATAACTGACGACTCCACTAGGGAGTCTAGTTTGTTTTGGGGTCTCATCAATTGATTTTTCTTTCCATTTTTTGTTCTTTATGTTTTTGTTTGTAGATTGTAACTACTGATTTTCAGTCAGTTCTTTTCGGATCTTTAGGGTTCTTGGAATTTTTGTTTTTTCTTTTTGAAAAATTTCGGAACCACTCACAGGTTTCCTATAGTTACAGTCATGATTTCCTTTTGAACTCATAGGTTTCGTTAAGTACAGTCACGCGCGACTTGTAGTTTTGTCAAAGAAAAGTTGTGTGTTCTTCTAGTGAGGTGTACAAATCTCTAGGGTTTCCTTCTCTGATCATTTTTTGGTATCCCAACTGCTTATGGGGTTGTGTCCTAGGTTTCCACTAGCCTATTATTTGTTGCAAGTATCTGTTAGTTTTGTTTTGTAAGATTTATTTTGGGTAGGTTAGGTTGAATGTATGTGTAAGACTCCTTTTATGTCTTCCCTCTTGGCATACTTGGTTAGAGTATGAGTAGTCTTTGAATGTTTGACCTCTGTCAGTAGTTGTATCTGCTCACTTTTGTCTAATTTATTTGGTAGTTATCTTCAATTTTCTTGGTCTACTTCATTTTTCTTAAACTTGTAGTCCAGTCCAAGTGGGATTTGACCAACTTTGCACAACTTTAAGAGTTTGTGATTGTGAGATCTGAATTTTTTAGTCTTATTCTTACATGTGTTCGTATTTCTGACTTACTTAGGTGCATTAAGTTGGATTTGGAATTTTTGTTTTTGAAAACAAAACAAAACAAAGAATTTAGTTGCATTGATAGTCTTAGATAGGAACATTGCACATTTGTTTTTGAATTTTTTGAAAAAAGAAAATAAAAGTCCTTTGTTTTCCAAATTCCATTAAATAAATTTCATTGTTTTGAAAAAATAGGAATTGGAAATATTTACATCATTTATTTTTTATTTCAATTGAGTCATAACATCACAAGTTTCATCTCCACTACCCTGAGTAAAAACAAACCGTAAAAATAACGCTTATTAATTAAAATTAACTAGTAAGATTTTATTTGTAGGGATGACACCAATTAGCTTAGGATAGAGTTTTGGAAAAGGTAATCTATCGCTATCCAAGACCCTTTAAAACCTAGACATAGTGACTTGTCTCTTAGGAAATCCACGTTTACGAGAAGATAAACCGAAAAGATCCTCTAATGCGGGAGTTAAGCACGAGGTCACATGAGGAATTAGTTGTGGAGATACCCCTCAAACACTTAGTTTGAACATACACCAGTATCAATGTTCATACATGGGTTCATTCAGTACCACTTTGGGCCCCATGAGGTGCCAGTACTACTTGAATTTTTGGATTTTCTACCCTTACCATGCACATTAGTTGGACTTGCGATTGTTCCATCAAAATTTTCTTGTAGGATTGGTAACCTTAGTATCTTGACTTAGGGCTCTTTCACAGGTGATAGGGGAAGGATATTTCCAATGTACCTTGGAAATACGTGGGAGGAAACCTCATGGAAAAATTTGGGAGGCTGGTTTTGTGATTTAAACACTTATACCCAAAGAACTTGTATCAGTACCGAAGGTAACTATTCTTTGATCTTCACTGTTATATTTTGGGCCTTCATCATCCCATACATTCCTTTGGATGGTATATATTATACTTGCCTTGGTTTTCTTAGGAAAATTTTAGTGGTGTACTCTTTGGATTGCTTGTGATATAGTCCCATCTCTAGCTGTGTGTGAGTAAAACATTTAACAGTGGAGGATCAACCTCCTTGTATGTCTCGAAGGTTGCAAAGCCTTCCTCTGCTTATAACAGTGGAGCCTCCACTGCCACCTAGAAGGCAAAGAGTGAAAATAAGTGGTTCATTTGAATCAACTGGTGTTAGCAAAAGTCCAGGGGAACCTAAACTTAGATACACTTAGACTGATCCTTTTCTAGTAGAAATCGATGATTTACAAAATGAAGAGTTTACAAGGAACTACAAATCACCTCTTACTGACCTAAGAGATCCTATACTTTTTCAATTTTTTCCATTCAATCCACTTGGAATTGGTGTTCTTTTGAATTTTGTCATGTCTAATTCAGAAGAAGGATTGAGAGATATGTCCACCCCCACTTTAGCCATGGTAGCCAGTGGAGTCTCTCCTTCACATGTGAATTCACCATGACCAAATGCATCTACCGCACCATTGGTATCTTTAAACTTCAACTCATCAACCCCAGTGTCTTCGAGTGCTTGAGTGGTTAATCCCTTGGCACCTTCGAACACTACTGGTCTGTCTAGTATGGTTGTCACTGGGATACCCAGTGTACCCTTTATATCTTCTCCTTTGTTTCAAAATTATCAAAGTGGTCCTAGTGGTTCCACTTCTTTTGTCAAAGGTTTTCCATGGTTTAGAGGGCACATCCTTCCATCCTTACCTTATTTAGGTCCTACACCTAGTTATGCAGGTGTATCATTCAAAATCTAGAATCCTTTTTCAAGGTTCAAATTTCAAAATTCTAATCAAGATTTGGCTACACCATTCTGAAGCTCTACCTTCTCACTTTTCAATGGAGGAATTACATCTCCCATGTCTATGACTCCACCTTCGGCTGGAATCAGTCGAACATAGTATAAAACACCTCAAGTTAGTAATCCCTTGGAATTTGGATAGAATCTTTTTCAGAACATTGTTACTTCTTCACAATTGATAGCTGGCAGGAAACCCCAACCAACATTTTGGGAACATTGGTGCGAGAACTTCTTCACACCAAATTCCTCAATACCGATCTATGACTAGGTCTAGATTACCCTTTTTGGCAATGTTAAACTTGTTATACCTTTTAAAACTTATGAATGAACCTATGTGCCACGATATGACTTGGACACCAGTTCCTATCAAACTACCTTCTGACATTCACAAGTTGAAAGGATAAAATGGAGATGATCCTGGTGACCATGTCACGACATTTTACTTATGGTGTTCTTCTAACTAATTGAAATATTATTCGATTTGGCTGAGGATCTTTAAAATAAGTCTGTCTAGTGTTGTGGCCAAATAGTATATTGAAATTTCGTCTGCTGCCTATGACAGTTTCCTTGATCCAATAACTATTTTTTTGAACCACTTTCATCTTCCTGCCCGGTATGATGTTGATACAAACCTCTTGTCGAATTTTTGGAAGAATAAGGCCACTCACAGTTCTGATCACATTCAGGAGTGGACAAGAATAAAGAGGCTCATTAAAGCTAATATCCCCCCTGAATTTCTGTTGGAATGGTTTTTGAAATCTCTATTACCATACATTTCAAAGGATGTTTCAACTTCGGGAGTGACCTCAAAGGAGGAATCCATACTAAGGTCCCAACAACTAGACTTGATCTCTGCTCAGTATGGGATTCTCTACAAGATTATACTTGAGGCACTAAGTTCCAATACAAACTTTGCAAAACTGAAACATGGACCACATGCCGATGGTGTTGTGTGTTCAATTGAATCACCAACTGTAGAATCACTAGAAAAATTGATACATGAATTATAAGTGAAACAATATGCATCGGAGGAAACCAAATGTTCCACTCCCTCACCCTAGAATGCAAATTTTTATAATGCGCAATCCACCCATAAGGCCACTCAGAATTCTGGTGGGAAGAAAAATAAAGGTAAAAAGGGAGAGGGAGGTCAGAATAAACACAACCCCACAAATAATGCTGAGGGGGGAAATAAAGAAAAGAAGAAAGTTAAGTTTCCTTTCAATATTTTCTAGGAATATCATTTAACTTACCAGTGTCCCATGATGGATCAAGCTCAGAAGTTGTTAAAAAAAACAACAACATACCGTCCTTAAGGACCCGTTTCTGGAAGGACAAAACAAAACTTCTAGTGATCCAAAGAATGTTGAAGCATGCATATTTCTCCCTATGTTGATCAATAATATTTTAACATTGTCCAATCCCACATATTACTGCAAACCAGAGCCAAAAAATATGAACCTGAATACCCACAGAAAGATAAATAGACTATTGAAACATCATCCCCATGACTTTGAATAGAAAAACTAGATGATCCTATGCCGAAGATACTAAAAGGTTTTTTCAAAAATACATTTCACAATCCTAATGTGAGGGTTTCTCCCAACTACTCGGTTGTAGAGGACCTGACCCAAACTCTCTGTGATATGTCTTCTGTATAAGTGCTACAAAGTTTTCCTTCGAAGCTTGATGCACTTTTGGCAGCTATCAGTAGTATGGAGTCTATGAGCTTGATGGCTAATTTTAACTTATATGATGTCAAACCCTTCTTGCCTTACCATGTGTCCTTTTCAATTGATGTAGTCCATGGGAGAAAAACCATTATATGAACGGTGATATATGAAGGCACATCCACATGTGTAATGTCTATTTTATGTGGGAAATCTCTAGGATCCCTTGATTTAGTTTCGTCTAACACTTTGCTGACCAATTTCGACGGAAGATATTTTTTCCTGCACGATATCCTTCTTTATTTTGATATAAAACTAGAAGGGA
Source organism: Pseudotsuga menziesii (assembly GCA_001517045.1). Taxonomy (NCBI): domain Eukaryota; kingdom Viridiplantae; phylum Streptophyta; class Pinopsida; order Pinales; family Pinaceae; genus Pseudotsuga; species Pseudotsuga menziesii. The sequence continues at coordinate 418,127 of LPNX010855579.1, forward strand.
GAATGGTATTAATATAAATTGAATTTGTTGATGACCCTCTGGATTATAACTTACTCTTGGGCAGGAGTTGGACCTATGCTATGTGGGTTATTCCATCGTTCGTCTTCTGAGTCCTCATGTTTCCTCATGAAGGAAAGTTGGTGATTGTTCATCAACTATCATATACACAGAAGGGTCGTATGGAGACTTCAAAGTATAATGTACCTTTTATTGATAAATTATGTCCATCGAATGAGACTTTAGGAGTTGGGATGTACACACCATTAATGTGCACTTTTGATATGCTCTCTCCTATAAACTACCTAGGCATGACTAGTGTAGGGAATAATGTTTGTATAGTTGTATATATGACTGAATCGTGGGTTCTTCCTTCACAAGAAGGTCATAATGCTCCCTTATCAGCAGTAGAAGTAGCTTACCAAGTTATATTTTATGCTACTACTAATTCCATCTTGACTCCTCCCATCTCAGAAGAGTCATATGAAGCCTATTTTCCCACATGGGAAGTGAACTCAACCTATTTGTAGGAATAATTAGATATTCTTTTACCATCCGTTGAAGCCATTTTGGAGGCTATGATAGGACTTGAGAAACTCTGTCAATACTTACATCACAAGTCTTATTTCCTACTAAATTTGAGCAGGATTGAAAACTCTGAGTTCGATGTGAGACTGACTGAAGGTATTAATCAACCTATAAACCATTTCCTAAGGAAGGAGTGTTTTTCGAGGGGAATATAGCATAAATTTATGCTAGTAAACCGATTAATATCTCCACCAAACCTGATTTCATGGATAATGTTTATAATGGAGCAAATTCTTCACCTAAAGAAATTTCCATTTATACTACCTTATTCAAGGATTTCCATGATGTATTTTTCCTCATCTTACGAGGAGATGTCAGGAATCAAGCCATCCATTATAGAGCATGAGACTAGAACATATCCTAATTTTAAAACCATTCAGCAAAAGCCTCGACCTGTGAATCCACAGAAAGTGGAAACCATCAAGTCTAAAGTAGAAAAATTGTTGAATGTTGGATTCATATACCCTATATCTCTCACAGAATGGGTATCCAACCCCATTCCAGTTGATAAGAAACAAGGGACCATACATGTTTATACCAATTTCCGGTATCTGAACAAGGCACGCCCTAAGGATAACTACCCCGCACCATTCATAGACCAGATTATATATGTGTGTGTAGATAACGCATTTTTTTCATTTATGGATGGCTTCTCTGGATATAACAAGATTGAAATAAAACCTAAGGGCCAACATAAAATTTCCTTTATATTCCTCTAGGGTACATTTGCGTACAAGAAAATTATGTTTGTCTTAAAGAATGCTAGGGCAACCTTTCAATGAGCTATGAATTTATCTTTTCATGATATCAAGCATATTGTCGATCCCTACTTAGATGATCTTTCATCTCATTCTCATAAATAAAAGATCATCCAAATCATATTCTTTTAGTTTTTGAAATATGCAAGCACTATAATATTTTATTAAATCCCCATAAATGTGTCTTTTGTGTCGAATCAGGGTGACTTATAGGATTTATAGTCTCTAACAAGGGTATAAGGTTTGATCCATTGAAATTCAAGGCAATTGCTAATATTCCTCCTCCTCAAACTATTAGACAACTACAGAGTCTACAAGGAAAGTCCAAATTTCTCAGACGGTGTATTGTGAATTATGCCCAGATAACTAAATTTTTCATGTGCTTGCTCAAGCAAGACACCCAATTCCTATTGGATGAAGCCTCACAACAATCATTCGAGGCATTAAAGAAAGCACTATTATCATCTCCTCTTTTTCATCCACTCAATTACACAAAGGAATTTATATTGTATATGGCTGCATCTCAGTATACAATTGTTGTAGTTCTAGTTCAAGAGGATGAAAATCTCCAAGATCACGTCATATATTATCTTAGTTGTTCTTTGGCTAGTCCTAAGCTTATATATTCACATGTGAAGAAACTAGATTTGGTGGCTCTATGTACTCTAGAGGTTACGACATTACAATTTGTTGAGGACAACTCTTGTAGTTGCGGACATGAATCCATTTCATTATGTCTTATCCTGATGCATAATCGGGGGATAATTTAATAAGTGGATCATCATACCCCAATATTTTGACTTAGACTTTTAGTCTACCAAATAAAAAAAGGCCCTGGTGTTCATGGACCTTATCTTAGATTTCCCAAGTGATCAGAGCTTAGTGATAGAAGATGAGGCATTACTTGATGAGCACATTTTCTTAATATCAACCTATAACCCTTTGTACATATATATCTTAGTATATATTTATATTTTGAAGTGTCCCACAACCTTCTCATGGAAATATCGACGCAATTTAATATTGAATGCTAAAAACTACCTCATCATCGGAGATACATTATATAGAAGAGGGCTAGATTCCATCTTATGTCAATTCCTTTACCATGAAGAGGTAGATCTTGTCTTGAATGATTCTCACAACTGAGCATGTGCGGTTCGTTTATCCGGGTTAGAAATGGCCTATAAAATCTTGTGTGTTGGTTATTTCTATCCTACCATCTTTAAATATTGCATAGAAACTATGAAACAATGTCATCCATGCCAGTTGTATACCAAAAATATGCGGTTGCATCCTTCTTGTTATTAGATAAATCTACTCAATTAAAATCAACCTAGATCTCCCTAGTCCAAGTGGATCTAGAAAAAATTAAATACAGAATACAGTTTACTTTCCTAGGTCAAATAGAAATACAAGATAACAGATAGATCACCTACCTGTAATATGCAGATCCTCTTCTCTCTTTATTGATCCAAGCTCCAGAATCTTTATATCTTCAACTGCAAAACCTTCTAAAGCATGTGGAAACAAACAAACAACATATGCATATCCAAACATATAATTGATATAAGCTAACAATTAAGGAAGAAATCTCTAAACATTATTAACACAATAACATTTATGGAAAGAGATTTTTATTAATGTCATCAAGGATATGCATAGAATTACATGGAAAATAACATCACAACCTAGCATTAATACTGCAATCTTCCATCCAACAATCCAAGCCAAAACCAAGCCTCGAAAGCAAGATAGTAAGCCACCTAGAAATTCCATGAGCATAAAAGTACCATAGACCTTCCTCCCTTCCAAATGGAGAGAGGGTTTAATTTATAAGGCTAAAGGGATATAGTAGGTTGAGGATTAGGAGGAGGGATCAAAGGGATATTCCCTATAGGTTAGGAACTGAATGCCACCTCACCTAAATGATAGGGATAGATGTCAACCTCATCCACCTTTGAGAAGGGTCTCGAATCTTCATTTTTTGCCCTCAAAACACCATCGGTGCACTTTCCAAAAAGGGAAAAAATGCCGTCAACGCTCCTAGTAGTGGAAGATAGAGCATGGGTGTCGACGCACCTAGCACGAAGGACAAGAGAAACAACCTTCCTAAAGAGGTAAAAAAGAAATAAAATCTCAATCTCAGTCAACTATAGCAAAGATAAACTTGGGGATTAGGCAAAGGGTGGACACATGAATCAAGAGTGCAAGCTTTCGGTGTAACAGAATGCCCCCAAAAGAATGAACTTAAAGGAATATGATAGGTGAATTCTTTATAAAGTGAAGAAATATAAGGCAAGGTTGTCGGTTGCAAACTGCTATAGTACCACTGACTCAAATCTCATATGACTCATAACATAGCTGCCAACCAATACAATGTAGATCCATGGTAGTAGAGACTTACTGAACACAATCATGGCTACTAGACACACACATAGATCTGTGATGAAATTATAACATAGCCACAACCAATACAAAAGTGGATCTATGTAATATGTCTCAAAACAAACTCCATCACAACCTGGGAAAAATATCAGATGACCCAGGGTCTTCAAGTTGAACCCACAATGATACGAATCTAACCATGTGATTACAATGTCTTGATGTCGAACATGGTAGAAACCACTTGATTACCAGTCATTAATGTAAACTATTAACAAGTGAGATGAAAATCACCATTGATGTCAATGATTACCAAGGTATCTCAGTACATACCATCAATTGTGAATAAAGGACTTGGAGTTGAACACTCGATGAGATATTTCAATCAAGAGCCAATGATGTAAACTCATGTTGAAAGCGAGGTAACTTGCCATTAAGGCATGCAGGCCCAAGGCACTTGACTTGGTTTCTACATCTAATTCTTGGATAAGGAGTTCAATTCAACAGGAATAGACCCGTCGAAGGAGGGCCATGATGAATCCCCCATCATCGACACAAAACACGATCATAGATGTTTTGGAGTAAAATGGACAACAAACTCATGTATGAGACTGAATAAGATATGGACAACATGATAGAAGGTAAACTGACTACAGAAAGTGAACAGATGACTAAAATTCTCTTGAACTTGGGCATGGCATGACTTGGCAGTATTGACACGAGAATGATATTAATCCCTCAATGCAACTAACGGCGAGAGTATTCTTGGACAACTCCTCAAAACACAAAGTAAGAGTGGGATCAAATAAGGATGGAATTTGATAAACCACTTCAACTTCACTCTTCAACAGAAGAGTGAGATCAACCAAGGAGGGACTTGGATTGACCACTTGATCAACCAATGGAAGGTCAAGGGACAACTTATGATAACTGATTGGAAGTTGTTGCTGAGGAATAGTAAGATCTTCCAACAAATTTGAAGCTTCATCCATGCGAGGACAAAGGTAAGTGTAGTGCATATCCTTACATAGAAAGCAAGGATATATAACCTTTCCTTTTTGAATATCAACCAAAGAGTCACTAGTTCATGGGGAATCATTAGCATGATGATAAGAGACTGACGACACAATATGTTTAGGCTACACTTTTGACACAAGGGAGAGACCACGACAGTCCTTGAGAAGGTGATCACCCTTGCAAAGTCTACAAGGGAACTTAGCTTTACAGGTGTTGGAAACAGGTACATCAATAACCCCAACATGATGATCAGTGGCTAGTGGGATTCCAACATGAAGGTCAGAGGTTGGAGCGATGACCTTCTTCTTAGTGTTCTTCTTCTTATCCTTCCTTTTTGTCTTCTTCTTACCCACCCGTTTACTAACGTTAGAGTTTTCAACAGGTGAAGAGGAAGAAAGGGAGGTTTATTTAACATCCAAGGAAGAAGGGTAAGGGTTAACATGAGGTTGATTCTCATGCGGTAAAGGACTAGGATCGGACACAAAGGATGCATTTGGTACATATGAATTGGAGAATAACCACACAGGTAATCCTATAGTCAATCCAGGAAGGTTCAAAGTAGCCATGAAGGGAGGACCAAAATCTCCACAAGGGGGAGAAAAAAAATACATACCTTGAAAAGGGTTCTCTTGATTGGTGGTCCAAGGAGAGTCTCCCATATCTGAACTCTCTAATAATCTCTGAAATACCACACAAGATCAAACACTACTCAAGTCTAAAAGCCACAAGAAAACCGTGTGAATAGGAGTGGATCAAATGTGAGGAACCTCACAAAATAGGCCAAAAGGTTAACTCAATTAGTCACATGAATCCTAAGAGGGTCTCCAAATATACACTAGGTACGGGGGAGCTCAAATCGGTAGTAGTGTTGTCTAATGCACAACTGTCCATAATGGGCCTTCTGATATACAATCGAGTATGTGAAGTACCTTTCTATATAGCTCAAGGGTATGTGAAAGGCCATTCGATATACCAATGGTACATGGAAGAATAGTGCAATTCCCAGGTTATAGTGCACACAAATTAATGACAGCCGATACATTTTACGACGCCCAAACATGTCACTAACTTACACACAGTTACTAAATGATTTTAAACCTAAGCTAGCATAAATTTTATCTTGAGTGGTTAGGTGGATGCATGATGTGTAAACATGAAATGTAAAATGAATGCAAATCCTAGCTACATGATAATGCACATTTCTCTTTCAATGAAAACTACCTTATGTAGGGAAAGAGTTTTCTATTAAAACAAGACAAAAATAAGAGATATAAGAAAACCAAGTTCTATTCAAAGGAAACTATGAAGCTTTTAAAGGTCAACATTAAATACAATTCTTGAAAAGAGTTGTGAATTCATACATGAGCAAGGGGACTCAGGGGGAGGGGCCCTTCCCCCCCCTGGTTTGAGGGTTCTTTGGGGGTTCAGGGGCGTGAGCCCTCGAGAAATGTTTTTTGGCTTGTTTTTTTTTTTTTTGCTTCTCTTTTGATTGAGTTTCCTCTTCAAACAAGAATCTGAAAAATAAAGAAAAGAACAATTCTTTTCTAGAGTGCACTAGCTCTATCTTTATACAATAATAGTCTAAAAAGTGCAAATGAAATCAAAGATACTACGCATCTTAACAATGCACAAAACAAAGTAAAGAAGAACTTTTATTTTTCAAATGCATGTATCAAAATGAAACTTGATATCTATATTCTTTTCAGATCTACAAACAGAAAAATAGAGAATATCTAGAGCACTCCATTCATTCAGAAATCAAAAGGAATATGACAAGCACCCAAACAGCTCCAAAACAATCAAGAATTTCTCCAAAACAACCAAAATGAAACCAAGACACTCAATGAACGATGGGAGGAAGAGATAATGTTGGGTCTAGAGGGTGGATGGTTATCACATGTAGCCTAAAAACCAAAATCCGTCAAACCAAAACCCAAAAATGAAGGAAATCTGAGCTAAAAACTGAGTTTCAAAGGGCAGTGGGATTTCCTGTACTGCACCAAAGTGCCTATGAGGGTAGGCGCTTTTGCTCCATAGCAAAAGACCACCTATGAAGGTACCAACACTCCTATAACACTGTAGAAAAGTTCCTATGAGGGAATTAACGCACCTATAACACTATGTAAGAGCATCGATGATGCCTTTTCTCCTAAGGAAAAGAGCACCTATACAAGCAACACTTTTAGCATTAAAAAGTGGAACCAACGACATTCTGTCTACATAGACTAGGCATGCCAGTGGAGAAACAAAATAGAATAAAAGCTAGATCTCCTAAGGAAGAAGGCCAAAAGGTTTGATAGTGATCCAAAGAGCATCAAGAGGATGCAAGACACTCTTGAAGGGAAAAATATGAAGAAAGGAGGGTCTCTAGACGCTAGCAAAATCATTGATAAATAGACATGAAATCAAAAACAAAAATGAAATCAAATCTATGTAATCTCCCCAGTGGAGTCGCCAAATTTATTATTAGATAAATATGCTCAATCGGAATCAACCCAAATCTCCCTAGTCTAAGTGGATCTAGAACAAATCAAATACAAAATACAATCTACTTTCCAAGATCAAATAGAAATACAAGATAAAAGATAGATCACCTACCTGTAATATGCAGATCCCCTTCTCTCTTTATTGATCCAAGCTCCATAATCTTTAGGTCTTCAACTGAAAAACCCTGTAAAGCATGTGGAAGCAAACAAAAAACATATGTGTATCCAAACATATAATTGATCTAAGCTAACAATTAAGGAAGAAAGGTCTAAACATTATTAACATAATAACATTTATGGAAATAGATTTGTATTAATGTAATCAAGGAGATACATAGAATTACATGGAAAATAACATCACAACCTAGCCTTAACGCTGCAATCTTCTATCCAACAATCCAAGCCAAAACAAATCCTCCAAATAAATATAGTAATCCACCTAGAAATTCCACCAACATAAAAGTACCATAGACCTTCCTCCCTTCCAAATGGAGAGAGGGTTTAATTTATAATCCTAAAGGGATAGAGTAGGTTGAGGATTAAGAGGAGGGATCAATGGGATCTTCCCTATAGGTTAGGAACTGAATGCCACCTCACCTAAATGATAGGGATATATATACACCTCATATACCTTCGAGAAGGGTCATGAATCTTCATTTTTTTCCCTCAAAACACCACTGGTGCACTTTCCAAAAAGGGAAAAAACATTGTCGGCGCTCCTAGCAGTGGATGATAGAGCGTCGACATTGGTGCACCTAGCATGAAGGACAAGAGCATCGACCTTCCTAAATAGGGAAAAAAAAGGAAAATTTCAATCTCAATCAACTTTAGAAGAGAGAAACTTGGGGATTAGGCAAAGGGTTGACACATGGATAAAGAGTGCAAGATTTTGGTGTAACACTTCTCCTCCCTATCCCCTCATCATGGTAGGTTGCTGCACCAAGTGGGGGGTGTATTTCAGGACTTGCAACCCAGTGTTTGTTGGGGGGCATAAGTACATCATTGTCGATGTAGACTACTTTACTAAGTGGGAAGAGGAAATGCCTACCTTTAAAGCTGATGGTGAGATGACAGCGTACTTTTTGTTCAATCAAATAATCCCCAAATTTGGTATCCCAAAGCATATTATCACTGACCATGGAAGTCACTTTTAGAATAAGATTATGATGGATTTGACTACTTTCCTAGGTTTTAGGCAGTACCACTCGTCTTCTTTTTACCCGTAGGTTAATGGGCAAGTAGAATACATTAACAAAAATTTGAAACCCATTATGAAGTAGACTATTAATGTGAGTAGATCAAACTGGCATATCATGTTGTATCATGTTCTTTGGGAGTATCAAGAAAATGTTAATACTGCCACATGGTTTTCACCCTTCCATCTCGTTCATGTGGTAGAAGCATTCACACCGGTGTAATTCAAAATACCATCTCTAAATATTTCAATTCATGTGCTACCTAATACGTCTGATATAGAGGAATGTTTTCTGCATCTGGAACATCTATATGAACAGTGCAGAGATGCACTTACAACAAATGAAGTAGATAAGCAATAGATAAAAATCCAATACGGAAAAGCTGTCAAACCTAGGGTTTCTCCGAAGGAGAAATTGTCTTGGTCTACAGCCAAGATAAGGAACTCGTGTGGGAAGGGAAATTCAAATTTATGTTATTAGGACTGTATGTTGTGTCCAAGGTCCTAAAGAAGGGTGCATATGAATTAGTTGATTATTATGGTAGAAAGCTTCTCGAGCCTTGAAATGGGATCTATCTGAAGAAGTATTATGCTTAGGAATTATGCTTTTTCTTGTATTATAGTTGTATAGATTTATAAATGGTCATGCATGGCTAGTGTTTCTTATGTAGTCTAGTGTTGTTTTCATATGTGTTTGGAGTGGTTCATAGGATTCATTGATGGTGCAATCCATCACTCTTGCAACCTGGCTTCAACTGCTTGGGTCATTTACGCACCCATAGGACAATTCGTTGCCTCAGGAGGTGCGTGCTTAGGTCCTGGAAATAACAATGTATCCAAATACAATGTTATTTTTGAGGTTCTTTGGGATTCCATATCACATGGTATGACCTTCTTGGAAGTTATACTTGACTCATAGTTAGTTGTCTCTCATCTCAATGGAGTCTATCGAGTGAGACATACTACTCTATTACGTCAGTTTTTAAGGATCAGGTTACTTCAAAGAAATTTTGAGCTATTTATATATCAACATATTCCAAGAAATCAAAACATAATTACTAAATCATATGCTAATTACACCTTATACTGGAATTTGTCACACACATTGTAAAAAAAATACACATATATACATAGAAACACATGTAAAAAACTTGTTATACACACACACACACACACACACATCTAGTTCTGGTCCGAAGATCTAGTAAATAAGTACAATAAAATACAAAAATAAGATCATAATCCTCAACATGCTAAAATATATGGAGGCTCCTCATCCTTTTTAGTTGCAATTGCCTCCGCCACAGCCTCTCGGTAGCACAAGACAACCTTGGACACCTTCTGAATTAGTCGTAACCAGGATGGAGGTACACCCACTACATGCTCATGCATGGAAATAGGAATCATTTCCATCCTTAGAGTTAGCACATCATGAGTAATCCTGACCATGTTTCCGTCTATAACACAAAGCATAGCTTCACCACTGGATCAGTCTACAGGTCAAATATAGGTCCTAGGATGATCACTTGGCCAAATAGGACGAATATCTACATCACATAAAATATGAATTAGACTTGAATAAGATGCATATGTATATAATACTTATGAAAAAAAAATTCATTAAATTTAAATATTTGAAAAAAAAAAACTCACCCATCTCTCCCCATGCTTGTCCTTGAGGAAGAATCAACTTGGGATCACCATGAAAATACAAATTAGCATACTGAAACTACTCAAAGGAAGGCACCTATTAGCTCCACCATGCATAAAATTCATAGTCAAATCAACCCGAGTTTTCACCACCACCGTGGCGAAGGAGCACATCCCCCCACTGTGTAAGCCTAGGATCGTGTTGATGTGAAGGAGGAAGTCTCACTCTTGGGCTCAAAGTGAGCACTCTCTCAAAGAAGAAGGCTTCCAAGATGATAGCATACCCAAAGTTCTTATTCTTTCCCAACTTGTAGTATGATAGTTGTTTCTTCATACTTATAACTAGCCCATAGCACCAGTAAAATACTACACTCTACATAAATTCCACCGCTATATGCATATGGGTCTATGTGTCCAAATGCAGTGTGGATGTACCCACCGCTCGGACAATAGTGCTCACAATAACTTTGAGCAAAAATATTATTATGTGAGAAACTGATATTTGCGTCGCCAACTTCTGTGTAATTGAAAGCGAATATGTATTTACATAATATTGGACGTTGAGGGGTTCACCCCGATACATGGTGCCACCTAAATTTATCGATGCCTCTCTATGAAATAAACTAGTGAAAAAATATATATCCTCGACAATTAATTCAAGTATCTCGCCCTGAAGGTCAAACATACCTTGTTCAGGATCCCATAATCACACCAATAACTCTAAAAGCTGAACTTGAGATCACATGTTGTCTGTGAGAAACAAATTCTACAAACCACACCTTTAAAGAACATTTAAAGTCATTGGATCACCTAATTATTCACTATCTAGGTCCTCGTGCTCTCTTTTCCCCTATTCTATGACCATTGTTCCTGCAAAATCATGTTTTTTTGGCCATTAGATATGTGAAAACACCATATCCACATAATTTATGACTATGTATTGGAGATAGTGTGTGCCACTCATGAGTTCCCTGTTCCATACCCACAAATACATTGTGAACTTGTGAGCTTGCAAGGCGCTACCCTCGAGTCCCACCTGGTTCCTTCACAAACTTCCCCAAATACCATTAATTTACATAAAAACATAAAATTGAAAGCATGAAATGAAATATAAAGGAGAGGTGATCTACCTATAACTTGTTGTTAGTAAATTAGTCCACTGGTTTGAGTACACGAGTCATTCGAAGACCAAAGGTAAACTTGCACTATTCGTGGTAAAAACCAAATGATTTTTTTTTTAATCAAATTTTCACTATTTGTAGTAAAAATTTCAAAATTTTTACCCATATGAATATAGATTTGGTCAAATTATTTTTATTTGGACTAATGTTTATTGTTTTTTTACATAGATTTCCAGGTTATTGATGAATTCAGAGCGTATTTTCCTCAGCATATAGGATAGGATTTGGTCTCTTTGCATTTGGAATCTATACCTTGTCCCGTTACAAACATTAGGGTCACCTTTTTATCCATGGAATGTGATCTAAATCCACTTTTACCCTTCAAACATCATTGTTATTCCATGGTTTAGAGCTTATCTCTCATGGGTTACCGTAGCTAGAACACTTCTTGTCGATTCTGGTACCCATGCTACATATTGCTAGTTTAAGGGAGCCTTCGTAGTTGTTTTTCACATGACATTGAACCTCATATTGTATCTTTTGCTAAAAAATCCTTGGTTATAAGGCTCCCATCATATAGAGTTATCTTCAAGCCATGGTCTAACTCCTTAGACATGACTAGATAGCTGAGTTACTTGTTGTTTTAGACTCATTAAAGGAAACGAAGGATGATCCATAACGGTATAAGTTTAACCCTTCTCTGGACCCTATGGATTATTAGTTTTTCCATATCTTATTATCTTAATTATGATATTTGTATGAAAGAATAACAAGTATAGCTAGATGCATAATATATAAGATATACAGAAGGAAAATTTATTTTCACCAGGGAAACCATAAAGGAGAAAACCCCACAAACAACCTCTGAATAGTAAGATGATCAAAACTAGTAATAAGAAGTATTTGACAGCTAGCTATCTCTCCTCCATTTGTCTCTCCTTATCTCGCATGCAAACTTGAGAGTGTGAGGTGTGTATAAATGAGGGAGGGTGCCTCCCTATTTATACTAATCAAGTGACTGACCAAATACATGACTGGGAACAATTTGTCTCCCTATAGGTCCGACTTCTCCTAGAGAGACTCCAAATACACATTACATGATGTCACACTGGGGACTATTGTACCTCAAGGTCTAGACAAAATAAAGGAATCCTTCAAGGAGAAAAACACATCTCTAATGGGGTTACAACAACATACAATGATAATATACATCAGAATATATTCCAAAGTTACAATACATAAACACTCCCTCTTAAATAGGAAGGTATTCTCTCTCTCCCATAATCATCAAAAAATATGGTCAATTCTTCATAGCAGAGTCATCATCATGGAGTCATAGAGTCATCATCATAGTGGTTTCCATCATCTTCTTCTTATCGATCATCAAATGGTACTATCTGTCATTCAAGTTTCTACAAAGCCAAACCTTTTTCATGTTGGGTGTAGGCCTAGTCCTCATCAAGGTATTCATCATATTTTTGAGCAAGCCATCTTGTAGGGGCTGTCTAGGACCTTCTTTACATTGCCACGACAATAAATTGCATCTTCTACCATTACCTCATCATATCTAGATCATCTATTTTGTCCTGCAAAAAGAAAAATAGAGCATATAGAGCATCCACGGTCAACCCTCGTTCTACCAATAAAGGAGAAGTACATAGGTGCACCTCACATGCTTCATGAACTTATCATAGTAACATGGGAACAAACACACATATAGATATATATGTTAGGATTGATTACGACCAAACAACCTGCTACATCCAGACTTTTACGTTCTAGGTCAACCTCAAGGACTTATTACATTTGAACAACCTGCATCCATAATCTTTCTTGTAGACAACCTTCGGGGTGTATTACATTCGAGTAACCTGCGTACCAATCCAAGACTCTATTTAAACTCAAACAACCCATAGGTCTTATTACATTCGAGTAACCTGCGTACCATGCAAATGATCATATTTACACTTGAATAACCTATCTCGACACTGATTACATCCAAGGATAGCATGCGAGATTTTCCAGAACTGATTACGTTTGAGCATCCTTCTTCACCAATATTTTTCCCGCTTGGACAACCTGTCTCATTTCCCATGTGAGATATTATGCATCCATAATTTCTAGCATAAAATCATACTAGGACTTATTACATCCAAGGATATCCTACGAGATTTGCTAGGAATTATTACATCCAAGGATAACCTACAGGACTGGTTATTTTTAGCAATCTACGATATTTTATAGGATGTTACACTCAGACAATATATCTCTCTAGCTATGCTACAAGACATATCTCCCTCTTTCGAGAGGTCTCAATCTAGATCACACCAAGTCTTTCTCTAAAGTAATCAAACTTTACTCTAGATAAAGGCTTGGTCAACACATCGGATATCTTCTCATATGTTGCCACATACTAGAGCTTCATTGCTCCTCTCTACACCATATCCCTGATATAGTGAAACTTGATCTCCATGTGCTTCGACTTGTCATGGAACATAGTGTTTTCTGACAGATTCATGCAACTCTCATTTTTGCATAAGATACAAGACACATCCAACTAGAGATCAACTAAGTTAGACATTATATTTCAAAGCCACACTGCCTTGCAACTAGTCGAGAAAGAGGAAACATACACTACCTCAGATGTACTCAGCTTCATGCATGATTTCTTCCTGCTGAACCAGGATATCATGCCAGAACCAAAACTGAAGTAGAAACCTAAGGTTCTATTCCTGTTAGTGGCGCTACCTTCCCAATCTGAATCAAAAATAACTGCGTAGGACGTTAATCTTATAATTCTCATCACATTTGAGCCCATAATCCACTGTACCTTTTAGGTACTTCAGTACATTCTTTGCAACTATCAGGTGAAGATGTCTTAGATCCATTAGGAACTGGATCAGGGTGTTCACCTTAAAGCATATTTCTAGTCTCACATTTGTTAGATACATCAATGATTCAATAACCTAAAGATACATCATGGCATCAACTGACTCAAATGAAGCATCACTTTGAAGATTCACGTTATATTCCATAGGTGTGGTTATTGCCTTGCAGTACAACATTTTGAATCTCTTCAGAATATCCACTGCATACTTTCCTTGACCAAGGAAGATCCCATCTACACTCTTCTAGACCTCCATGCCTCAGAAATAGTGCATCATACCTAGGTCTTTCATCTTGAACTCAGTAGAAAGTCTCCTCCTTGCATCTTTAATGAGTTCCTTTTCTCCTATTAGAAACAAGTCATTGACATATAGGAGTAGTATCACTGGTATTCTGTCTTCAACATTAAAGTAAAGGTTGGAATCCGCTGTGACTCTTGGTATTTAGACTAAGATCATCAGGAAGTTATGCATCCTTCCTACCATGTCCTTGGTGCTTGTTTTAATCCATACAATGACTTCTTAAATTTGTTCACATGGGTCTTCTTGCATGTGTCTCAAATCCTAGTGGTTGTTCCAAATATACTTCCTCCTCAACTACACCATTCAAGAAATTTGTCTTGACATCCCTATGGTGTATTTTACATTTCATAAATGCTTCCAATGAAAGTATCGTCCTAATGGAAGTGAACCTTGCGACAGGTGCAAATGTCTCTTCATAGTATATGCCTTCTTTCTATGAGAAGCCTCGTGCTATGAATATTTCCTTGTATTTATTGATGCTTACATATGCATCATGCTTGATCTTTTACATCCATTTTGAAGTCATGAAAGACATCTTCTTCAGCCTCAGAACTATTTCCCATAAATCATTCTTCATGATCAACTAATATTCCTCGATCATAACATCCTTCCATTCTTTATTTTTTTTAGCCTCTTCATATGTGAAAGGTTCTATGTCAATGATGTCACACAAAATAGCAACATAGTTATTGTAAGGATTTTCCATTTTTCTTTCTCTATGCATTCCTTCTGGAGCGCCATACCTTTCAGCTTCTTGTATGAGCTCACATGCCAATGCGGTTTTACTCTTATGGGAATCCTTCTCAAGGAATGTATGTACTAGATGTTGTTGTTTTTTCATGTCATGATTTTCATGGTCCTCTGGAATTGCTTCTCCAATTTCCATATCTCGGACTCTCATTTCTTCAGGTTCCTTGACCTCATGAATAGGTGTCCTCATGGATATGAAGCATGTTGAGTCTTCATCAAAGGTTACATCTCTACTCATGTCGATCTTCTTGAATCCTAGGAAGTATATTCGGTAGGAATTTGATGTATCACTGTATCCTATGAATATACCCTTCCTCCCAGAAGGATTGAGCTTGGTCCTTTTCTCTTTTTGGATATGTATGTACACTAGGAATCCAAATATCCTCAGATGGCTGACTTTTGGTTTCTCTCTCGAGAAAGACTCTTCAGGAGTCTTGTTGTAAAGTACTCGATGAGGAGTACGGTCCTGTACATACACAGTTGTTCTTGTTGCTTCTACCCAAAGGTGCATAGGAATATCCTAGTCACCCAACATATCTTTTGTTGCTTACATGATGGTTTCATTCTTTCATTCTGCAACCCCATTATGTTTAGGATTGTATAGAGTTCTCAACTCTGTCTTAATATCGCACTCTCTGCAGAGCTCCTTGAATTCTTCTGAAGTGCATTCTCCGCCATTATCTGACCGTAGAGTCTTGATTTTCCTATTAGTTTGGTTCTCGATCAAGGCCTTATATTCCTTGAACTTATTGAAAACTTCGCTTCTCCATTTCAAGAAATATATCCAAGTCTTACATGAGAAATCATCTATAAAGGAGACATAGTAAACATACCTGTTTAATGAGCTAGAATACATGAGTCCACATACATCCGAGTGTACTATCTCCACTATTCCATTAGTCTTTATCTCATTGTTGGGAAATGTCTTCTTTGCATTCTTTCCTTGTGCACATCCTTAGCAAATGCCTTCATGATTTTTTTGGATCTCTACTAGTCCTCATATTGATTTGCTTTCCATTGGTAGTTATCTATAGTGCATATGTGCAAGCCTTCTGTTCCATAGTTCACTTGGTTCAATTGAATCATGAACCAGTGCTTGTTCAGGCTGTCCCTTTAGCTTGTATAAGCCTCTATCTTCTTCTCCAATCATTGTTGCATCCTCTATTGTCTTTCCTCTAGGCCACATCAGAACTTGGCCATTGACAAAAGAAACCCTAATTCATTTTTATTCTAGTGCAGAAATGGAGAGAAGAATCGTCTTCATTCTCAGAACATATAACACATCCTTCATCTTTAAGGATTTCTCAGAGTCAATCTATATGAAACTTCTCTAGACCCTTTTATGGGGTATTAATAATCATCCCCAAGTTTCACCTTATTAGGTGAATCATGTTTCGACATATCAATGAATGATTCCTTATATCCTTTCATGTGTTTAGAAGCTCCACTATCCACAAGACAATCATTACTCATGTGTGAGATAGTGCTAGTAAGTACTAAGTTCAGCACATAATCTTCATCTGAATCATCCTTCTCTCATTTAAATATTTTTTTTGTTGCTTCATAATCTTGGGAAATATGAGCATGGTTTATATTCTTCCTCATGGGGCAATCTCTTGCAAAGTGTCCCTTTTAATCACAAGTATAGCATCGAACATTGGAAGGATCTCTCTTGCTCTTCATTTATTTCTTCTTCTTCTTCTTCTTGTGATGAAATTTATCCTTCTTGCCGTTATTCTTGAAGTTATTACTCATGTGAACTGTGAGAGATTTATATTCAATTTCTCCCATCTTCTCTTCTCTTGTCATGAGTCGAGCTTCTTCTTGTGCACATTCTTCTCGGAGTCTGTTGAAAGAGATTAGCCTCCTTCTTGCACAAATTCCTTGAATGAATGAGTCGCATGATCTAGGGAGACTATTAAGGGTGGTCATCACAATTTCTCCTTCTTCAACATTCTCTTCGACTGCTTGAGGTTGTTCTTTAATTTTATCAACCCTTGGGAAGTAAGGTTGTATAGTCTTGGAGTTATGTATCTTTGCATTCATGAATTGGTTCCTCAAAGTCATCTTCCAGTTGATTTTCTTTCCTTCGAACATCTTTGTCAAAGCATCGTACAACTCCTTTGGTGTCTTGAATGAAGACACATGGGGCATGAGGTGATCCTTAGTAGAATATTAAATTATTCTCTTTTCCTTAGCCATGCTTCTCTTATGAGAAGCCTTAGCTTCATCTCCCTCTAGTTCTAGAAATTCTCCAATGATGTATTGATCCAAATCATTCTCTTCAAGGATTAGGGAGATTCTCTAATTCCATGCCCAAAAGTTATCAGCCCCTCTAAGATTGTCCTAAAGCTGAGTATGGTTATTCATGTTTTCAAATGAGAACCTCAAATGGAAATAGTAAAGATTTAGATCTTACCGATTTGAGGTATCCTACCTATTTCCAGAGTTGGCTAACCTAGGGTTGCTTAGAGAAACCATAATTTTTCAAAAATGGAGTTTGGTAATTATATTGAGGTGAGTTGATCAGCAAGGTCACTTTCTGAAGACTGATGTGGGAAGCCTCGGAAACTTGATGCCCTAGTTTCCCCTGACACCAGTGACAGGGTCAAAAATGAAACTTCTTCAAATATGAAACTAATTCCACCAACAGATGGGCCCTATTGAGGCGAGTTAACGTAGCCCTCTTTTCTTGATGATCTATGGAGAGAACACCTTGAACTAGGAATACCTAGTTTCCACAGCTGCATAGTTCCTTGTTTTAGAGAGGCTCTGATTCCATGTTAGTTTTTCGAGATCTTATTATATTAATTAGGATATTTGTCTCGAAGAATAATAAGTACAGCTAGATGCATAAGATATCAGAGATACACAAGAAACACATATTTTCACTGGGGAAACCGTTAAGGATAAAACCCCACAAACTTCTTTAAAGTAGTAAGATGATCAAAACCAGTAATAAGAAGTATTAAACAACTATCTATCTCTCCTCCCTTTGTATGTCCT
Source organism: Pseudotsuga menziesii (assembly GCA_001517045.1). Classification (NCBI taxonomy): domain Eukaryota; kingdom Viridiplantae; phylum Streptophyta; class Pinopsida; order Pinales; family Pinaceae; genus Pseudotsuga; species Pseudotsuga menziesii. Next base: position 436,265 of record LPNX010855579.1, read on the forward strand.
TCACTCTCATGCAAACTTGAGAGTGTAAGGTGTGTATAAATGAGGGAGGGAACCTCCCTATTCATATTAATCAAGTGATAGCCCAAATACATCACTGGAGTTGACATGTCTCCCCAACAATGCTGACTTCTCCTATAGAAACTCCAAATACACATTACATGATGTCACACTGTGGACTATTTCCTCGACTTACAATGAAGTTTGTATGTCAATGTATACACAATATAAAGACACGTACAAGGAGGAAAACCCATATCCAATGGGGGTACAACAACATACAATGATAATATACATCAGAATATCTTATGAAGTTACAAATACATCAACATGGATTACTTATGAAAAAGGAATACTCTATTTTCTTCGGAAACTAGAAGAGTATCTTCAGGTATAGGTTTATCTATTTTTTGGGCCTGGAGGACTAAATTTATGAAAAAGGAATGTGTTTGAGCTTACTTTTTCTTTTTGATGCTCTATATCAAACCATGAAAACTATTATGAGCATTCTTTATGTCATTGTCATGTCGCTAAAATTAAGTAAAAGACATCGATTTTACTGTTGTTTGTCCCAGTCTCATAAATAAATTGAATATTTTAAGTGATATTTCCTTCCTTCACACTCGTTAAATGAAGGCTACATGCTTTCTTTTGAAGGAGCGAAAATTTGGTGATAATTTACCCCTTTTTCAGACCTTGTCGACTAAGTACAAAAAATGTATACCTTAGTTATTCATATGATAAGACAGTTCTCCTTTCGATTCTTTTATACTTTTTAGGACTCAGGAGACTAACTTTATGAAAAATAACCCCTTTGGAGTCTTCTTTGGGGTTGTCAGACTCTCAAAACTATGAAAACATTGACGAGCACATACTAATTCGGGCATGTAAAATCCACGAATCAGTGCTATATCAAGCAATATTCTCTCTTTTCTTCAAGCTTTCTAAAAAAATAAAGAAATGATCGAGTTTAATTTCTTTGACTCATTAAAATTTAAAAATAAAGGAAGGAAATGCATTTTTTGATTATAAGTTGCTGGAAGCAATCCATCCTTGAAAAAATCACTAGTTTTCATCTCTTGATACTCATGTTTCGGTCTTTCACTTCCCATTTCAACTAACACTTTGATTTACTACTCTTTCAATTTTTCTAAATACATGGGAAATCTATCAATGTCTCCTACATGGGAGATAGGTCTAGTTGTTCCATTGAAATTTTAAATATTCCTTGGGTCATCTATGTGTCGTGCTCATTGTTTAAGGATATTTACTCTCCATTCATCCTGATCCCTATATTTTTCATCTCTAAGATCATCTTACGTACAATTTCGCTTATCCAGTATACCAGTTACTCATGTGAACTGTTAAAGAATTCATTGCCTTCCTCTTCCTAAAATGGTTTCCAAATAATACCTCCTGAAGAAGAAGAACCTAGAGTTTCAAAGTACCTTAGGATCCACTGCCCATATTGGTGGAATCCTCTGGATTAGTTGTCAGTAGAATATTCTAACTGAAATTACGATGGTATCCTTCCATGTTTAACTCCAACTCATGTATTCACATGGTAGGATTCGTAGTGGTTTCTACGGATTTAGACGAAGACCTTGGGTTACATCTTATATAAGATAAGTTGTGCAATATTGTGCCATGCCTTGTGACACTATTTATAACTATTGAATATCTATTATTGTACTCATGTGGCTATGATCCACCTTTGTAAAACATATGTGGCCCCATTTCCTGTACTATATGGGTGTATGTATATTGTAAAGGAGCTATTGTTCCACATTATTGAACATGGAATCCTCAGTGATGATTTTATAAATGAACTTGATTTGTCTGTTTCATGTACATATTTGCGACCTTGATTCAGAGTCCTCCGATTTAAAATATTGTAATGTATTTTGGCCATCACTACCCTCTGACCTCACACATTAGGGGGCATATGTTATACCATGAAATGACACTTATTCATGTGAGTAATGACACCAAATGTGTCATTACAAAAAAGGAAAATATGGATTGAAGTGACACTAACCTTATAAACGGATGAGATCCTTGATACACACTCATTGCTTTGGTATTATCCCTTTTTGTAGATTAGCTTACCTTGCACTCATGGGTTCCCTTATAAAAACTAGCATGTTACTTGCAGGTCACTCTATCTGCAAGCCGCATGTTGTCTCTAAGAATTTCTATTCACGACTTCCCTTCAGGAAACCAGGAGTCACTCATAAGTTTCTTCACATAAACCCGCCAGTTCAATTAAGAATAATTTAAAAATTAAAAAAAAACATTATTAACTAGGGGAAGTTGCGCTTGTTTTGAAAACCTCCACAACTTCCCTAACCATCCTAAACCTCAAATTCATTCTCTCCAAACAAGTATAAAAAGAGGGGAAGGGTAGAGGATTTGGGAAAGTAATTTTGAGAGAAAAGTTAAGTTAGGGGATTCTATTGAAGAGAGGATCAAGGAGGGCTCAGGTCTTGGTGTGCATACAAGCTTGTCTCAGACAAGGGATTTGTAATGTTTCTTGAATTGCATCAATAAAGAGTGTTTTCCTTCCATAATTGTCTTGATATATGCTTTTATTGTTATGAGTTATGATCTATGTTGTTATTTTCCTAAATAAAATCATTAATGTTCATATCTCTTTTATATAGCAGTAGAAGATACTTTGAAGAAATGTGACTCTTTGTTGCAGGTGTTGAAGATTAGAGGATGGAGGAGCATTGGAGAAGAATATTTAAATCTTGGATCAACCATATGGAATAAGGTACATGTCCCACTATCTCTTATTCTCTAATATATGTTTCTAAAAACCTAGTTGTCTGCAAGCTATTTTCACAGTATGTTGGTGACCCCTTTCCCCAAGTCATAAGTTATATCTCCCTAGAAATAATAGTTACTATCTTAAACCTGCATAGATGCATAATTACCAAACACATAATAAGAATTGGGTACATACCCTAAGGGTCGTATTGCTTGGTTAAATATAGAATATTTAACAAAATGGATTTCAAATCCATGTGGCTGTAAGACCATCAACAAAAAAATCCACCATCTATTAAAATCCCCATTAATTAAATAATTTTACAGGTTAACCGAAGTGGTGGTATGTAGACAACATACGTACAAAAAAGGTTTAAGAAAAGTTACAGAACAGAGAGACTGTGAAGCCCTTTGTCTGAGAGAGTTTAAACCCTAAGGGTTAAACACAAACTTAATAACTTATCTTGCAAGGAGGGAGAAGCTTGAAATTACATCACAGATCCAAAAACTACCTAAGAGCCACCTTCAATCAATCAAACACGAGTCAGTTAGTGATCGGGTATAAATAATGAAAAATGAAAAATAATTAGAGTAAGGTTTTGTAGCTTACCTTTCCATTATAAGATGCAGGCCTGGGTGGAGGTTTCCCTGTTTCCTTCCTTGTCGGAACTTCTAAACCTACAACTACCATTTCCAGTCATAACCTTCACAATAATTATAAACAAAGTTGAACACTGTAAATATTTGAGTTCCATTACCTTGTTGAGTTTGCAGAGAGGGCCAAGGGTTGTCTCCTCCTGGATGCCTTTATCCCTCCTTCGTCATCCCGAAAGAATCTATGAGTCAGTCTCTATGACTAGAGAGCTCATGAAACATTTATTAACAAACCATTGCAGAGTTAAAATGCATTTTCTTTCCTGGTAATAGGTAGGTCAATACTGATGAAGGTGGTCGGGTTCGATTTGTAGCAACCATTGAGCTTTGTCTAATGGAGGCCATGAATGCATAATAAAAAAATTTATTCACCTTTGCAATCAATTAGGAGGAATTCCATTAATAACAAGCATGTTTTACACCAAGAACCTCACATAATCGCCTATGGGGTTCATGCATCTTAGATCTTCTTCATTCTTAACATAATTGATATTCGTATTTTTTCCTAGACCTATCTGAAATTGAATAAGGGTTATTAGGTTTGTATGTCTGAAATGGTTCCATTAGACAAGTTTATATTTTTCTTGATTACTCATATGTTAACTATGACCCTTAGAAGTTGATTGTTCAACTAACCACCTTGGGGCCGTGAACTTTATGATGGTTCATCTCCTAGGGTTAGGTTTAGGGTTTTTTTCCTCACCAAGGATTTATGATAAAAGGATCTTCCCCCTCCTTTTGTATTCATCTTGTCATGAGTGAGCGTAGTCATCACATCTATTTTCAAATATACAACTACAATCATTCTAGTTGCTTTTGTTTCACAATTTGTTATGTTTCATTCATTTAATAAAATATGAGTTTATTGTATCACTGTGTTTATTTCCATATATCTGTGTATGTGAATATGTATATGATCTTCCATTTCATTCTCCCATAAATATGGATCGATGGTATCAGATCATTATGATCTTTTGGTTTCTCAATGCATGTCCCCAAAGAGATCTGAATATCGAGAGTTGGGTCTCGAACTAGTTGAGCTTGGGGAAAATACCTCTCGTCGTCCCAAGAAACCTCACTTGGAGGGAAAATAAAAGAGAGATGACACATCGAGAGATCCTAATAAACTATATCTTGAAGAATCCCTTGCATAACAGAGGAACAAGATGATGAATAAATTTTCCCAGATCCTTCGAAGAATGTTAATGTTGGTAGATGTAACTTCAACGAGCAGTCATTTCGGGGGTGTGTCTCCCTTCAAGGTACAAGTTAAATTTGAAATCCCCTTATTTGAAGGAAATATAGATGCATATGCTTTGTAAAAATTGTTGAGTCTTTTAGAGGGTCATTTCTCTATTAAAAATATTTTCGTCAGTGAAAATATCACCTTCATGCTCCTTACGTCCCTCCCCCATGTCAAATATTGGTGGGATGGGTACTGCGAGAGGCATGAGAGGGATGAATATGATATATTCAACACAGAACCCACTTGGGAATATTTTGTTGATGTCATAAAATGTGAATTGTACCCTATCAAAAACTATGATGACCAATGTAGACAGTCCATTGTGCCAGGAAGGAGACCAAATACTATGAGAGTATACTAATATATTACATACCCTGCGCTCAAAGGTGAGTATTAGAGACTTCAAATGGAAGTTAGTTCTAAATTACAATAGTGTCCTTCACAGGTACATTCAATTAGAGACAAATTTCCTGGACATATGCTCACTAGTAGCAGCTTATCGATATGTATTCGAGATCGAGAAAATGCTTAAGCAAAATAATAAGTGGTATTTTGGGTCTACCGTAATAAGAAATGGAAGCAAGGAAAAAGTGGCCCTAATTCACAACCCAAATGATAGAGCAAGGATGGCTAGAGTCCCGAAAACCATTCCAAGCCACATGGAAACAAGGGTAATTGGAAATCGAACAAGGACAATGAAAAGTAGTGTGAGTTCCAAAAAATCCCCTGGCACAACACCGATGAATGCCACTCAAAACAGTCATTGTTGGTTGAGACAAAATCATTGGATCCAGAATCTGACTCAAACAATGATGTAGATAAGGAAATGGGTAAGCAAATCATTTAAGCAGAACTTAGTTCCACCATCACAACTGTAAATATCCAACCAGAAGAGTCGAAGGATCCATAGGAAGTGGAGTGCCTCTTCCATTCGCAACTATGGGTGCAAGGGAATATGCTACATTTCATTGTCGAAAATGGTAGTCAAAAGATCCTCATATCGACCAAGGTTGTCAAAATATTGAAGCTTCTGATGGTTTCACATCCACGACCCTACAACATTGGTTGGCTATGGACGAGACATCCACGTCAGTCAACAGTGTCACCTCTCCTATGGCATCAAGCCCTTCAAAGATGAGGTAAAGTGTGATGTTTCCCCACTTAAAATTTGTGATTTTATTTTAGGACAACAATATATATATAAATTTCATGGTGTGTATGATTCTAGACCTTGTAGTGTCATTATTACTTTGGGAAAGAAACTCTACATGATACCAGAGACACTTTCTTCTACTGCAGTGTCTCTCATCATAACAAAGCAGTGCAGGAAGGTAATATCCTAGATAGGGAAATTCATACTCTTAATGTTTCGTTCTAAGGGGGAACGAAAGATCACAACAAGTTCCACTGCCTCCACACAAAACACCTCTACGCAGCTAAAACAAGCTGACAAGATCGTGGAAGCATACAAATACATCTTCACCACACCTATTCGGGTTCAACTACATTATCAGGTCAAACATTCATTGATTTGATCCCTAGTGTGCATTTACCTAGTGGGCCAGTATACAAAATTCCCCCCATGGAGAATGAAGAAATAAAACACCAGATTCAATAGTTAATCCAAAAGGGGCACACTTCACCCATCTCCTCACCTTGTGGGATCCCAATTGTGTTGGTACAAAAGAAAGATGTGACATGGAGACTCTATATTGACTATCGAGATCTAAACAATATCATAGTCCAGAATCGACATCCCATTCCTGAGATTGACGACCTCCTCAATTAGCTCAAGGGGGCAAGTATTTCAGCAAGATTGAATTGAACTCTAGCTATCATTAAGTGCCAATTGAGCATACTTATGTCTAGAAATCTGCCTTAAAATATCAGGAAGGCCTTTTTAAGTGGTTGGTCATGCCTTTCAGCTTGAATAATTCTCCAACAAATTTCATGGGGATGATGGATGACATTCTACTGCCATTCACCAATTCCTTTGTGGTCATATATCTAGATTGTATCCTCATCTACAATAGAGCATGTGTTTGTGGGCCTAATGGTTAATAGAATGTGTTTCTTGTTAGGATGCTACAAGTTCAAATCCAAAGCAGGGTAGTGTATGTACACCTATGTAGACTTTAGCAGTTAAATCACTACACAGAGGGGGGTCCCTTGTCCCACAAACAATGGGGTCTCATACACCAAATTGGAGTCTCACTTGGTGGTGAGCTTAAAAATAGTTTATTATTATAATACAACATGAGTGGGCCTAATGGTTAATAGCATGCGTTTCTTCTTAGGAGGTCACATGTTCAAATCCAGAGGGGGGTAGTGTATGTACACATCTGTAGACTTTACCAATTAAATCAATGCGCAAAGGGGTGTCCCTTGTCCCACAAACAAGGGGGTCTCATACACCAAATTGGTGTCTCGCTTTGCTATGACCTTAAAAATTGATTATTATTATATAACATGGGTAGAACATTTGCAACATATCCATCAGGTCCTTAGCACCGTGCGGCATCTCAATTTATATTCTGATATAGAGAAGGGCTCATTTTCCATGGAAAGGGTTCAATATATAGGCTACATTGTGGATGAACATGGTGTTCATGTATATTCGACCAAGATCCAATCCATTTGTGATTGGCCAACCTTGACGACTTTCACAAAGCTTTACAACTTCCTACGCCTTGCAAACTTCCATCGCAGATTTGTGTTGGGATTCTCTAATATTTCTTAGTCCATTATCCAGGTGAACAAAGGTGGATCAAAGGCCATGTTTATCTGATCCAATCCACAACAATAAACATTTGAGGAGATGAAGCAGCACTTATGTTTGATGCCCGTTCTTACCTTACCATATCTACAACAACACTTTGAGGTCAAGATAGATGTTTCAGACTACATTGTTGGTGCGATCCTCACTCAACATGGCCATCCAATGGCATATGACATCCATACACTTTCTGATACAGTCCGCAAGTACCCCACCTATGACAAGGAAATGTACTCCATTGTCCCAGCATGTCCCCAATGGAAGCATTACATCCTTGGAAAAGAAACAATTATCCACATTGATCACAAGCCCTTGTAGTTCATGCAAACCCAAGGAAAGTTACAGAATGAACGCCACCAGAATTGGTCCACTAACTTGCAGTAGTTTGACCTAAACATTAAATATAATAATGGCCACACCAATAGAGTCATTGATTGCCTTAGTCGAACTCTAGTGGCAACATTAACCACTTTGCTCAACTCTTGTGGCCATGATACCTCTGGGTGGCCTCAACTATATGATAATGATCCTGAGTTCTCTCCTATCTATCAATACTTGTGTGTAAGTACACCAATGACATATTGTCATCTTTAGGAATTATTTTTATGCCACCTAGGCCATGTCTATGTTCCTTTAAGCATGTGCATGAAGATTATTTGGGAAGCGCATTAAATTCGGGTGGCATGTCACTTCTGAATTGAGAATATAGTGGAATTGTTGCAGAAGTATTTTTATTGGCCCAAACTCCGACAATATTTTAGTGGATATATTAGATCTTGCGCTACTTGCACCATTGCAAAATTATCTGTTAAAAAGCAAGGGTTGTACACCTCCCTTCCCACACCAAATGGGCCATAGAAATCCATGTCCATAGATTACATGTCAGGACTACCTTCAAGTGAGGATGGTAATGACTGTGTGTTTGTGGTTTTGGATCACTTCTCTAAGATGGCCACTCTGATAGCTTGCAAGAAGAGCATCTCTACTGAATCCAGCTAAGAGCATCTCTGCTGAAGCCACTGCTAAGCTCTTCTTTGAGCATGTTTGGGTTCATTTTAGGCTTCCACGGACTATAATTTCATATTGGGAAAATAGATTCCTAATCACTTTATGGTCTAGTCTATGGTCATTGATGGATACTAGGCTCAACAAATTGAATTCCCTCCACCCCGATATTGTTGGACAAACATAGGTAGTCAACGAGATGATTGTACATATTCTGAGAATGTACAATTCTAAATATCCTTGCACATGGGATAAGAGCCTTCCTTATGTTCAACGTAGCTTTAACCAAGCTCTTCATAGCTCTATTGGTCACAACCCTTTTCATGCGTGCTTGGGTTTCCAACCAGTAGAAACAATTGATGTAGGTTTGCACCCCTTGCATCCACATAGGAGGAATATTCCCATGCTCAGGCTGAGGTCAATAAGGCCACCATATTTGTTGAAAAAAATCCATCACATCTATCAACAGGTGCATGACATTTTGGAAAATGACAATACTAAATACAAGCAAATGCATGACTAGCATCGGGTTCCACATATGTTCCAGGTTGGGGATAAGGTTTGGTTGCACTTGCACAGAGGGTCGTAGGATCCCATCACAAGCGTCATCTACTTCGATATGGGTCATACAGCATCACCAAGGAAGTTGGTGACAATTCCTTTGAATTAAGCATTCATTCATTCCTTGGCCTGCACCCTGTATTCAATGTGGAGCTCCTTCAACCATATTTTTGACCATTGTTTGACACCTTAGAGCTGGAAGAAAAATTGACACCTACAGAGCTTAATCTCAACTGCATGGAACAAGCCTACAACTGATCAATTCATAAACACATAGGTTGAGGGAACCTGCTAGGAGAAGATCCAACTATATTGAGTTGTCAAAGCAGGGAAACTCCTCCACCAAGGGAAGTGGCTCACCAGGAGTCAATTTTAGCATTTGATGGTGGAACTCAATGATGACGACCATTTCTTCCTAAGGGGAGAGGAATGATCCTGATGGTTATATGTGTCCACCCACCTATTCCACTAGCTCAAAACAATTATTCATGTTGACAATTTTCTTCTAATTTTCTATGGTTTTTAGGGTCCCAAATGTACGAGGCCACTTTGAGGCCCTAAATGATGTTTTTTGGCAATTTGAGGGTTGTAACAATCAAAAGTTATAAAACTAGGATAGACCTTTGCAACGGGATATCGAGCACCCCAAATAGAGATCATATGCAAAAGTTATGACCCCGAGAAGTTGTCTATTCAACTAACCACATGGGGTCGCAAACTTTATGATGATTCATATCATAGGGTTAGGTTTACAGTTTTTTTCCTCTCCAAGGATTTATGATAAAAGACCCTTTGACCTCCATATTTATTCATCTTGTCATGAGCGAGCGTAGTCGCCACATCTCTTCTCAGAGATACAACTACCACCATTCTAACTGCTTTTGTTTTACAACTTGTTCCATTCCATTCATTTAATAGAATCCGATTTTACTATATCCCTGTGTTTATTGTCATATATATATATATTCTCTTTCATTTTCTTCTCACATAAATCCAGATCATGCACAACCCTCTAGTAGGTTTTTTTTGGACTTGTGAGTGTGAAATCATACACTACACAGACCATACACATTCAACATAAGAATTTTTTAGTGGAAAGTGTGATTCCATGTGTGATCAACCATCCTGAATGTCCTATAAAATCCACATAAGTTAACTCTAATTTTGCAGATTTTTTCTAAGACTAACAACAACAAACTACCCATACACATAGCCTCATATAACATAATGATATCATGATTATCCTTCTCAAGAATTCTATGTAGGGCCAACATCTTTATCTGGCTTCCCAACCCCATAATGTTCAAGGATAAGAATAACATTAAGAAACTTAGAGGTGACGTCGTTTGTTCTAAGGACCCCACTAATCAAGGCTTGTGTTTCTTTTGTTTATGCAAAGTGAAAAAATGACTTCCTCGGTACTATACAATTAATCACGTGTTTGTGTTTATCCAACCCTAGACCCCCTATTAGTCCACTATCACAAGTTATATCCATATGTCTAGATCTCAAAAAAGCAGTGTCCCTTGTCATTTTTAGAATCAATAGAACCACCCGAGTCCTTCTCTTTATTGAATTTCAACTCATCCCATCATTTCTAGTATAAAAAATATGAGTAATTTGTGTGGATCCCTCATGTCTAATAAACATCAACGATGTGGCTTGTGGGGTTTCTCTACTAGAAATTGGCTTCTTCTTACTAGAAATTGGCTTCTTCTTATCGAGAATCACTTCAGCTTAGGAAGGCCAACTATCTATGGGCATCAAATNGGTTTTCTCTACTAGAAATTGGCTTCTTCTTACTAGAAATTGGCTTCTTCTTATCGAGAATCACTTCAGCTTAGGAAGGCCAACTATCTATGGGCATCAAATAATCCTTTATGATACAACTAGAATGAGTGATGAAGTTCTTACCAATGACACTAGTACAAGGTGGGGTGTTTAAGATGTTTTTAAGAAAAAATTAGTATTTGTCTCAAATTCTAATTTAGAGTGTATTTGTCCAAAAATTAGTTTTTATGAAGATTTTTTTATGACAAAAGAAACATTCCATCTAAAATATTTTATATGTTTTTTTTTCAGTTTTTAGTTTTTTTATTTGGAGACAAATTTGATAAGGGAGGGAAACCGAATTGGCATTTTGCATGAGGATTTTTCAAAGCCATCAGCCTTTGCAGATCCATGAATTGAAATGATAAGTGTGATAATGGATCACAACAGAGAGCAGTGAAAATTTCATTAAATTCATGTTTGCGAATGCAGGAAGTGGTGCATTTTACATTAAATTCATTAATGTTTCTGATGCAGTAAAAATTTCATTAAATTCATGTAAAATTTGTAATAAATTAATGTTTGTGATGCAGTAAAAATTTCATTGAATTAATGTAAAATTTGTAATAAATTCATGTTTCTCATGCAGGAATCAAAGGATTGGCTTAGATACATATGCGATACTTTTGAAGGACGAGGGTATCACAATTGTACGGGTATTGTTTCAGTCTCTTAGCATTAATTTACTCACACACTATAAATAAATATATTTGGAAATATTGCTTTGATGGTTTTGATTTATGTTTTATACGTTTATAATAAGTTCAAAAAGGGCTGTGGAATTGGAAGAACACTGTAAGTTTTATATTTGTTTAGTAGATATTTCTAGGGTTTGTTTCAGGATTTGACAAAAGGGTAGAAGGACTTGTGAATTTTTGTGTTGCCATTCCATTGCGGTGAAACTTAGCAAGAACGTGTGCAATTGGGTGAAGGGAAAGTTTAGATTGGGTGTCGAAATAGTTAATAACGGACGCGTTGAAAACTTGTTCAGACAACTCTTCAGTATTGATAATCATGAAGAAAATTTGTTGAATACGTGTGTGTGTTATTTGTGTACCACCAGGCTCGTGTACTATCTGTGCGTAATGCTTATGATTTGTGTTTAAATGATTCATAATTTAATAATTTGTTTCCTTTCTTGATTTGCATAACGGGGCAGAGGAACCAGATACATTCAGTTAACATTCTTATCTTTTCTTAGTGCGTCCCCCTCTGGAAATTTGAATAACACAATCTTTTTAAGAAGCTCAATATACACGCTATCTGATTTCAAGAAGATTATCTTTTCGACACTTGGTTGGAGGGAAGGTATGTACAATGAATATCCAACAACAATAATGGGGGTGCATTGTGTTTTAATAGTGGAGAACTATATATTATTGGAATTGTGTGTGGAATAGTGGGGGTTGTGCAGCTAGCAAGCAAACAAAATAATGTGATGAGATGTAATTACTTTAAATATAAATTATCTTGTCATCACATAGGTTAGTTGTTATCGATCCTTCAATTGGGGCGGATTTATTCCTGGTAACCTGTCAATACTTTGATATTTCTCATATTAACTCCATTATAGTATATATTATCAAGAGTATTGGGCTTAAACACATCCATGGGCATGGTCGTTTTGATGTTGTTGAGGCTTCCCTGTGGACATTGTGTCTTGAGTACCTTAGCATAATTGTGATCAAGAGATGGGTTTGTCTGAAAACCTGTAAAACTAAACTCTAAATCAAATCAATTGTTGAAACCCTAGAATTGATAGACAATGGCAGGAGAGACGTGATCCACCTTTAGTTGTCCGGTTTCGATTTGAGTGCTTGCCTTGATTTTGGTAAGCTATTTCCATAAATCGAGAGAAAAAATCTAGTTTTTTCTTACATTATTAGTTTGCAGAAAAATCTAGTGTCTTTTGCTTCCAATGACCTTCTAGAAAAAATCATCCACGATTCTTAGGATATTTTTTTAACCGCGACCTCCGATCCTATGCTGAAGTATCTTATGAATTCCAAGCACTCTAGGCTACTGAATTCTTGGGCATGAACTCGGTATCACAAAGTAGGTATATGTCACTCCCAAAGAAAATAATTTCAGTATAACCTCCGTTACTAGACAATGGAGAACATGAGCCCAATTGTATCTCATACTCATCAAGAGAAGTTAAAAAATGTGTATAAAATAGTTGGATTGTAGTTGAAAATTACATGGATTTCACTACCATTTCCCTATGGAAAACGTTCAGAAGACTTTGATTTGAGAAAACATCTCAAACACATGTAAGTGCCGGTTCTTTTTTTTGTTTTAAGAAAACATATCAAACACATGTAACTGATGGTGCTTTTTATGGATCAAAAGCACATCTATGGATGGTTATTACTAGACTAGTTTAGAGAGGAAAACATAACACTCCAATAGGTTGGTTCATATTCCATAAGAGCACGACGAGGCTTCTACATGAAAAAGTTTACTTATTTATTTATGTTTATTTAAGTGACTCACCAGATGATGAGGGTAGATCAGAAGAAAGATTGGAGTATCCCATCTACGAGGGATACAGGGCCATTTTATATTCTAAATCTACCGAAGAGTCTTTGGTGGGTTAATCCAATCTTCTAAATATCTTAGAATATTTTTCATTCATTCTCAATCTCTTCAATCTCTTCAAATTCCTTCAAATTCATAGTGTTGAAAATTTTAAGTATAATTCTATAGTTGCCTTGTTTGTCCATGAATTTGTAGTATAATTCTATAGTTTCCTTGTTTGTCTAGGATTTCTATATTTAACTTACAAGTTGGCAATAGTTTTTTTAGATTAGATTTAACGATTTATATCATGGAAAAATAGTATCCATAAACTTGGGTTTATGGATTTATGTGGTGAATTTATCTTTGAATTTTAAAACTCAATCTTACATCTATTTCACTAGATGTGTATTATGTGAAAATCTTTTAAAATTTAACTTAAACCAAGTTTACTATGATATGCAATTAATCCTTTCAAATTAATCACATACAACCATTTAATATATATTCACCCATATGTTTTCCTAGTTGTAACAAGTAAGCTACCTAGTTAACTCATAAGAGTATCTGTGAATTGTAGGCAAACTTTGCCAGATGGGAGCCTCTACATGGGTGGTTTCCATTTAGATACCCTTGTACTCACTACCTTAATGCACGCATCATGCTCAGACATTGCGCTTATTCAGCAGTTGCTTTGCATGGCTTCCTGTGCTTTCAAATAGAGATACATTAACCTAGACTTTTATCAATGGTGTTTTAAATGGGGATTTCAAATATCCTTTGAAGGGAGTGATGTGGGGTTTGTTGTAAAGGAAAGTTTCCTATGGCTAGGGTTTAAGAGGCCATCAATGTATTGGGTTTGAAAGGTGGAGGCGAATGGTTTTGCAAGTAAATACAAACAAGTTCAGAGATTGGAATGGTTCATACCTTATCCAAATGAAAGTTGATCCAAGAAACCCTTCAATCCTCTTCTTGTTCCTCTTGTTCCTCTTACTCCAAGAGACCTGCAAAACGATTTATACCTTCCTCAAACCAATATGAATAAATGTAAAGAAATGGTAATCAAAACAATATGAGAAACTAATATGATCATCATAAACATAAATTCAAATACACATTGAACAATGATTTGGGAAGAAGAAGAACATCACATCTTTATTAATCTCGAAAACAAGTAAAAACATACCTTCTCTTCAAGTTGGGCACCTCATGAAACCTTGATCTGGTTCTGTTGCTTCTCTTCTCCAAGGAACTCAGCCTCCAAGCTCTGTAGCACAAGGAGAAAGCTTCTAGGCTAAAGGTGTGGGAAAAGAGAGCCCCAAATTCTCTAGAATAACAATGCAAAGATTTATGTCCCCCCTCGTGGACCTCCCTACCTCTATTTATATGATTTATGAAGAGTTAGGGTCAAAGACAAAGTAGTTACAACTAAAAGAGTGAGTTGCATAACTACCCAAACCACCCGAATTTCAAAATAAGTATTTTTTTGACATTTTTGGTAGGAATACACAGGTTGCAGAGACATCAGTCATGTATGAAGGAGGTATACGTGGGTTGCAATGCAAAAAGTTGTGTATTTAAGGCATACGTGAGTATTATATATAACAAGTCATGTACATATGTAGGTTTCCTTAAGGAAACTCGCGTATACATCAGAAAAGATCATTTTAAGGGTACGTCTAGGCATTTTTAGACTTTGGTGTCTTCTGGAAATTTCTATCTGACTAAAATATATTTCCAATGGTGTAGAGATGAGGTCAAACGGAGTTACAGAAATCAATATATGGATCCTCTAAGTTAGGTGTTTTTTTAGTTACTTTCAGTGACTTTCATGAAGTATTGTCATGGAAGTGTGGACATGCGACGGAATCATGGGAAAGCGGCCACAGGAAGAGATGTGTCATTTTGAGCTATAACAGATTCCCCCTAATGTATGATGTTAGAGGGGAAGACAATAGCTGAAATAAATTATAAAGAAAACAAATGAGTATGGAGAGAGCAGAGAATCCAAGATCAAAAGCCTTGAACATGGAGAGAGCAATGCAAGACAAAACTGATCTCTGGTACATACAATTCCATATACAAATCATCGCCATAAAGATACAGGAGAATCCAACATGAAACTATCATGGTCGTTCAATATGGAAAAAGGAACCTTATCAAATCTAAAGGAGTCATGGCCACAAATGAACAAGGTGGATCCATGCTCAACAATCGATCATAGCCACAAAAATACAAGGTGGATCTATGTATCAACAAAATGTCATATGAAGTGTGACAAGGTCTTGCGTAGCTTCGGCAATAGAAAAAAATGATGATGCTACTGTCGACCCAAGGTCTTCAATCCAAACCACCCAAAAGGTACGAATCCTAACCATGTGAATAAAGGAGTTGAAGTCGAACATGGGGGAAACCATTTGATTACCAGTCAATAATGAGAACCGTTAACAAACATGAGGGAAACCACCATTAATGAAAATGGTCCCCAAGGGACCTAGTACATTCTAACAAGTGTGAATACAAGGACTTGAAGTTGAACACTTGAAGAATCCATTGAGTAGGATACATTAAGGTATTCCCACTACCCAATAGTGAGGGAAATTTTCACTGATGACTACAATCCCCAAGGTACTGTCATAAAACTCTTAATTTCATTCCCAGAGCAAGATGTGTTGCAGTTGATAGGATGAGATCTGTTGAAAGGAAGGCATTAAGGCATCCTCCATCATCCAACACAAGGTAAGTCAAATACTAATTGGATCTAGAATTGGTATTGAATTTCACGACAAGGACTGCCAAAGAGATGATGTAATGAACCGATATGAGGGAATGGCCGACACAAAAGGTCAAGGAAACTACAGAATGGCCGACAAAGGTTTAATCCTTGAACAATGAGAATGACACAAAAGTGACTTAGGAAGCTTTTGACACACAAAAGGACCAATGACACCAACCTACAATGTAGAAGAAATTGACAAATTCCCCATATAATTGGAAAAGAAACCAACCGAAGGAGTAAGAAACTCTAAATTAGGATGATGTCAAAATACTAGGACCCAACTGTTGATAGACTCAAAATTGGTGCTTTGTTCAAGGAAACAAGACTAGTTGCCATGATGTAAAAAAACATGTGAATGAACTTCCCTTCCCCTCTTTCTTGTAAAGGTTTAATGAGTCCAAGAAAGCAAACTCAAGACCTTCTTCATTTTTGGAAAGATCGAAGAAGAGATAGAAGAATGTTTGATAAAGCACTGATTTGTGGATTTTACGATCCTAAACTAGTACATGCTCATCGATGTTTTCATAGTTTAGAGAGTCTGAGAAATCCAAAGAAGACTCAAGGGGGGGTGTTTTTTTGTACAATTTAGTCTCATGAGGCCAGAAAACTATAAAACAAACCATAGAAGAACTCTCTTAGCTTCCGAAGAAGTAAGGAGAATTTTTTTGTACTTATTCTGGGAGGTACAAAAAAGGTTAAGTTACCACCTACCCAACACACCTTCAGAAGCGGCAAATAGCCTGAGTTTTACAAGTGTGAAGGAAGGCAAGATCACTCGGAAAGATCCATTTGAGTATGACAAATGGGGCTTACAACAATAAACTCGATTCTTTGTTCTTTAGTGTTTAATGAGCATGAAAAAGACATAAAGTACACTTGGAATCTTTTTCATATTTAGGTCCAGAGCACAAAAAAGAGAAAAGTAAGTTCATACCGGGGGTTCCTTTTTTGTAAGTTTAGCCCCTCAGGTCCGAAAAAGCGATAAACCTATTCCTGAGAATACTCTTCTCAATTCTGTAGAAAAGAGAGTGTTATTTTCTCATATTATTCCACATGGTCCAAGAAAGTGATAACCTACCACCAATGTGGATTCCCATTCACATATTCTTAACGAGCATGAATGGACAAGTTTACTTAGCAGTCAAGTCTATTTTGAGGAGTCATACCTGGGCCTAAAGAACTCAATATCTTTCCCATGAAGTTTTAACATGTCCATAAAAGTAAAATTGCGACCTCCTTACTATTTTTAACGAGCTCTAAGGAGAGTAGAAATAATGCTCTAAATGTGAGGAGACGAGTGTCATAGGCAGACGAAACTAGTTCCAAGTGCAAGGAACAGACCTATGCATAATGCAAGGAACATGAGAAAGATAAAGACACTCAAGGAAAGTCTCCTCAAGGTAAAGTGTGTCAAGTTGAAAAGGAAAAATGATACAAGGCTTATCAATGATAAGAACAAAGATGATGGCTTATACAACAAGCTAAAATCGTGGAAGTCAACATCAGGTTCATAAGCACAAGTAGGGCACACGCAAATGCAGTTACAGCTTGAACAACAAGAAAGGGCTAGTAAACAGTTGTGAATCCAACTAAGAATCCTTTCTCTAAGAAACAACAACATCAGGATCATATTCAGAAGAAAAGTTCTGAAACAGGTCACTTTGGCAGAAACACATGCGAATTTGCTATCTTCTACAAAAGGAAAAGTGAAGGCGGAATAGCCCGAAGAGGATTCTATATCACCAAGGCTCGAGGGTTTATAATCAGAGATATCAACCTCAGAAGGAGAGAAAAAATCAACAAGGGAGATAGAGTTTGTAGGAACAAACTCAATATCACAAGAGTTGAAAAATTCATAATAAAAATCAAACTCATCAGGATCACTGACTTGTTGTTCAAAGGAAGAGTCAAAGGACTCAACAAGATCAACATAAGAAGACCGATCCATAAGAAGATCAAGATTACTAAGAAAATCAAGGTTATACTTATTCACAACTAAACCGATATCGAAAAGAAGGTCAAACTATATCAAACAATCTAGGAAGACTTCATCTGAAGGAAGGAGATTATCAAGACACGACACATGTCTAAACTTTCAAATGGATCTACAAAGTGGAGAGCAGGCTCCATAGTCTGTATAGGATGACTCACCTGGTCAACTGCTAGGACCAAGTCCCGAGAAGGTAAGCATGAGAACAGAGGTTGCTTCTCAATAGCAATTGAACGCAAAGGACATGAGGCCACATAGATCACCTATGGTGGGGTCGTGTCTATAGAAACACTGGGAATCAATAAAGGAAAAACATGGTCTCTAGTTAGGTCAAGAGAAGGATAATTTCAATATGACATTGACCAAATATGACATTGGCCAAGAGTGGGATTAACCAAATATGACATTGGTTCAATCACATCAGGATTGCTCTCTGAAAGAAGAGTGGGATCGACCAAAGCTGAGATTCGTTCGATTGCTTGATCAACCAAAGGTTTAGTAGGTTTTTGATCAACTATAGGTTGTTCAAGAGAAGGAAATTCTTGAGTCTCATACCACAATCTTCGTACCTCTACGATAGAAGGGCACTGGTGAGTAAGATGATCTCCCTCACATAGCTTACAAGGGAACTTAATTTTTCACTTCAAATGACTATTTTTCTCAATGGTGTCAACATGAATAGCAGTGCCTGACTGTTTTCTCTCAACATGATCAACTATGGTTGAGATTTTTCCCCCAGCATGACCACCAGAGGCTAGGTGACTGGGTCCAACCTGACTAAAAGAGGCTGGTTGTTGAGAGACTTCAAAATGTTCAAAAATGGGATGACCATGAAACCAAACTCTTCAAACCTCCACGATGGAAGGGCATTTATAAGTAAGTTGGTCTCACTCACAAAGCTTATAATGAAACGTGTGCTTGTGTTTTGAATGGGTATTCTTTTCAATAGTGTCAACATGACTCACAGTGGCTGACAGATTGTCTTCAGCATGAACCACAAAGGGTGAGAGACTGCCCCCAGCATAACCTACAGAGGCTGAGAGACTAGGTCCAACATGACTTGCAAAGGTTGGACAGACACCACCAACATGAACAACAGAGGCTGAATGGTTAGGATCAACATGCTTTGCAACAGTTGAGTGTGTGCCTCCATCATGATCTTTAGAGGCTGGGTGGATGGATCCAACATGACTTGCAGAGGTTGGATGAGGAGGTTGAAGTTGAACATCAGAGGTTGAATAGGTACCCTCACCATGAACTATAGAGGCTAAGTGACTGGATCCAACGTGACCTGGAAAGGTTGGAAGGATCCCACCAACATGATCAACAGAGGCTGGATGGTGAAGATAAACTTGACTTACAGAGGTTGAGTGCTTAGATCCAACATGACCTGTAGAGGTTGGATGAGTGCCCCCAGCGTGAACTACAGAGGCTGGGTGTTGAGGTTCAACTTGACTTGCAGAGGTTGAACGGGTGCCCCCTTTCTTATGTGCCTTATTTCTATTCCTCCATCTTTTACTCCTTTTAGATTGTCGATTACTAGTATCAGTACTTTCACTGTATGAGGTAGAAGGAGGAGGAGAATCAACTACAGGTAAAGGGGAAGCAATGTTTTGATTCCCTTGATATAAGGATCTTACTTGCAAAGCATCGGGGGAATTTAGGATAGTTGGAGTGAAAAACAACCACACCAATATCCCTAGGCTGAATCTAGGTAGATTCAAGGTGGCCATCAAAGGAACACCAACATTCCCTGTGAGAGGAATATTACAGGGATTTCCCAGCATGGGGATATCTTGGTTGGTGTTCAAAGGGGTATTATCCATCGTTTCAAACAACAAGACAAAGTATGAGGTCGACAGGAAACCACAAGTACAAAGTACACACCTGAAGGAAAACTAAGTATAGACAAACCACAGAGAACTCACTAAAAAATTCCTAAAGCCAAACAGAAAAACATGTATAAGATATGATTTTTAGAAGAAATATAATAGATAGTTACTTGGTGTCCCTGTAGATGTTCTTAGGCACAAGCAGAGGAATCACCCACCACCCTCCCACACCTTCTACCAGGGTTACCTTCCAAGCCCATCCAAGGTCAACTAGAAATAGCCTTCTGGTGTACCTGTGTATGAACCCTAGATACATTGAAGAGACTAAAGGCTTCCTTAACTATATTGATAGTCTGGGGGGAAAGTCACAACCCTATTTCATACACATGGGCAGGGTAGTAAATCCCAAAACGTTGTCTAAGATAGAATCTCTAGATGCGGAAAAAACTTGATCTACGCTTTGACAAAGAATCGGAGGGTTATCTCCTCAGTCCAAGTCTCCACGCGACCTTGTGCTTAACTCATGTTTGAGAGGAGATTCACAGATACAATCAACATAAAAAATGGTTTATCTAGTGATTGGCCAACTACGTCTGAAATTTTATACTTATGGAGAGTTAAAACTCCTTAATCCACAAGTATATCCTAAGCTAGTTGGTGTAGGAGCCTATAAAATAAAACCTACTAATAATTTTTAAATTATATCCTTCATTTTAATAGGTTTTTTTTAGTGAGAGGGTCAATGGCATGAAACTTATGTGGTGTTTTGACTCAAAGTTGAAACAAAATGACCAAGCAAAGAGAAATGAAATGAAAAAAGAAAAAACTATTCTCTTTCCTTTTCAAATAGAAACTTGAAAGCCACAAAAGAACTAATTATTTTTATTCTTTTTTCAAAAATATTGATATGCCATGCAATCTAGACTAAAAACCTAATCTACATGCATATAAACCAAAATGTGTTTTTTATCTTTTTCTTTTATAAATGCAAAAGAATAAACAGCCTATCAACTAATGCAAGCAAGTACTGTAAGCAAAGCAAATAGACAACTACTCTACACACCACAAACAAACCCTAGGTTTCCCTAAAGTTGGATACAACCTCTCTTGGAAGGAAATCTCACAAAGGTAAACAAGCCAATAACTTTGAAATGAAGAAATTGATCAAATAATACTGACATAAACAAAGATAAAGAAGTCCCAAGAATCAATCTAGACCTACAAACAGAGGCTGCTCAGTACCTTGTTAAACAAGGTCAAGCCAAAGAAGGAGGTGGGGGGGAAGGCAACAAAAACAAGTTCAAATACTTGAAAGAGAATAAAAAGATAGATAAGGAGCACATAATAGAGATAAATCAACCTATCAAGAGTCATGCACATGCATAGGACCTTTGAATACCCTACAAACAATTCTCAAATCACCCAAAAACCCTAAAAAGTGATGAAAGAACACAAATTCAGGTGCATACGTGGGTTACCTTAAGGCAGGTCACATATGACACACGGGTTGTAGATATTTCAAGTCGTGTATACAATGTAGACACACAACTTCTTAGCCTAAAATTTGCGTATGGATGACAAAAGGCACAAAAAGGGTAAAAAACTGACCTAGGAAGGCAGGAAAGGTGTTCCAACAAACTCAAAAGATGTTCCTAACTTGTAAGAAGGACTTGAAACATTAAAAAAGGATGGAAGAAATACATAGAAACCCTAAACATAAAAGGGTCTCCCCAGTGGAGTCCCCAGTTCTGTTGTAAAGGAAATTTTCCTATGGCTAGGTTTTAAGAGGCTATCAACGTACCAGGGTTGAAAGGTGGATGTGAATGGTTTTGCAAGTAAATACAAACAAGTTCAGAGATTGGAATGGTTCATACCTTATCCAAAATAAGGTTGATCCAAGTAGCCCTTCAATCATCTTCTTTATCCTCTTGTTCCTCTTGCTCCAAGAGACCTACAAAATGATTTATACCTTCCTCAAACCAATATGACTAAATGTAAAGAAATGGTAATCAAAGCAATATGAGAAACTAATCTGACCATGATAAACATCTAATCACAAATAGAAATTCAAATACACATTGAAATATGATTTGGGAAGAAGAAGAACATCACATCTTTATTAATCTTAAAAAAAGTATAAATATACCTCCTCTTCAAGTTGGGCACCTCACGAAACCTTGATCTGGTTCTGTTGCTTCTCTTCTCCAAGGAACTCAGCCTCCAAGCTCTTCAACACAAGGAGAAAGATTGTAGGGAAAAGGTGTGGGAAAAGAGAGCTCCAAATCCTCCAACATAACAATGTAAAGATTCAAGTCCCCCCTCATGGACCTCCCTACCTCTATTTATATGCTTTATGAAGATTTAGGATCGAAGAAAAAGTAGTTACAATTGAAGGACTGAGTTGCATAACTACCCAAACTACCCGAATTTCAAAATACGTATTTTTTTGACATTTTTGGGAGGAATACGTGGGTTGCAAAGACATTAACCACGTATGGAGGAGGTATACGGGGGTTGCAATGCAAAAAGTCCCATATTTAAGGCACACGTGAGTATTATATATAACAAGTTGTGTACATACGCAGGTTTCTTGAAGGAAACTCATGTATACATCAAAAAAGCTCATTTTAAGGGTAGTTCTCGGCATTTTCAGACTTTGGTGTCTTCTGAAAATTTTTAACTAACTGAAATATATTTCCAACGATGTAGAGATGAGGTCCAATGGAGTTACATAAATCAATATATAGATCCTCCAAGTTAGGTATTTTTTCGGTGACTTTCATGAAGTGTCGTCATGGAAGTGTCAACATGCGACAGAATCATGGGAAAGTGGTCACACGAAGAGATGTGTAATTTTGAGCTATAACAAGGTTATGAAAACAAGTAATAAGAAACGTTTCATTTTTGTATTTGAATTTTAAATTTTTGGTTTGATTCAAAGGAACAATATTTGTTTCATTTTTTTCGGCTCGATTAGGAATTTAAGATTGAACCGAAATATTAGGGATAGAAGACTAAGAATTATTTCATTGGATTTGAATTTAAAGGAGATGTCCATCTTTGGAGCCGATGATGAAATAAATAGATATAGCAATGAAGGAGCTTCACTCGGTTCTTTGCGCCCATCTCGAGTTCTTCATCAACTCTAAAGCATGGTACATAGTTGAAGAAATATCGGACAAAGATGAACCTCTTGAGAAAGAATTAACAATGGAATATCATATGCCCCAACATATTGAATGTGAAGCACATGAATCCCAAGTGAGAGATGAATTAATGAAGCACATAAAAGCCATAGCAGTTGCAGGAAGCTCCAGTTTGAAGATGTCTTATTCCATGGACAATTCAGGGTAATTGAAATTGAGCCATGGTGAGACCTCTCCATGAATATGTTTAAGACACGTGGGCCTGGTATGGCACATAAAATATACCAACAACACCAAGAGGAGAGAATATACCACCAGCCTCATCAGCATCTATTGGTGTATGGTTATCGTAGTCATAACATCAAATTCGTTTTGTATTGTTGTCTGATTTCCATTTTCATTCTAGATGTGATTACAACGTATGTTGATATGAGAAATTAAGCATTTTGGTGAATGATCATTGGGTGTCCATTCGTTGATTGGGTGATTAGGTGTCCATCTGCTGACAAATCAAAATATTGGTATGCTGTATTAGAATGACTCGCCATAGTGTTTGCTTCAAGTATCCATTGTGTTATTCTTTCAAGTATTTATGTGATGTTGTTGTAGCACATTGTTCATTCTAGTTCGACTCTATTGTATTAAGTATTTTACATAATTGTCAACTCATTTTTATAATTTGATTGACCACTTTCAGTGGCATTGACCAAACCCACCTCCTTTCTCCCAATTCTTAAATAGAAAAATGGAGGTCTTTATTGATTTTGAGATGAATGAGTATTATAACTAGAATCTCAATGAAAACTACAAATGAATGAGTGAAATATGCTTCTTGTGCTCATTTCTTTAAAAAAACGCTAAAAAATACAAATATTCTTCTTGTATATGAAGTTGTAGGGTTCTAGCTCAATGGTAGAGCATATGCATTATAAAATGCAGAATCATTGTAAATTGTCTCAACGTAGGACAAAAGAAAAGTGTATATTGTCTTAAATATTGTCTTTAAGTGAATGTCTTCAATATTGTCTTGATTGTGTTTATTGTGTTTAGTTCTTGCATAATAAATTCAATTGTTTGGTTTTGGTTCTCAAGCTTCATAGATGTTGATTCTTCCTTAGGTATCACTTGCTTCCTTATGTGTCTTTAAGAATAGGCCGCTATGATGGACCATGAACTGATTACATATCTCTTGGTGGATTTTCTATCATGTGAATATAACATGCCAAATCAAAATATAAATAACATATCAACTCGACATTTAAATTTTTATTGTATTAGTTTGAATATACTTAATGAAGCAATATTAACTTGACATTTAACTTTTTATTGTATTAATTTGACTATATAGATATTGAATGCATATGCAATGTTAAGCCCTATTAGGATTAACTAACATAAACATCCCACAAATTGTCTTTACAAATTACCATATGTTTTTTTATATTATCATATTTAAACTTCCCAAGTTCCTACCACTTTGTCTATACAAAGTACCATATGTTTCTTTTATATTATCATTAATACAAAATTTAACATTTTTTTATAACATATTGGATATTGGTTTGCTTTCATCTTTTATATTATCATTAATACAAAATTTAACATTTTTTTTAACATATTGGATATTGGTTTGCATTCATGATGTATCTCAAACCTTTAGTATCATTATAGATCCATCTTCAAAGGGGATCTACCAAGGGCTCAAAGAAATATCTCTCTAGGTGTAAACCCCTTTTTAGAGTGTAAAATTTGAGGAAGTATTTTAATTTATCTAATTTGTTTGTGTGTGTGTGTGTATACATATATAGTTTTAAATGTTTTAAATATAATTTGAGTCGACATGTTATTTTTTTATATAATAATTTTTTTAAAAGATAAGTGTTAGCTCTATGATGAGCACTGAAGGATTTACATACCTCTCCCTTTTCAATTTGAAGAAATTGAGAACGCTTTTTCTGAACTAAACACTTGCTTAAAGACAATATTTAAGATAATACACAAATTTTCTTTTGTCTTAACACAATTTACACAAATATTGTCTTAATACCAGCCTTTATATAGTAGTGTGATTTTAGCTACATAGGAAACACTAAAGAGCACGTCCATGCTCACATAACTCTCATACATCTTTTATATTGGAACAATAAAAGTGTTCATTGCCTTGTTGTTGTAGAGTCTAGTTGTGCTAGTGATTTAGAGTGAAATATTTTCCCAATCTCCAAAGGGTCCAAAGCCTTAATGGATTGAAACTTCTAAATGATGTTATTTATTTGTAAGTGTATTGTTAAAATCATAGAATTTTATTAAGAGATCACTATATCTTTTTTTAAATAATTTACATTTTTATTCAATTATATATAATATATTAAAATTGTAATAATATTTTTTTTAATATATATCTCTTCCTTTTTAATTGAAAACTAAAACAATTGAATTTATTATTTAATTATATATAATGTAAAATTTATATTAAATTTGTAATAATATATTTTATTTTATAATATATACATATATATATATATATTGAAAATGTGTTTTAAATTTTTATTTAATCATATATAATATAAAATTTAATTTAATTATATATAATATAAAATTTATATTAAAATTGTAATAATAAGTTTTCGTTTATATATATATATATATATGCATGCATGTTATTTGTATTGAAAATCAGACTAATCGTAATCCTTGCCATGAGGTGTCAGTTGGTCGATGCTTGGTAGATTGATTGAGAGGATGTTTGGTTGGAAATTTATTGACTAATATATCATTTATTTTGCTTGATGATCGATGTGATCGAATAAGCTCATGGATTCGAAGGATTAATTCAACCAGAGTTACATATGTACTTTATGATATCAAGGCGTCAGATCAGGTAGACGCTTGGCAGCCATGCTGTGTGAATGCTTGGAAGGGAGATCCTGAGGTGAGATGTTTCTTTTATTTCGATGGTTAAAGGTTTTTCCTGGTAGGTCCTCCGTATTGCTTTCCAGGTGGATTTTTTTAATATTTTGTTAGACTGCTATATCAAAGTACGGTCTCCTTTAATCTTTTATGGACATGTTGGTTCTTGATTTAATGTCGCTCCGAACGATGAAATCCTTAGTGTTGAAATATTGTAACTTCGAAGAATATTCTATATGTATCTTTTGTGGTCCCCGATGGTCCTACCAGGAGAACCACTTGTATTATCTTGTACCCCGATGCTTCTAATCGAAAGAACTAACAAGATTCATGAGGTTGTCCCCTCTAATTCTAAAGGTGGGTCATTAGCACCCCAGTGTGGTTACTTGAGCCTACATGTGTAACTTGAGCCTACATGATTAACTCGAGCCTACATGTCAGATGAGTTAATTGAAGTGAATGGATGAATATAAATACAGGTGTAGCTCTCCTAATTTTAGCACACACTCTCACTTGTGTAGCACATTAGTGGAGAAGAGAAGTAGCTGGAGAAGGAGGAGGATCAGGCTTTTATCTCCTTGCTGGTTTTATCTTTTATCTTTTATCTTTTTGGGGCATCTATATTGAGGAATATTTTGCTGGGTTTTTCCCTTTAGGGTTTTCCCAGGATAAATCTTTGTGTTCCTTTTGTATGGTTGTGCTTGTCTATCTTTCAGTGATCCTGTTTATATGCTTTTGTTATGAAAATGAAATGAAGTACTCATGTCTTAGCTAAGCATATGAAAATTTAACATGGTATCAGAGCCACCCTGAAAAGAAGACATTGTGTAGCTAGAAATTCTAGGGCTTCTTACTTTTTGGTTCTCTCTCCACAATCGATCAGCAAAAGAAGGCTAGGATGACTCTCCATTTAAGGGCGCATCTTTCTGTCAAAGCGGAATTCAATTCCGAGCATTTTCAGTTTTCAGTGTGGGAAATTAGGGCTTCTTGCAGAAGAAGAATTTTTGAGTGAGCCCAACATAAGATTTCTCTCCTAATCAAAATCGAATTTTATAGACCTGGATCAATATTTTTGGTTGGGTGAAACTCTGGGAAGGTCAAACCCTAGTTTGACCCGAAGCTAGAAAAACCCTAAATACTAAAACTGCTAAGTTTTGGTATATTCACTATATCCAAATATTGGTGAAGTTTCAGGAGCTGAAAATTGCAGAGACTGAAGATCTAATCCTGATGAACACTGTGTCCAAAATTATGCCTCATATTCTCTATATTATAGGAGATATGATCCCTCCAATTTAGGGTTCCATCCTCTTCTAGAATTCATCCCTAAACAGGACACCTAGGTAAAATTGCTATAGCTCGGGCTACATAGGTCCAAATGGAATTACTGAAAATGTTCCAGAAATCAAATGGATTGTACTTTCTGTGGTACGAATTTCAAAACCTGAAGATGAACCAGTGACACATGGCATGCTGTACAACTTCACTATTCTGAAGAGTCCTGTAACAGGTCACCCTGGGAAAATGATCATAAATCCCAATTTTTGAAAACCAATTCTGATGAAACCTATGGTTT
Organism: Pseudotsuga menziesii; assembly: GCA_001517045.1. Classification (NCBI taxonomy): domain Eukaryota; kingdom Viridiplantae; phylum Streptophyta; class Pinopsida; order Pinales; family Pinaceae; genus Pseudotsuga; species Pseudotsuga menziesii. The sequence continues at coordinate 463,856 of LPNX010855579.1, forward strand.
TGGATCAGGGACATGTAACGATACCGTAGTACAAAATTTCAGACACAGAGGAGTAGTAACTTCGGTGATATCACGGAAACAGTAATAGGAATTTCTGCAGAAGAAGTTGGAAAACTAGGGCTTCCTGTTCTGGGAGCTTCCCTCCACTGTTTTCAGAAAAGGAGTACATTAGACAGCTCCATTTGAAGAGATACATCTTTCTATCCAATCATATCTGAAAGGTTCCAAGTTTTGAAAATTAGGGTTTCTCTGACAAACCCTAGATCAGCCAGCTCGGGAAGCGGGACGGACACCTCAAATTGATAAGATATAATCTTTTGCTATTTGCATTTGAGGTTCTCATTTCAAAGTGATCTATCACATCAGCTTGATGATAATCTTGGTGAATTTGAAAACTTCCAAGCATGAAAGTATTTGATCCCTCTAAAGAAAATGAATTGGACACCTACATGAGTAGAGAGGTTCCAGTTCTAGAGGGAGATGAGCCTCAAAGCCTTACACAAGAAGAACTTGATCAAGGCCAAGAAGATCACTGTTGATTCAATCACGGATCAAATTGTACCACAAGTGTCTTCCCCAAAGACAATGAATATGTTTGATTCCTTGATCAAGCTATTTGAAGATAAGAAGATAGATTTGAGAAAACAGTTGAAGAATGTGAAGATCCAGAATGCATAACATCTTGAAGCGGTAGAAGAAGAAGTAGAGAATGAAGAAGTGGTGATAGCCACCTTGAATGGCCTCCCATGATCATGGGATTCATTCATGCGAGGAATGTGTGCTAGAAGGAAGTGATGACTTTCAATTGAATTTGGGAAGAAGAAGAAGATCGTCTCATAAGAAGAGAAGAAGAAAGATGGGAGCAAATTGAAGATCAAGCTCTCACCATTCAAAGAAGATCCCTCAAGAGACGAGGAATATGAAGAACTCAATTCTTGATGAACCTCTTATCCATGTTATCATTTGGATAAGAAATGATGATTTCATGAATAAATAAGATGATGAAGGAGAATGATCAAGAAGGAGTCTACCCACAAAACAAACAAAAGATAAGTATTCAATTGTCATTTAATGATATTGTTTTGTTATGCATATTCAGTTGATGTGTTATGCATGATAGATTGTTTGCATTAATGATTGTATACTACTAATATGCACGTGATCGGTAAGTAGCTCATGGTGCTATACATCTCTCCATTGCTACTTATCTAGAATGAAACCACTTTACATGACATATTGGATTAATGCACAATCTCAATGATGTCATCTAGAAAGTTTCCGTGAGATATGGATGAATGTTGTATTGGCTAAATAGTTGCATGATGCATAAGAATTTGTTGTTATGCATATGTTTTATGAAATAGTTCTAACCATGCAATTGGTGCATTTGAATTGTAGGAAAGGTCCTGAAAAACCTCCTACAAGAAAACAAGGATGAGACTTGTTCTAAAGAACAAGTGATGACAATTCAATAAACATGAATCTGAAGCTCCCAGGGTTAGAGACACCATGATGAAAGAACGAGCTTCAGAGAGCTGTAGATCCACCTCAAAGGATGAATACCACCATGGGTATAAGAGATAACTCAAGATGAAGAAAAGAATGCTATGATGAAAGAATAACAGTTGATCATGGGGAATGATGTGTACGATATCATTTTGAGACATAAAGGGAAGTACGTAGTATCTTCCATATGGATCTACAAGAACAAGTGTACAAATCAAAGGTTCATGATTTGCCTCAGAAAGAATAGACTATGACATGACATACTCTATTGACAAGTATATATCAAGCATAGAGCCACCTGTATAGAATGAAGAGGGAAGATGATACTCCACTTCAGGGGGAGTGACTACAGAAGATATCTAAGTTCGACATGGCACGACATGATGGACAACTTCCTTCTGGATCGAGACTTTACAAAGAGTAAAGAGGGTTCCAACCTTCAAGGTTGAATGCAGAAGACTAGGATATGTCGATGACCCGACAAGACGAACTCATGGAAGATGTTATGATGAAAGAATCTAGAATGATGTTTGGGATACAGTTCCCAAACCAGAAGGAAAGAGTATAGTATCCTACAAATGGATAGGAAAAATAAAGCATGTAGCTGATGGAAGTATTGAGAATTATAAAGCAAGATTGGTGGCCAGAGGTTTCTCTCAGAAAGAGGGAATTGATTATGAAGAGACATTTGCCCCAGTAGCATGGTATACTTCAATTAGAGCTACCATGGTACTTGCATCCATGATGAAGTGGGAATTACACCAGATGGATGTGAAAACAGCTTTTCTAAATGGTGTTATCAAAGAAGAAGTATACATAGAACAACCACAAGGATTTGAAGTTGAAGATATACATACTCATGTATGCAAGTTGAAGAAGGCATTATATGGTCTTAAACAAGCTCCTCGAGCTTGGTATGAAAGAATAGATGGTTTCTTGTCGAGCATGGGCTTTACCAAAAGTAAAGCTGATCCTAACCTTTATCTCAAGGTTGTAGAAGATGAACTTGTCATCCTGTTATTATATGTGGATAACTTATCCTTGACAAGAAATGAGAAATAGGTCATGGAAAGCAAGAACAAACTGGCAGAAGAATTTGAGATGAAAGACCTTGGGTTAATGCATTATTTCATACGTCTGGAAGTATGGAAAAGTTCAGAAGAAATATTTCTCAACCAGGGAAAGTATGCGGTAAAGATATTGAAGAGATTCAATATGTTGGAATGCAAAGTCATGGCCACACCCATGGACTCCAACCTGAAGCTGTTAGCTGATGACTCATTAGAGTTAGTGGATATGGCTCATTACAGACAGATCATTGGGTCATTGATGTACTTAACAAATACCATACCAGACATTTGCTTTGCTATGAACACCTTAAGTCAATATCTTGTTCAACCAAGATGGGTTCACCTAGTAACTGCAAAACATGTGATGAGATATCTGAAAGGGACTATAGACTTTGGTTTATATTATGATGGTAGCCATGAGTATAGATTATATGGCTACACAGATGCAGATTGGGCTGGAAGTATCTCAGACATGAAAAGCACATTAGGTAGATGCTTTTGTTTGGGGTCTGCTATGAGTTAATGGTTTAGCAGGAAACAATCCAATGTTTCTCGTAGTATGGCTGAAGCAAGATACATAGCAGATTGCTCTGCTAAGTTGTGAAGCCATATGGATTCGGAAGCTGATATCAGGTCTCTTTGAACTGAAGATGGATACTACAATGATTCTATGTGATAACTAGAGTTGTGATGACAGAGAACCCTGTGTTCCATCGTAACACATAGAAATCTGGTATTTCTACATACGAGATAAGATATAGATGATAATGTTTAAGTTTTCCCATACTAAAGATATAGATGATGTTTCAGTATTTACATACTGTAGATGCAAATGATGGTGATTCCATATTTTTATACTGAATATAGAGATGATGATGCTTTCAGTATTTCTATACTGAAGATATAGATGATGATGCTTTCAGTATTCACATACTAGAGATACAGATGGTGATAGTTCAGTATTCACATATTGAAGATGTAGATGATGATGGTTTGGTTGTTGATGTGCTAACGAAGCCTCTATCTCGAGTAAAGTTTAAACACTTTCGAGACAAGCTTGATGAGGTTTGGAAGAACCTTCCTCGAAAGGAGGAGTCGTGATGTTGCAGTGGGATTGTATCATCCCTGGGCATCTGCCCTAAAGTGATCTGGTGACCTTGGTCCTCGAGAATGAAGAGGGATTGTATCATCCTAGGACATCTGTCCAAAATAGATCCGGTGACTTCGGTCTTCGTAAATGTGGTGGGATTGCATCATCCTTGAACTTCGGTTCAAATGTATCCGGAGGTCTCGACCCCCATGAATGTGGTAGGATTGCATCATCCGTGAACTTTGGTTCAAAATGTATTCGGAGGTCTCAGCCCCTGTGAAAGTGGTGGATTGCATCATCCTTGAACCTCGGTTCACAATGTATCCGAAGGTCTCGACCCCCGTGAAAGTGGTGGATTGCATCATCCCTGAATCACGGTTTAAAATGTATCCGGAGGTATCGTCCCTCATGAAAGTGGTGGATTGCATCATCCCTAAACCTCGGTTCAAAATGTATCCGGAGGTCTTGGCCCCCGTGAAAGTGGTAGGATTGCATCATCCTTGAACCTCGGTTCAAAATGTATACGGAGATCTCGGTCACCGTGAATGTGGTAGGATTGTATCATCCTTGAACTTCGGTTCAGAACGGATCCGGTGACTTCGGTACTCGAGAACGTGTGTTGATCTCGTAATTACAAGAGGAAGGGTTGTCTAAGTTCCACAACTGTGTTGATCCCGTAATTCCAAAAGGAAGGATCATCAGTAACTCCGTAAAGACCTAAATCCCGTATATCTGAAAGGAAGGATCATTGACTTGATCCCGTAATTCCAATAGGAAGGATTGTCTGAGTTCCACAGATGTGTTGATCCCGTAATTCTGAAAGGAAGGATCATTAGTAACTCCATAAAGACCTAAATCCTGTAATTTCGAATGGAAGGATCGTTGGTAGCTCCATAAAGACTTGATTCCATAATTCCAACAGGAAGGATTGTCTGAGTTCCATAGATGTGTTGATCCCGTAATTCCAATAGGAAGGATTGTTTGAGTTCCACAAATGTGTTGATCCTGTAATTCCGAAAGGAAGGATCGTTAGCAACTCCATAAAGACCTAAATCCCATAATTCCGAAAGGAAGGATCGTTAGTAGCTCCGTAAAGACCTGATCCCGTAATTCTGAAAGGAAGGATCGTCTGAGCTCCATAGATGTGTTGATCCCGTAATTCTGAAAGGAAGGATCATTAGTAACTCCATAAAGACCTAAATCCCATAATTTCGATAGGAAGGATCGTCTGAGTACCATAGATATGTTGATCCCGTAATTCCGAAAGGAAGGATCATGTTGATGTTTTGATGTTTTGATGATGTTGATGTTTTGATGATAATGATTTTTTGGTGATGATGATATTTTCATGATGATGTTTCTGATGAAAAGATCAAAGTATGATGCTGATGTTGTTGCTGATCGAAAGTGTTGAAGATGATGTTGCTGATCGAAAGGTCAAAGTGATAAAGATGATGTTGCTGATCGAAAGGTCAAAATGCTGAAGATGATGTTTCTGATCGAAAGGTCAAAGTGCTGAAGATGTTGTTGATTGAAGCAGTCAAAGTATTAATGATGATGAAGACTGAAGATTGAAGATGAAGACTACATAATGTTGAAAAGATTCCAATGATTTATAGATGTATTACCCTGATGATGTTGATGATGTTCTCTATCCTACTATTGTTTTTGTTGATGTTGTTGTAGAATACCCATCTCATTAAGGGGGAGTGTTGAAATATTGTAACTTCGAAGAATATTCTATGTGTATCTTTTGTGGTCCCCGATGGTCCTACCGGTAGAATCACTTGTATTGTCTTGTACCCCGATGCTTCTAATCAGAAGAACTAATAAGAGTCATGAGGTTGTCCCCTCTAATTGTAAAGGTGGGTCATTAGCACCCCAGTGTGGTTACTTGAGCCTACATGTGTAACCCGAGCCTACATGATTAACTTGAGCCTACATGTTGGATGAGTTAATTGAAGTGAACGGATGAATATAAATAGAGGTGTAGCTCTCCTCATTTGAGCACACACTCTCACTTGTGTAGTGCATTAGTGGAGAAGAGAAGTAGCTGGAGAAGGAGGAGGATCAGGCTTTGATCTCCTTGTTGATTTTATCTTTTATCTTTTATCTTTTTGGGGCATCTATATTGAGGAAGCTTTTGCGGGGTTTTTCCCTTTAGGGTTTTCCCAGGATAAATATTTGTGTTCCTTTTGTATGGTTGTGCTTGTCTATCTTTCAGTGATCCTGTTTATATGCTTTTGTTATGAAAATGAAATGAAGTACTGATGTCTTAGCTAAGCATATGAAAAGTTAACACTTAGCACGTACGCCTCCTGGGGTACTGAACTGTTTAAATGAGGGTAAACATGATGTAATAAGGGTTACTGAGATTCATTCTAGTGAGAGGTTTTTTTTCATGCGTTATGGGGGTTCCATTGATCCATGAGGTGAATGCCAGTTTCATCCCCATGATTGCTTGTATGTATGGGGATATTGGGGATGGTCGAAGTTCCAGTTTTGTTATTTGTCCTCCAAATTCTACAAATAGGCCTATTGCTGTTGAATTGGAAGGAGGTTTGTGATGTCAGGTTCATTGTGTAGTTTCTGAGCAGTGCTCTTTGGTTTATGATAAGCCGTTGTCGGGGTTTTGAAGAGTTCTTGTAATGGAGGAGTTTCAAAGGATTCTATGACTCATCCTTCCGAGAAGTGCTTGTTGCGCAACAAGGGTGTTCCATTACTATGAAAGGAGGATATTGGTACCTATCCTGTGAACTCAGTTTCGGGCAGTGGTGCTAAGGAAGGTAGGTGGTCCAACTTATGTCGTGCGAATGTTTTGATTTCTTGTGCTGTGAATGTTTTGCATGGTGGACTCGGACCGATGCAATGTATTGTTCCTAAGGAATGAACATTGGTTCATGATAGGTGTTTGGAGGAGTCGATCCATAATGCTAGTTTTGAGAATTATTTTGTGTCATCTTTGAAGCCCGTGGGTTTTGATTCTAATGCTATGGATGGTATAGTTCAATTGGCTCATGTTTCGTAGGTACTTTCAGATGCTTGTTCTGGTTTACCTTTTGGTTTGGGGGGTTATAAGGATTCTTGCTATCATTTGGACGTTGTATGTGAACCATTACTTGAATATCCTATTAATAAATTGGTGTCAGTTGAAGTCATGGAAGGTGTTGTTAGGGTTCCAAGTCTTGTGGTGGAAGGTTTGGTTGGTTCGATGAAACATTGTAATTTGGCATCTCTTTTGTACTCTATGATGGCAGAAGGTTTCAGCAGTGGGCTGGCTAGAGATTCGGATTGCAATGCCTCTATTGCAGTGGCTGAGCCTTCCGATTCATTGGGGAATTATCTTCGGGATATTGTCTTGGCCTCGCAGTTTGTTGCTGAGAATCCGGAGGTGTTGGAATATATTAAGAAGAGATCACACAAGTCCATAAGGAGACTTGTAAAGCCGGTCTTGATGACTGTGGGCGAGGATGTGGGCCTAAATGATATCATTCTCACTAATGCGACGAATTTGGTTGGAAGGTTTGGGGGACATAAATTCAATTCTGATAGTTTAAATGGTTGGGCTGCATCGGTATGGAAAGAGATCATTAAAGAGACACCTGCGATTTTTCTCCTTCCAAGAGGTTGGATTGCTTTCAAATTCATCAATGAGGAAGATGTTAATCTAGTTCTGGCTCGTGTCTGTTGTTGGGACAATGCTGGGCTTTTAATCAAAAGGTGGACGCCTCTTTTTGATCCTCGATTTGAAAGGTACGATCAAATTCTGCTATGGGTTAAAATCCCTAATTTACCTTTCGAATATTGGTCTGCTGATTTCTTTAAGTTGGTAGGGAATATTCTCGGTATACATTTAGAAATTGATTTCTCTTATTTGCAATATGGAGTATGTTGTATGGGAAGGGTTTTAGTTTTGTTAGATTTTTGGAACGGGTTGCCTGTTGATTTGGTCATTAAAAAAGGAAATTCAGAACTCTGTCAGCCTCTGGACTATTTGGGTATTCCATTTAGGTGTTATAGATGTCATGTTCATGGTCACTTAGTGAATGAATGTTCACTCCCTTTCAATAAAAAATCCTCCTCTGTTGTTCATAAAATTTGGAAGGCCAAAAAATGTGAGTCAAATTTGGTTGTTAAGGAGGGTTTGGCACCTGAAGAGATATCGGAGGATTTGAACCTTTCACACCAGCCTCTAGAGGGTAAGGTTATTGGTGCACAATCTTCTTTATCACTACTTAAACCTCTGTGTTTTAATACTTTGTATGAGGGTTTAGGGTGGGATAAGATTGTTAAGGAACCTGTTTCGGAAACATCCTATGATTCTGTGTAGAATGTTGCTTTAAGAAACCTTGGGTTTGTTTCCCCTCCTAAGGCTTCTCCTGTTGTGCATAAGGGTTATTTTGTTTGATCTGTCTCGAAATATTTTATTGATGGGTATGGATTAGATCGTGATCCTTCTGAGATTCCCCTTGATAAGGGATGGTTTGGAGCACTGGATAAAGCTAATCATACTGTGAATGTTGGAACTGGGGCACTTAGAGCTTTGATTGCCTCTCCGAGGTTTCCCTTATGATCCTTATGACCCTTAATTGCAGAGGTTTGACTAGTTTACCTAAAAAACTAGTGGTTAAAAGACTGATTGAACAATATGCTTTAGATGTAATTTACTTACAAGAAACTATGTGTGAAGGAGGTTTACTGGTAAAGGATATGGAATCAATGTTAAAGGGTTGGCAGTTTGTATCTGTTGATGCTAAGGGAAGATCTAGGGGGCTTCTTCTAGGGTGGAGGACTCATAACTTCCTTTTGTTGAATGCATGAGCTATGCCCTCTAGTATTTGTGTTGTGTTACATTCTATTGAATTGCAGCTGGATTTAATCTTTATAAATCTGTATGGGCCTTATTCGGATAGGGAACTCTTCTGGAATAATCTATCGGGAATGGATTGTTTCAATAGCCCTTATTTGGTTTTTGGGGGAGATTTAAATTTCTCTTTGGGAATGTTTGAGATTTGGGGGGTTAATGCTCGAGTGGATGCATTATTAGATTACTTTACTAATTTTTTGGATGGGTTAGGGCTTATTGACATTGTCTTTCTGGTATCAATTCCAACTTGGTCTAATTGCAGAGTTGGTTCTTAGAGCATCTGTAAAAGGTTGGATAGACTTTTATTATGAGTTGATTTCCTAGATAAGGATTTTATTCTCAAGCAATGGATAGGGTGTGGACGAAATTTAGATCATCATCCTGTTTTTCTACAAATATCTTCTAGCACCGCTAAGGTTCACTATCCTTTTAAGTTTAATGCATGCTCACTAGAAAAGATGGAGCTGGTTGAGGTATTAAAAGGAGCCTGGGTGGTTTATGATGCTCTGTCTGATATTTCCCCTGCATCCCAGTTTGTTGCGAACCTTAAAAGAATTAAAGATCTATCCATTGTTTGGTCCTTGAAGAAAAGAGCTTAGGATATAAAGGACTTAGTGGATATTGAATTTGAATTGAAGATGTATTTTGATAGGGTTAATATTGGTTTTACCTCAGAGGAGGATAAATTGACTTTGGTTGAGCTTGAATCTCGTAAGAGAACTATTTTATGTTTTCGAGAAAAGGAGGATTGACAAAAAAGCAGGGCATTATGGTTGCTTTGTGGTGATGATAATACACCATATTTCCATAAATTTGTGGCTCATAGGAAAAGCTTAATACTATATGGAAAATTCATGATGATTCTGCCAAGCTTGTTGATGGTGCTGAGGCTATTGTAGAGGCCAAGATTCAGTATTTTGAATCCTTGTTTAGGGAAGAAGTTGATCTTCATCTCCCTGAGATTGTGCAAAGAGCTGGTTGTTTTCCCACACCTATTACTAAGGATGACAATAGTGAGCTTATGAAGTGTGTTCTTTTACAAGATCTTAAGCATATTATTTCCATTAGAAAAAATGATAAGAGTCCGAGACCTGATGGAATTCCTATAGAGGTTTACAGATGTCTTTTTGATATGTTGGGAGAGGATCTTCTGAGAATTTTGAGCTTTCAAGGACTAGTGGAAAGATTCCTGCGGTTTTCAACACTACTTTTATTGCGCTCATCCCAAAGATTGATCATCCTTTATCTTTAGAGGATTTTCGACCGATCTCCTTGTGTAATTTTGTTTACAAAATTATTGGCAAGATTATCTCTATCAAGATCAAAAATGTTTTGGGTAGGTGCATATCTGGTGAACAGTTTGGGTTTTTGTTGGGTAGGAAGATTCATGATGCAGTTGGGGTCATTCAGGAAGGTATGCATACTATGCATTGTAAATATTTAAAGGTTGTAATGATACAAAATGATTTATCTAAAGCTTATGATCGTGTAAGCTAGACCTACCTTCGGGTTATTCTTTCCAAATTAGGTTTTGCTAGGAGCTGTATTTCGTGGATCATGAGTAGTCTCTCCTCTATATCATTCTCTTTGCTTATTAATGGTGTTGCAACTACTTTTTTTAAAGCTGGTAGGGGACTCAGACAAGGCTTCCCTTTGGCACCTTTACTGTTTTTGGTGGTGGTTGAAGGTTTAGACAGGGCTATTCTTTATGCCAAAGCAAATGAGACTTATCATGGATTATCTTTTGGAAATGATATTGTCTTAACCCATGTTTTTTTGTGGATGATGTAGTTATGGTCAATGATGGTTCTGAACAATCTTTTTTTCATTATATGATATTTTACTAATATTTTGTAAAGCTTTAGGGATGAAGATAAACAATGATAAACCTACTTTATTTTATTCTTGTATGGAAGAAGCTGAGGTTGTTACATTACAGAATATTTTTACCTTTCTTGTTGAAATAATTGTAAATGGTATGAAATATTTGGGTTTTTATCTCAAACCTTGCAATATCTCTTAAAGGATTGGGATTGGATGATTATAAAGGTAGAAAAAATGATTTATCATTGGAACTTTCGTTGGTTATCTAAGAGGGGTAAGTTGATATTGATTAAAGCAATATTAGAGGCCATTCCGGTCTATTGGATGCACTTTTGGATTCTAATGGAGATTATTGAAAAAATCAGAAAGCTTTGTTTCAAATTTCTTTGGTGTGGTAAGCAGAATTCTCATGGCTTACCCTCGACATCCTGGAAGCTATTGGCTAATCCTAAGTATTTGGGAGGCTGGGGACTTAAAGTTCCTCTGGCTTTTGCTAAAACATTGGAAGAAAAAAATGTATGGAATATTATTCAAGGTTCGAGACTATGGGTAAAGATTGTATATCAGAAATATATTCATCCAATGAATATTATTGAATGGATTAGATCTCCTATCAAAAGGAAAAAGAATATATCAATTTGTTGGAAAGTTGTGGTGTGGGCTTTTGACATTATTGGATATTTTTTGGTATGCAAGATTGGTAATGGTAATGCTGTCCGTATTGGGTTAGAACCTTGGATAGGATGTAAATGGAGACATGCTCTACCAGAGCCTATGCTGGAAAAATTACATCTGGATGGATTTATTGTTTATCTGATATTGGACATCTTGGAATGTTTGCATTGTTGGCTCAACAATGGTTTTCTGCAGATTTCAATGGATTTACTCATCCTCTTGAGATTGATGTGTGGAATGGATATTTAGCCATACTTAAATCCAGACATGTTAGGATTTCTAATGATGCTGATACTCTTGTTTGGAATTTATCTAAATCTCGCAGGTATTATCCTAAAGATGGTTATGCTCATCTTATGAATAGGGACATGGACCTTATCTGGTGGTGGAAAGTCTTATGGAAGCTGAGATGTCCTCTCAAGTCTAAACTTTTTTGCTAGTTTCTCTTTTCTAGTAAAGCGTTGACTTGGGATGTTCTTCTCCTAAAAGGTCGTGAAGGACTTGGCAGATGTTATCTGTGCAAAATGGAAGGAGAAACCAATTTTCATATTGGAGTAGAGTGTCCTTTAAATAGTCTGTGTGGTTAATTATTGAGGATCATTTCAGACTCATTAATCTATGGAATGGAGATTCTGTGACAGCTTGTTTCAAAAACTCGTGTCTGAATTCGGAAGTGGCAACTTTCAAACCATTAGCTATCATTGTTTTATGGTTTATCTGGAAGGCTAAAAATTTGTCTTGTTTTGAGGATTTGTCCTTAACTCCTGCTCAGGTTTCTAGTTTCAGCTTGGGAATGATGAAGAATATTCCACAGAAGCATTATGTGGCATCAATATGTACCATCATGATTGAAGTTATTGATAAATCCTATGCTTGGGGTTTTTTGATGGATCTGCAGCTCGGGAACCCATAGCTTGTGGAGCTGGAGGTATGCTATTTTTATAAGATGTTCATTTTTTTCCTTTAAAGTTGGATTAGGAGGGGGTACTAATAATTTTGCAGAATTATGTTCCCTCAAGCTTCTACTTACTCTCGCTCGAAGGAAATCTTTGGATAAAATTCATATTTTCAGTGATTCTCAGTTAGTTATTAACTAGGCATCTGGTAAGTACCGAATTTTGAATTTAGAATTAGCCATGATTCTCCGGGATGTTAATAAGTTAACTGACTATTTCGATTCTGTGTCGTTTAGACATATCTATCGGGAAATAAATTCTTCTGCAGATGCCTTGGCAAAAGCTGGAGGAAGTATTTCGGAAGGTTCCTCGACCATTAAAGAATCAGAGACGATACCGTGGTGGAAACCTATTAGGTTTTCTAAATAAGCATTTTATAACAGGTTCAGCATGGTGAAGACTTGCTATTGTTTTTTTTGAGGTGCTCGAGATACTATGATCTATACTTTATTTCATATTTTTTACTTGATGGTGATACTCTTTGATGAGCGGTTTGGGTTGATGATGATTTACTGAACAGTTCTTGTTGAGATGGTTTTTTGAGATGTTGGCTAAGTTTTGGTTTTATATCAGCATTTTACTTTCAAGCATTTGACATTCGGTTTTATGAGCTCTTTTGGAGCTTTATTTTGAATGATTTTAATTTTTTCAAATTGAAAGATAATGCAAAGATTAGTGTTCTTGATCAGTTTTAATTTGGTCATCACTTTTTGAGTTGGCTACAAGTCTTTACTGTTTATATGAGCTCTTTATTGAGTATTATCATGATTGTCACTACTAGCTATAAGGTTGGGACTTCCAGCTGTTAATGGTCTTTTGGGCCATGTGTTAAATGTAAATAAAGCTATAAAGAAAATTGTTTGACATGGTAAAGGAATAACCAATCACAACCATCTGACAATCAGGGCTCCATTTAGGTGGGCCGGACACCCATCAAAATTTCCGATAACAATCAAAATCTTAAACGTTTTCTCTATCCTAAACCAGATTTTGACGGTTTAGGTAAAATCTTAGCTGTATTCGACGGGTAAATTGTCCCATGACGGGCATTTACCCGTCAAATTCCATCCCTGATTAGTCTCGGATCTATAGGTTATTCCCATGGTAAATATGAAACATTGGGAAAAGGATTGTTTATTCATAGTTTCTCGAAGTTGAGTCCGAGTTTTTTAACTGTAATATAAAGAGTGTGCCGAGGATGTATAGTTAATTAAACAATGTGGGACAGTATAATCATAGTAATGTTGACCTAGACCTACAAGATAGTAGTGCAGATAATATCATGTGTATTTTTATAATAAATACATACCTATCTTTATAATGACCACTTATTCACAACAGAAGATCAAAGGGCTCGAAGCAGCCACGACTTCTCTTTACGCCCACAAATTTTTAAGCGAAAATGGAGTTGCTAGACGATGCCATTACGATCGGATTCATGGATAAAGTTCATCTACAGGAAATGGGGTTTGAAAAGGAAACCCTACAAATTGTGATTGACTTATCGCCGAAAAAATTTCCATTTATATTATCTTATAATATACAATATGATGGTCCCATCATGAAGTCTGATTGAGTTATCGCCGAAAAAATTTCCATATATATTATCTTATAATATACAATATGATGGTCCCATCATGAAGTCTTTTGTAGTGTTGAAGAGCTGGTCGATCTTCTCTTAGTTTATATGTTGGTAACAATTATTGTCCCACTGGCCGGTTTTTATACAGTTGAAAGGCTGTAGGATCTTTTCTATGATCTTTGGCAGCTTTTGTTTTGTTTGCAGAAATATTCAATCCGTCCTAAATCGATTGCTTTAGCTGTTACTCTGACTCTGGAGCTATTTATAAGGATTCAGGTCGAACTCGGAAGCTGGAACTGATTGAATTCTCTTCCTGTTGCAGACGATCACGGATCTACTCGCTTGTCTCTAAATCTCTGCCAAGGTTTCCTTCATTTTCGAAACAGTCTGACGTTTGGTTTGAACTAAAAAATGAGCATTCATTCTTGGATGCGTTCAGAATTTCTTTCTTCTAACGTTGTCGTAAACCAGTTTCATGTCGAAAGGCTACCGGCTAGTTCCATTTATCCAGTTCTATCACCGCAAGCGCAACAACTTGAAGATCCTCCAACTGATAATACCCATCAAGCTGCCTCCAGCCACCTCGCGCCTTCGAATATTCCTCCCTTAATGGCGACGTTCTGCTATAAGTCCAGTCATCAAAATGATGGTCAGGATTGGAATAGGTTGCCAAGCTCCTTCTCGGCTGACAAAAAGAATCGCAAAATGATAGAAAGACAGCGGCGTAAAGACATGAATGGACTCTTTGCGATGCTCCGTTCTTTGCTCCCAGATGAAAATCTTCGGGTATGTTTTTCTTTGCTCGATGATTCGGGTTTTTCTTCATTATTAGGGTTTTTCTTTGCTCGATGATTAGGGTTTCTCATCATTATTAAGGTTTTTTTTATGGAAGTTCGATCTTGTGCCGTGCAGGGTAAACGTGCATTGCAAGACCAAGTACAGGAAGCTGTGAATCACGTTTGCCATTTACAGAAAAAAGTGGAAGATCTTTCAACAGAAATAGAGAAAATGAAGGCCAACTCTGATGAAAATGCAAAAGTTTCATTGGAGGGTGTGCGATTGTCCTGTAACGAGAAAAAATGCATTAAAGCTCCGCCGATTGGAGGATCGGATCGGGAATTCCCTACAGTGAAAATAAAATCTATGGGTTCAACTATTCAGGTCTGCACGAACACGTTTGAGCATCAAATTGTGTACTCTGATCTTCTACTGGCGTTGGAAGAAGGTGGGCTTGAAGTTTTGTGTGCTTCTTGTTCTGCCATTAACAACAGAATCTTTCATACCATACATACCAAGGTAATACCCTATACTAGTTACTCGCAAAACTCTTCTTCCATGTCTTCTGTACTATAATATAAATACATCTTACATCTTTCATTATATTTTATTATATTGCAGGTATCTGATCTTGAAACTTTAAACATCGACACCCTAGAACAGAAGCTTTGGCATTTGATAAAGACTAATTACCACACAGAAGATCAGGAATTATAGACCGTTGAAACTGCTCGAGCCTAACGTTTTCCATCGCATGTGTGAATTTAATTTGAAGTCCTGGCAAGCTTGTAATATGCATGTATCATAAACTGACTAAGGTGCTTCGCTGGTAAACTGAATCACAGATTTCTTAAAAAAAATTGCATATGAAGTGAAAGTGGCCTTCAAGCCTATTGATGGTGGGGTGGAAACAATTCCTAAACGTAGTTATTAAAGGGGTATTATGACTATAGTGAGACAATTTTTTCCAACACACATATAGTTAATTTGCCAACTACAATGTTGAATGGATGCTTCCTTTCCTGTATAAAGTTTTATATCATAAAAAGATTTTATTTATGGTTTTGCCAAGACCAACAATTAACAGTTAATTTGCCAACTACAATGTTGAATGGATGCTTCCTTTCCTGTATAAAGTTTTATATCATAAAAAGATTTTATTTATGGTTTTGCCAAGACCAACAATTAACAGTTGAGAAGTTTTTGTAGGCTTCATGGCATTTTTAATAAGCAATTTTCGGAGTCATCAACACAAAGCTTTTATAAGAAGCTTCAAGGCATTTTAAGAAGCTTCGCACGCAAGACAAGCTTTAGGACATTTCGACAGATATTGAAAAGTAGACAGAAGAAAACAACGCATAGACATAATGGTGAAAACAAAAATGGATTTGTCTTTTCCATTGGTTAAGGCTACATCTTAAAAAAAAAATAGAAGATCAACCGTTTTTCAAACACGATACAGAACTGTTATCTATCTATCAAACTCAAACTCTCACAGCTAGTTATGGGACAAACAGTCAGTTATTTAATTATGTTTGTATTCATTTTTTTTAACCCACCTTTTTACTGGAGAAATGAAATCTATGTGATACCGAGCATGTCTCTACATATTAATGGAGAAATGAAATATATATGAGACCAAACTGTCTTTCCTAAAGGCTCAATGAGGTTAGTGTGCATAAGCATATCTCTCTTGAAAGTATTTAGTTAGATTGCAAGCTAAATTAGATTGTTGGTCAATTTTATTAAGTTTTGGTTCTCAAACCTTGATACATGTTGATTCTTCCTTAGGTATCACTTGCTTTCTTCTGTGTTTTAAACCGCTGGAACCTAAGTCAGTTAAATACAGTTAATTTTCCCTACCGGATCGCTACAGGGTCCTCTACCCGTAGGTAGACCCGAGGCAAGCTCCCCACCTTCCCCTACTGCTAAGGTAATAAAT
Source organism: Pseudotsuga menziesii (assembly GCA_001517045.1). NCBI lineage: Eukaryota > Viridiplantae > Streptophyta > Pinopsida > Pinales > Pinaceae > Pseudotsuga > Pseudotsuga menziesii. The sequence goes on from LPNX010855579.1 coordinate 480,145, forward strand.
AAAATATATCCATTTACGACTTGGCCCATTAATACGACTCCGCTGCCTTAGAGCATTTACCAAATATATCCTGCGGTCTTAGATAACCAGACAATAGTTCATTCGACGGGAAATAAGTGCCTACGTATATATAAAATTTAGATAATGTACTGATTACAATCTCCTGGTGGATTTTCTATCATGTGGATAACATGCCCAATCAAAATCTAAATAACATATCAATTCAACATTTAAATTTTTATTGTATAAGTTTGACTATATTCAATAAGTATGCAATATTAAGTCTTGTTGGGATTCCCACCACTTGTCTTTACAAAGTACCATATGTTTCTTTTATATTATCATAATTAAACTTACCACCGGTTTGTCTATACAAAGTACCATATTATTTAACATTTTGTTATAACTTATCAGATATTAGTTTGCACTTATGCATCTTGACCCTTTAAGAAGATTTTTTGCATACTTACTTTGATCACTCAAAGTCTTTCCATTTTTCTTATATATTTAATTTAAAGCTAAAGAAGGTTTGAAATAAGATTCTTTGCATACTTATTTTGAGTGATCAAAGTCTTTCCATCTTTCCTATATACTTCAATGCTAAGGCATTAATGTATTTGATTAAGAATATTCATTTCAAATCATATTTGATTAAGAACATTCATTTTAAATCATTGTGATGGATGAATTTTAATCTCTTCAATCAAATTTGTACTACACCCTAATATGATCAAACCATCAGCATATAAAGAACTTATATATATATATATATATATTTCTTTATGTAAATATTTGGGCCACTCTTAATTTTGATTCAAATATTTTTTGAATGAAGAATTTGTCATTTTTCATATACCATGACTTCAAATCATTTTATACGATACATCATTTTGTTTATGCTACATACAAGATGTTATTGTCTATACCTAAGCAACCTTCTAGTTGAACAGTGGCCATGGAGTGAATGGAATTGGTAATGAGTAATTGAGATAGTAAGTTGTAAATGGAAAGTCACAAGTTCAAATCCGTGCTGTACTAACTTACAAAAACAAAACCTTCTAATTGAACAATATATACCTCTTCTTTTAAGTCATCTTTAATATTCAATCCCTAATTAGGTCTAAATTATACATGTACATATATGTCTTCTTAATATAATCAGTTTTTCATAAATCTTCTAATTGAATAATATATACCTCTTCTTTTAAGTCATCTTTAATATCCAATCCCTAATTAGGTCTAAATTATACATGTACATATATGTCTTCTTAATATAATCCATTTTTTCATGAATCTTCTTGCATTGGAGCCATTCATTTCTTTCGATCCCTATCATCTTCAAAATTTAGAGCTTCATTTACACTCATTACATGATACATCAAACAATAATCATTGTAGTCTATTGGTGTCTTGATTAGTCATTTTGATTTTCATGGTGACTTATTATTTAGTGGCATAAATCCATTACTTCTACCTATATTTTAGTTTCTTGAACCTTTAATTCTACTTTGAATAGCCCTCTTCAAATATTTTCCATGAAATTGGGGAAAATTTATTTGCAATGCCCATTTTTTATAAGTGCTCCACCCAAATATCCTAGAAGCTATATAAAATCCTTAGAAATTTGAATATTTTACAAAATATTGACAAATATTTTATGGTTGTAAATTTAAGAATTAGTAACATTCACCAATACATTTTAAGAAAATTACGGATCTTTAACAATTATACACTTGAATTTTAATTATCATATTCTTGATTACCAGCTACACACTCATGAAATATATCATCCCTACTTGCAAAAAAATTATGAGTAATAGAATTATACTTTTTGTAAACCTTGTAGTAAGTATAACAACCATACTTTTCTTATAAAAAAATTTAAAAAAAAAGAATAAAAAAAATCCAATGAGTAAAAACTGTTTTTTTTTTTTTTTTTTTGGTTAGAATTGAGTATAATTTATTTTATAATATATATTGTAATACACAGCTCACATGTACCTCAACAAGTGCCCAATGAAAGGGTCCATCATTGAAACTTTTGCAAATTATATTTGAACAAAATCCGATTTGATCATCCTAGACATATACTTATTTGATATGGTAAGGTTTTGTAACTCATAAAAGAAATGGCGATGGACTCCTAAAGGAAAAAAGATGGGGTGCTCAAAACAACTTGAACAAGGCCGAATAGAATCCAATTTCATGCCAACAAGGTCTACTTGGGGCATAAAATGGACTTAATGGCAATCATAAATGTGTTGAGGGTTATTTAATTATGATCTCTAGAAATATTTTCCACAATATTCTATTTAAGACAAAATTTGATAAGTGAATACAAGTATGAAATAAAGCGGTCCCTAAGAGACTGCATGCTACAACTTTCATCCTTCGCATACTAGGGATACATAGTCAAAATTGGGAAAACTAGGGCCCATTGTAAATATTATACATAACACTATGGGGTTCAACCATTGGATTTTGTTAAAAATGAACATTTAATTTATTTTATAATCTATATTGCAAAGCACATGTCTCAGAGAAAGGGTCCAACGTTAAACTTTTGGCAATCTATACTTATGTCTTGATCTCTAACCTAATCATATTAGACATATATTTTATTAGTATGGTATGGTTTCATAGCTAAAAAATAATCCATGGATGGCTTCCCCATAGGCCACAAGTTTGGGTTCCAAAAAAAATAAAAATAAGTCCAAATTAAACCCAATTGCAAGCGGACAATATCTAGTAGAGTCACACTGTAGCCTTAGTAGCTACCATGAACATGTACTATGGGTGATATAAGTACAATTTCTAGAAATATTTTCTATAACATCTCACTCATAATACAGTCTAATGAGTGAAGTCATGACTATGAAATTGTGTGTTCCCCATGAGATTAGATGTTACAATTTGTGTCCTTCATAGACTAGCCATACAACATCAAAATTTGGCAAATGAAGGATTGTTAAAAATATTATACATAACACTACAGGTTTTAGTCATTATATTTTGTTAAAAGTGAGCCAAATTTCTTTTATAATTTAATTTGCAAGAAATTGCTCACATGGACACTCACAAGTGACTAGTGAAAGGGGAGAATGTTGAAACTTTTACATTACAAATTGTGCTTGCATCACACAATATATGACTTAATAAGCTTGGTCATACAATTTATTGATATTTTAAGATTTTAAAACTAAAAATAAGTTAGGGATGTCTCCCAAAGTAAAAAAATATTGGGTTCCCAAAACAAGTTAAACAAGTCCAAATTGAATCCAATTGCATGCCAACAATATCCATTTGGGGCACATTATGTCTTTAATGGATACCATGAATGTCTAATGAGGGTTATATAAGTATGATTTGTAGATTTGTTTTCCTATAATGTCTACATGAGGTAATTACAAAATTATAAAGGAGTTTCTCTTGTTTTCAAGAATAATTAATTATCCGTTTAACATGGCCATCACATGAAGGTGGAAGCTTATGTACCCCTCATCTCCCCCTTGTCTCGAGCTTAACATTGTTTTCAATTCCCCATACCCATTAATATATCTAATGAAAAAAAGAAGTTAGATTAAATAATACCATATGTAACATAGAAAATGGCATAAAACATAGCAAAACATTAATCATAATAAAACATAATATTAGATAATAAATCAATATAGTAAAAAAGATAACCACATACCTCCTACATTTCAATAATTCAATATATTCATTAATCTTCTTCTTTGTCTAATTCAATATCTGCATCATTAGCATCTAGATCATTGAAAGGGTTGGCCATAACAAGGTCATCATCAATATCATTGTCATTAACAACACCATGGAAATCATCATCAAGAACAATGTCATCTACATATTTAATTTATTCAAGTTCTTCATTTGACACGTCTAACTATTCTTCTGCTTCATCTTGTTTATCCTTTTCAATATTGATTTCTTCCAATGGAATAGAATTTACAAGAGTTCCTATTGTGGAAATTGAACCCAGTGATAGATTAGTTTTACTCACAACAATTAACAATTGATCATGCAAAATCACTCACAAAAGAGACTGAAATTGGAGCTGAACACTAAACTGTATTAACTCAGTGTACAATAGCCAACCCTGTAACATAATAGGTTGCTGAATAAATAAAATACATTAGGGATTCGAATGCATGAGGAGCAATTCAAATCTAGCATAAAGCAAGCTTACTAAAATTAAGCAAATCCCCCATAGGTGTAAAAAGATGATCCCAAATCTGTCATGGAGCTCACGAATTAGCAAAATGTCTTAGGCAAGCTAAAGAGTGATGGAATGAAAACTCATACATGCCTTTCCAAGGAGAAAAGAGAGGAGGATGTGTAGGACAAAAAACTAGTCAACCTCACCTAGTCAAGCTTTTCCTTTTGCCTCAAAACACTGAAAAAGCAGGCAATAAAGCAGAAAAAGCAGAAGGGCGCTTAGGAGGCCAGGAATAAAGTAGATTTGATTCCTTGAGGTTTCCCAAGCACTACATGGGTCAAATAAGGCAAGTTTGACCACTATGGATAGGTAAATGACAACTTGCACAAGGTGGGACACATGAACTAGGAAAATAAGACAAAAATAATGAAATTAATGTCTAAGGTAGTAAAATATGGGTTGATTATTCTAACACCCCCCGTTAAGCCTGACTTATGAGTAATATATCAGAAAATTATACGGCCTAGAAACAAGGCTTAGTCACCCTTTTACATACTGCATGTCCATACAACCAAGGAAAGAGGAAAAAACAACTTGGGAAAATCCTCCCTTAAACATGGACTGTAAAACAAAATTTGGAAATCTTGTCTTCACTCATGCTTCATAGCATGATCAGCAATCCCCAACAGTGATTTGAGATTGCTGAAGGTCTTATCACAAAATGCTTTGGTGAAGATACCAGCTACTTGTTCTGAAGATGAACAGAAGAGTAGGTGAATGGTGCCATCATGCACAAGCTCTCTGATGTAGTGCATATGGATCTCAATGTGTTTGGTTCTCTGCTTCTGAACTGGATCTTTGCAGATTCAAATGGTACTCTCGTTATCACAGTATATGGTAGTTGAGTACTCTGATTCGAAGCCACACTCTCTAAGTAAACCCTACAACCATAAACATTGAGTTGTTGCATTAACAACTCCTCTGTACTCTACTTCTGTATATGAGAGTGCAATGGCACTCTGTTTCTTGCTTAACCAACTGATTGGCCCTTCTGCAAGCATGAACACATATCCTGATGTGGAATTTCTGTCTGTGCTATCACCTGCCCAATCACTGTCAGTAAATCCAATCAAATCAAGATTAGATTTTGCTTTATAGAAGATCCCATGTGTCCTTGTTCCCTGAACAAAGTTAAGGATCCTTTTCGCTGCTTTCCAATGGATCTCATGAGGCTGATCCATGTATATAGAATCCACACTTACTACATAATAAATATCAGGTCTAGTATGTGTCAAATACAACAAACATCCACTAGCTCCCATGTGTTGCTCTTCTGGAGTGAGCTGAACTCCTCCTTCATGGATTTTTTCCATCTTGGATCTCCTGCTCATTCTTCATATGTTTGAGGATCAGACTCCACCATCAAATAGCATTTTCCAGCAAACATAGGATCCTTCATGCACAGACCACTCTCAAATTGAGATCTAGTCCTCCTTGGGTCATTGGGATCCCCAGCTAGCTCTCCTGCTGCATGTAGTGTCTTCGCTGCCCATTTTGGCCTTGTAGGGCTGTTAGGGTCTGCAATAAACTAATCTCCATCAGAAAAATCAGAATCAGCATGTTCAACAAACTGTTTACTTACTTCCTGAGGTTCAGGTGGAGAAGAGGCTTCTCTAACTTCCACTACTGCAAGGGGTTCTTCTTCAAACTGAACACACCTTTCGATGAAGGCTTTGTTTTTGCTAAAATTTATCAGTTTGTACGCTTTTGAATCTTCAGAGTATCCAACAAAAAGACACTCTTGGATTTGGGGCTGCAAATCCTTCCTCTTCTCTGTTGGAATTCTAGCCCAAGCCTTTGAGCCAAAAATCCTGAAATGGGTCACATATGGCTTGTGCCCACTCCATGCTTTGAAGGGAGTCATACCATCAAGCTATTTATGAGGCACCCTATTTTGAATATAGGCTGCACAGTTGATAGCTTTGGCCCAGTACTTTCGTGGCAAAGTTTTGGCCTCCATCATGCATGTTGCCATCTCCTTCAGTGATATGTTCTTCCTGTCAGCAACACTATTTTGTTGTGGTGTGGAAGGGATATAATGATGCATCTGAATACCTGCATCTGTACAAAAGTTAATAAAATTGGACTTGACATACTCACCACCATTGTCAGATCTGAGGACCTCGAGTTTCCTCCCAGACTGGTTTTCAACCAAAGCCTTAAAGACTTTGAATAGGCCAAAAACTTCAGACTTGTGTTTCAGGAAGTAAACCTAGCAATACCTGGAAAATTCGTCAATGAAAGTCAATGCATATTTGGCCTGACTCATGGACATATGAGGAAATGGGCCAGCAACATCACTATGGATCAGCTCGAGGGGTGTAGAGGTTCTCTCATGACTATCTCTCTCAAATTTATGCTCTGGGTGTTTTCCTAGGATACAACCTTGGCAGACTCCTTTCGAAAATTTTATCTTGGGCAACCCTATGACCATCTCTTTTTCACTAAGATCAGAAAGATACTTGTAATTTAGGTGGCCAAATCTTTCATGCCAAAGCTTTCTTGCTTCATTATCATGAATCAAAAGAGCAGAGGGGTTTGAGTAAGGTAGGAAGTGTGAGAACGTGTATACCTTTTGAGCATGATTCGCAACTCCTTTTGAAATGACTCTACCACTTGAGATCTCTGTGATCTCAACTTCATCAGGGGAGAATATGAATTTCTTAGGAGACCCAGTGTGGGTCATTTGGTACACTGACAAGAGGTTGGAGGCAAGACCAGGCACATACAAGACATTGCTGAACTGACCATGATCAAGATCAATCCTCCCTTTGCCCAAAATTTTAGTGAGAGAGTCATCTCCCAGTACTATAGGTGGTCCTTTTGACATTTCAAGTGAAGATAAGGCCTCCTTGGTCGAAACCATGTGTCTTGAAGCTCCAAAATCAATGATAAAACTGGGTGAGCTTGATGTGCCAGCAACCAATGCATGAACTCTCTCTCTGTCATCTGAACTTGATCTTCCTTCTCTCTTCTTTGAGTTGTCTGGAAGGGAGATGCCATTCTTCTCCAGGAGTTGGGTCAACATGTCTATTTTCTTCTTCATACAAGAGCTTTCAGTGTGATTGCCCTTATTGCAGTATGCACACTTGCTCATTTCACCTTTTTTTTTCTTCTTCTGGTAGTTCTTCTTGGAACCTTGTGGCTCCTCTGGAGACTGTTTCTTGTCTCTCTTTTGCTCAGGTGGATTTTTAGCTTTCTTTTTGCTTTTTGAATCCACCTTTGAATCTCCAGCAATCAGAGCTTGATCTTTGGATGGTTTGATGGTGCCCATCATCACCAACTTGTCCTGTTCTTGTGTGAGAGATTCCATGAAATCTGCAAGGCTAGGAATATTCCAGGTTCAAGCTGTCAGTTTTGTGGCATAGAAGGTCAAAACAAACACTAAATAGTCAGGGACTAGCTTCAAGAGAATGGACATGATGAGCTGATCATCCTTCTTTTCGATCCCACACTGTTTCAGCTGCAAAACTAGTGCTTTGAACTTAGAGAAATATAGTTGCAGGGATTCAAAACTATTTGGACTCAGAGAAATCAGCTCATTTTCGATTTGATGTCCCCTCATCTCATCTGTCTTTCCAAAAAGATCAGAAAGATTCTCCCATACTTCATTCGGTGATGTCAATCCATCAAGATGGAAAAGGAGGTCTCTGGAAATACTCAGACACAGGAGACCGTAGGCCTCATCCCTCCTGTTGTACCATTTTATCTTCTCTGTAGCTGCATTGGGCTTTGCTTTTGTTGCCATAGTCACCCTGTAGAGGCCTTTCGCTCTCAATAGTATCTCCATCTCTGCATTCCATTCAAAGAAATTGAAGGGAGTCAAGATAGTTTTCTGTGATTGATCCATAGCTTAGAAAATCTGTCCCGGCTGTTAGTAGAAGGCTCCCAGTCATTGATGTCGAACCTGCAAAACAATTTTGAAGGAGAGAAATCGATCTACAATGGCTCTGATACCATGTGGAAATTGAACCCAGTGATAGATTAATTTTACTCACAACAATTAACACTTGATCATGTAAAATCACTCACAAAAGAGACTGAAATTGGAGCTGAACACTAAACTGTATTAACTCAGTGTACAATATCCAACCCTATAACATAATAGGTTGTTGAATAAATAAAATACATTAGGGATTCGAATGCATGAGGAGCAATTCGAATCTAGCATAAAGCAGGCTTACTAAAATTAAGCAAATCCCCCATAGGTGTAAAAAGATGATCCCAAATCTGTCATGGAGCTCACGAATTAGCAAAATGTCTTAGGAAAGCTAAAGAGTGATGGAATGAAAACTCATACATGCTTTTCCAAGGAGAAAAGAGAGGAGGATGTGTAGGACAAAAAAACTAGTCAACCTCACCTAGTCAAGCTTTTCCTTTTCCCTTAAAACACTGAAAAAGCAGGCAATAAAGCAGAAAAAGTAGAAGGGTGCTTAGGAGGCCAGGAATAAATAAGATTTGATTCCTTGAGGTTTCCCAAGCGCTACATGGGTCAAATAAGGCAATTTTGACCACTATGGATAGGTAAATGACAACTTGCACAAGGTGGGACACATGAACTAGGCAAATAAGACAAAAATAATTAAATTAATGTCTAAGGTAGTAAAATATGGGTTGATTATTCTAACACCTATTGTATCATATCTAACAAAACATGACCAACCGATTGGGCCTAGCACCTATAAATAAAAGACCTACTCACATTTACTCAAAAGGACATAGGGCTATGTACTTAAATATATTACCCTTGTATTAATCTTTGTAAATAGGTTATTATGATCAATAAAATTTATGTTAGGATCTTGTTCATTCATTTGTATCTTATACCAAGTGACGTTAAAGAGAACTACTTTGAAGGATGTAAAGCATAACTCAAATGTATCATCCAAAAAACCATGGTATCTATTCTCAAATACTTTTAGATGCAAACTTGCAACTACTAGAGGAAACATTAGTAACCGAGAAAATTGTAATTATCCCATCTCCATAGATTTTATTATTATCATCGAATTATTTGATGCAAAATTTTTCAACCATTACGGTGTGGTGAAAGCTAATGTTGGTCTCTCATGACACATTAGTGGCAATGAAAATCCAGAAAAACAACAATGTGTTAACTTGGAAGGATGATTCGAGATAATTCCACAATGAATTTGAATATGGTGTAAAAATAAGAATTGTAGTAAAATGAACTAGCTTTCCAAATATGAATTTTTTATTTATATAAATTGTGTATAACTAGGTAAAATTTGTGTTTTTTCAACATTGGTATGTGATTTTTCATGCAAAATATAGTGTATTTGTGTTTGTTAGTGCAACCTTGTATTACCTAAACAATGGTATTTTGATACAAAAAATTGTAGAGATCATCTAGAGAACACATTTATCTGATGCACAATTGTTTTTTCAAAATTTATATTCTTAATTTTATACCTTTTTTTTTTAAATTGTGAAAGTCATTCTATCATTGAAATGACATGGTATTTTGTTAGTGCAATCTAAAGTGGTCTTAACAGTATCAAATAATTTTATTTTATTTATTTTTATCATAGGTCTGAGTGTGTTATAGTGCGCCATATAATTGTGCTAAAAAATGTTTATGGAAAAAAAAGGTTATAGAAGAAACGAAGAAGGTATGTTTTTTAAGAGTCTCGTATATGTCAAGCAAAAAATATATTAAAAATAGTAAACATTAATATTTAAAAAAAATCATATATTTGTAATCTACATAGATGACTCTATATAGGTGTGAAGTTTCATTGACAATGGATTTGTTTAGCCTATAGAGAAATAATGTCAATTACAAAGATAAAGAGAGATATTATGAAAATGAGAAGTTTTCATGAATTTGTAGTTTGAATCACTAGGGTTGTCATCTCGAACCTAAATTTGAACCAACCTAGTCAGTAAACTTCTAATTTTCTTGCTTATGAAATTCAAATTAAAAATATTGTGCACGCATTAGAGTGTGCACACACGTAAGGAATGCAAACTCGTTCTGATAGTGCATACGTGTTATATGAACACGCACACGCTCCTAGAGTGCATATGCACTCCTAATGCAAGGAGAGATTTATAGATAGAGAAAGAAAATGAGATTAGTGGATGGGGAAGTGTGATGAGAGAGTGGGGATGGAGATAGGTAATATGGAATGGGAGAGAGGGAGGGGTGGATGTGTGGGGGATAGAGAAGGAGAGAGAGGTGGAGAGTGAGAGGGAGATAATTAGAGGTATATAGAAACAAGGAGGGTAAGATAGATAAAGGAAGAGAGGAAGGG